>VWZK01001096.1:89338-366182 GCA_013396935.1 Baryphthengus martii
AAAAAAAGGAGAAAAACAAAATAAGACACTTCAACCCTTTTAAAATCTCTGGATTCAAAAGCTGATTGCCCTTAAGCTAGTAGAATGATAATTACTTTTGTCTCACCCTCTTAGACCTACAAGGCATACAGATATAATCAAAATTAGAGAAAGTTAACACAAAGGCCATTTCATTTGTGCTCTGGGAGTAATAGTACAAGAACCCTTCCTTGTTATTAGCCATTAGATCAAAGCTGCATTATGCAGGAATGTTATATTTATGTTCTAAACTTGGATTTCACTCAGCAAATGGCTTTAGGCCCAAGCTCTTGTGATTAAATTAGGTACTTAAAATCTGATTAAGCGCTGTAATGAAAAAAAAAAATTAAAATACTTGACCTATAGTTCACAATTATTTCTACCATGTTTTACTACAGAAAACAAACAAACAAAAAAAAACAAAAAAACAAACCCTAGTTTTTTCAAAAGTACTGTGGTGAAATATGATCCTATTTATTTTTCAGCGCACCTAATTTTTTGTGTGTTAAGGGATTTTTGGATGTTTCAATGCTAGGGTAAAGATGCAAGGCTCTTTAAGCTGTCCTCTGCTTGGCTGACAGAAATTCAAGGATCTAAAACCACTCAGCAGTTTAGAGACTCTTACGCTGTCTTTAGCACAGTGCCCTCTTTAAGTGGAAGCTTGCTGTAAAATTGTTCTGTGGCTCAACCAGTAAAACCTCTATCCCTAGCACTGCAGTATTTTCTTAAATGTTTTCCTGGCTAGGCCTTGGTATTGTAATAAATGGTACTCTTATCCTTTTGGAAATAAAGGGAAATTGAAAAAGCTCCAGAAAGGTTCTAGTCCAAACTTTCCCTTTTCTCTGAAGTTCACCTTCTTATGTGAATAACCATATGTCTCATACCAGACTTTCTCTGAAACTGACCTTCCCTGGGTGTTCTTTGTAAAGCTGACACTGTTTTCTTCTGCTGTGAAGGCACTTAAATCTGTCAGAGAGTTGAGCCAAAAGCAAAAAAAACACTTCATTTCTGGGCTTCTCTTCTCTGTTTGAGTTTTACAGCATATTTTGCCCATGGATTGGAATATGCAGCATGTATTTGTGTGGAAAACTTCACATCTTCAATATTTTTGGGAATCAAGTTGTGTGCTTAATCTGATAAGCCCTTACATCCCTGACTCTGTGAGCTGCTCGCACGATGAGGTTACGTGAGAATTCATGCATACTTGGATGTGATGGGCTTCTAAAAATATCGCACTCCAGTGTACATGCACACTGACAGCAGAAATGCCAGACATTCCTCAGTGCTCAAGGCTTTTCTACTGAATGTGTGTGCATATGAAAAAGAAACCAGTTCGAGGAATGAAACCACCTCCCAGTAAGGCAGTACTCTAAGAATTCTTTTAGCAGAGTTCTTTTGCTAGTTGTTCATAGAATCTTTGTTCCAAATAATTGACAGCTGTAGCGTGAAGTACTGTAGGTCTTCTCCTGCCCTTGACTATTCAGTCAACTTTGTCTAGCTGTGAAAAAAATCAAGGAAGTGACTGAGGGAGGGCTGCAGTCAAAGGAAATTTGCTATTGAAACAAAAGTGAATCTGCTTCCCTGCCAGACTTTCCATGGACAAAAGGGTATTTGTTTTCCCTTTGGTACCCATGGTGGCATGGCTTTCATTAGAAAGCTAGCAGGCCAAGGTTACAGATGTACAGGATTGCCAGCCAGATTTTGCAGCCAAATGGTCTAAAGCAATCCATGAGAGCACAGCTGTCTCAATGAGGTGAGGAACAGATGATGAATAGCTAAGTCTGTGTCTGTGGGTGAAGTGGGAAAGGAGAAGAGATCACCGAGGCTATTGCAGAATGCAAGTTATACAAATTATTCTGAGAATCTGCTGTCAGTTAAATGAGCTGTGTATCTGATTGTGCCTGAGAGAACAGATGGATCAAAACTAAGATGTCACATCCAACTCATTTGTGGCCAAGAGGGGTGGGGAAGCATTTGAATTCCCAGCTTCAACATCACTCCCATGCGTATGGTTTCCAGTAATACCCCAAAGCTTGAAGAACCTGTTTTCCATTTAAGATGCAGTCAGAATCTCAAAAAATAACAATTCTCAGGAGATTTTATGAGATTTCTGCCAAAACCACACAAGTGTTATAAAAGATGTTGGCATGATAGATTCTGCCACCAACCCAAACTGTAATTCTGGTAAGATTAAACCTTCAAGCTTAAGCCAAGACCAAAAATCTTTCCCTCAGCCCATATTTACTAGCAAATACATCTGATGTTTTGCTATTGGTACAATTGTCTGTATATGAATTCAATAGTAGTGAACAAATCATTGCATTTATTGAATTTTATCTGCCATCTTTAGGACTTACAAGTGTTGTGTGGAGTCAACTATTTTGAAACAGGTATCTTTAAAATCAGCCAGGTGTGTGTTAAATCAAGAATATGTGATTTTTTTGTTCTTTTGAAACTTCACAGGTCCATGAGAGCACCAACAAACCTTACTGACTTTGCCAAGCCTCCACTGGGCCTCCCCTCTTCCCTATCTGTAGGCCCAAGACCCCATTTAGCCTCAGACCAGGCTCTGTCCCGTATTGAAAATATTTTCCTGCTGTGTCTGTTTGCAGCCATTTCCCTGGCCCATCTCCTTTTTCTACTGATGGGATCCCTGGCATCGACTGAGGACCAGGATCTGGGGGTGGTGATTGACCTTGCTACTAGCCCATGGCTCTGCCCACCATGTTCAGCCTCTGTGGGACCGCACACTCGTGGTGAGGGCACAACTTGTGCCTTTAGGCAGCAGCTCACCCTTGCTGTTCCCTGCCATCAGATTTGGATCAATGGATTTCTTTTTGTTTGTGGGTTTTTTTGTTGTTTTTTGTTTTTGTTTTTTTTGTTTTAAATAAAAGTACAACTCTGTTTTAAATAGAAGTACAACTCTGCAGCATGATTTAAACCTCAGCTGGTAATTGCATTCTGATTGTGCCTTTAAAGGAAGAGATGGACAAGCTGCTTCATTAAATGATTTGTGTAGCTTGCCTCTGTTTCTGACTGAGGCAGCTCTTTATGTGGTGTAAACGCTCTGTACAAATGCAAGCTGATACCCGGTATAGGGGGAAAAAAGTTACAAGATTGGATAGTCCTCAGTATTTGGCAGTAGCTCCTTGTTTCCATAGAGCCTTCTCTGCCAAAAGTCTAGCTCATGAGCGTGAGCTATGCAGTAGTGATGGACGTCCTGGCTGCATGGGCTCTGCTCCTGATACACATACATGGGAGAAATAATCATTGCGGCCAAAAGTCTTTAGTGGAGCTCAGCACCGGAAATGGCCTTGTGTCTTTCTCTTCTCCTTGTTTTCTTTGCTACTTTTAAAGGCAGAAATAATTAAGTCATGACAAGTTTTCTCCCCTCAGCCCTATCTAGGTTACCCAATTCAAATTCCTTCAACCTTTCTTTATGGACCGTGTTTTTAAGACCTTCAGTCATTTGTGTTTGCCTGGAGTGACTTCATTCTTCTTGATCTGCACTGTCAAAAAATGGACACAGCACTCCCCTTGAGGTCATACTACTGACAAGTAGAATGAAAGAGTAACTTCATATGTGCTGCAAAAAAACCCTATTGTTTATCTATCCCAGTATGGTATGTCCTATTTTTTCGTAACAGCCTGACATTGAGTCATTTTCAACTCGTAACTCACTGTAGTTCAGAGACCCTTTTCTGGTCTATAATTATTCATCCTGTCATTATTCAACTGATTGCTCTCACTTATGTGCAGAACTTGACATTCACTCTTGCTGCATTGCATTGTATTCTTCCCTAGACAATTTCTCTAAAATTGCTCAGTGATTCTCCTGTAAGCCTATTTTTAGAAACACTCTTGTTAGTGAAAGAATGACTACAGCCACTGTCACTGATGCCTCATTACCACAGGTAATATTTGCAGTGCCACTTCATTCATTCTCCATTTAGAGTAACCCAGACACCAATAGCACTAAAGAAACCTCCATTTGCATGCTTGGGGATAGATATCTACAGACATTGTAAGTGCTTAAATTTCTACTGCAGACAATGAAAATGTGGTTCAGTGTGATTTCTGAGTATTTGAGGACTATTTAATTAACGAGCCCATCAGCACAGTGGTTTCTGAGTACCATCTGAGATGGCCTAGGCTGGCCCAGACATCCACAGCAGAACGACAGAGGATGTACAGGAACTTTGGAATGTCTGTGCCCTACCAGATGGCAGCAAGATGTCAAACAGGAGATCCTAGGACCTTTCAAATGGCATTGGCTCCCTCTGTTAAACTGAATTAACCCCTACTCATTTAATAGAGTGGGAACAGAAGTGTTCTACAAGCTCCATTGACAGCACACTTTAGAACATCATACACTGGAACTTAGCCTGTTATGTTGATAGATACTTATGTGTTCTAATTCCAAATTCAAGACCTTACAATATCATAGCAGGCAGAGGAACTCCATTGCTGAGAGAGGAATGCTCATTTGCATCCTCATGTAAGGGCAACGTAAAGGATTTTCTCGCAGTTCCTCCATCCTCTGAAAAGAGAGAATAGCATGGTGAGATTACAGAGGAGAAGTCAGAAATGTCACCAAAAATCCTAGGACATATTGTCTTAGGTGATGGATTTTCCTCTTGTTATGGAGAAAAATGAAATTCCGTAACAAATGGTATCTTGAATTTCCTTGTGAGCAGCCTTTCGCAACCTACTAAGCAGTGGTTAGTAGGTCGAGAGAAGTTCTCCTCCTCCCCTACTCTGTCCTGGTGAGACTGCGTCTGGAATATTGTGTCCAGTTCTGCACCTTTCAGTTCAAGAAGGACAGGGAACTGCTTGAAAGAGTCCAGTGCAGACCCACAAAGGTGATTAAGGGAGTGGAACATCTCCCTTATGAGGAAAGGCTGAGGGAGCTGGGTCTCTTTTGCTTGGAGAGGAAGAGACTGAAGGGTGACCTCATTAATGTTTATAAATATGTAAAGGCTGAGTATCAGGAGGACAGAGCCAGCCTCTTCTCAGTGATGTCCAACAAGGGGCAATGGGTGCAAGCTGGAGCGTAGGTCACAAAAATATAAGGAAAAAATTTCACTGTGAGGGTGACATAACACTTGAGCAGGCTACCCAGAGAGGTTGTAGAGTCTTCGTCTCTGGAGACATTCAAAATTCACCTGGACACATTCCTGTGTGACCTAATCTAGGTGATCCTACTCTGGCAGGGGGACTGGACTAGATGATCTCTAGAGGTCCCTTCCAACTCCTAACAACCCCTGTGATTCTGTGATTTAAATGTGCAAGGTGATTGGACTCATTTGGTGAGGAATACAGCATCTCAGCTTTGCTCAATTGAGTTACTTGCCAAAGTCATTATTTAGACTGGAAATTTTCCTTCAAGGTCTTTTATACTCTAAGGTCTTCACTTGGTAGAGAACTCCAGGAATGCTCAGTGTTCCCTAACATTAAACATTGTAACAAATTCTGAACTACATTTGTTGAATACTTTCAACATCTCTTTCTTGCTTTTTGTTTCAGAGAAAGTTTTTATGATGTTAAAAGGAAACAAAAAAAAAAATCAGTTTTTCTTTCAACATACGAGAGTAGGACTGTTGTATTTTTAGATTTAGTCCTTGGGGTTATTTTTGCATTCTAAATGATAAAACACATTGCAATCCATCTCTGGATCACTAATATCTCAAAAATTATCTTACAGTATTTCTGTTTCAGGGATGATGACTATAAACTCCATACTTTTCTAGGTATTGCTTTCAGGATGTCTATTTCATGTAATTATTTGCTCAACTGTTTCTTCAGATTCGTTATCAAAATATCTTAATCCTGATTACTAACTTCATGAATGGCCCCAGAATGGAGAGCAGTGTCTAGGTGTTTGGCATGTGCAAAGCTCATATAAACAGATTAACTTTAAGCTTAGCTGTTTTTTCGTTTGTATCACTCTGTCTAAAAATAAACTAATTTCACCTGTCCTCAAAACTTTTTGTCACACTCCTTAAAACTGAAGGAAAAATCTTTTTTTTTTTCCAAGGCAAATCATGGACTTCATAAAAATGAAGTTTTGTTCCAAATCAACAAGAATCTGTCTTCCATAAGAAATGTTGTAAGATATCTGATGGAGGTATCATAGTTGGCCATGCCCAGTTTGAGGGTGGAAACTGTGTCACAAAGAGGAAGCTATGTCTGACAGACACTGCCTTCTGTGGGGAAAGGCAGCATCTATCAGCTAACCAGACCTACTGTCTTGGGAATTTCATGACTTGCCAGAGGCCTGGATCCAGAATGTTGCAGAAAAACTGCTAAGGCTCATCTAGTACTATAATGACTTTTCTTTGTGTTTTATCTTTTTTTTTTTTCTTTGTTGTTTCCTTTGATTTTAACGAGGCTTTAAACACAATCTCACATATCATTCCTATAAAATTGCTGCATAGACTGAATGGATGTATCTATCTCTTGTGTCTCAAAGGACAGTGGTCTGTGCTTTACTATCTAGCTTGTGGCTAATTACAAGTTGTGTTCCTGTAGTGCTGGTGCTGGGGTCAGTGCTGTTTATTATCTTAACAACCTGGACAGAGACACCTTCAGCAAATTCATAAAAATGAAGCAAGCAGTCGATATGTGATATACTGGTGCTACCACATACTGGATTGCATTAACCAGAGTGTAGTCATCAGGTCAAATGAAGTGAATATTCCCCTCTACCTTGCATTAATCAAAACTATATGTTGGAGTGTTGGGTCCAATTGGAGGCCTTACCAAAGCAAAACAGATATTAAAAAAATGAACGAAGTCTAGCAGACATCTACTTAAACAGATGGTGATTTGGCACCTAAAGTATAAGAGTCATCTAAGAAAGATGGGCTTATTCATGTCAGTGAAGGGATGGAAGAGGGGTGATATCTAATTATTATCTTCAGCCACCTAAGCAGGAGAAGATAGATTTAAATCCTTCTTAGATATGGTCAGTGAAAGGAGGCAACAAGCCATCAGTTGCAGCAAGGGAATGGATGCGAATATGAAATTTTCATTGTGACAGTGGTNGTGCAGCAAGGGAAATTCAAGATGGATACGAATATGAAATTTTCATTGTGACAGTGGTTAAGCACTGGAGGAAATTGGCTTGAAAGACTGTGTGATCTTCATCTTTGAGACAGTCAAAACTCAACTTGGCAAGGCCCTGAACAACCTGACCTGGCTGGCCCTAGTAGATGACCCTGGGGGTCGGACTAGACAGCTTCATAAGATACCTACCAACCAATCATTAATATTTTTTTTTTTTCATTTTATACAACACACAAACCAAGCAATGATAGATTTTAATTTTTTTAATATTGTTTTCATGTTACTTTTAATTAGGGGATAGAGGAACAAAAGAAAAAAGAGAATAGCAGGAAGCATCAGTAACTGAAGTTATTTGCTTTTATCAATTGAGAAAAAGCCCAAAAGTCCATGGCAACAACTGACATTTACTTAATTCAAACACCCTTAATTAAAATTAATTGCATTTTTATTAAGCTTCTTTATCAAGTTTATGGTGCATTTATGTCTTATATGACACTGCATTATTGTAAATCATGAGACAATAGACATGAGAAACTTGACAGATGGACAAAGAACAGTAGTTCTCTGGCAGAACTGGGAACAAAGTGCATTCCTCCAAGAGCAATGATCAGAGCTTTAGGCAATTTTGCTTATTTCCTCTTGGGAGAGCTCTTTTTTAAACTGCCATCAGTTTTAATGGATATTCAAAGCTAGGTGAACGGTGTGCGTGTTCACACTTGGACAAAACCTCATCTTGCTAGGTCACATTAGAAAGCATTTCATTGGCAAACATCTCTGCTGATGTAACTTCTCATTTATTTGTCTTAAATGACTTTCACATCATCTGCGTCCCCACATTCCAGTGAATTTCTTTTTCAGAAGAAAAGGTAAGTCATTCTTGGAGTCTGTTTTTGATTCCAAGATCTCAGTATAAAATAGAAATGTGAAGAAATAGCCACCATAGGAAAAGTCTCTTCTGTTCCAATGGTTCTATTATGACAGCTTGAGCCCTTGAACGTTCTGTCTCCTGTTGAGTTACTCTTTTTCCCGTCTTGTTTTCTCCGGCCAGACAGCTAATTTTCTATCTCCCTATTCGCTTTTGTCTCCCTTCAGACTTTTTTTCACAACCTGTTTTGTACCTTTACTATCCTTTCTGCTCTAATGTTTGGATCATGGTGGTGTGGATATTCCTGGCAGGTAATAGTAATTAATCATGTGCGTGCATCCAATTTGCATTGCTGTAAGACTTAACTGAGGACAATGTACAGTGGGATTCCAGTTTTCCTGGATGGTCTTACTGTTTGAGCTTCAGTAGATTCTCAGTAAGTTTTGACAGTACTGTATATCTTACTATTTGACTCTCTGCTTTTTCATTTGGCAGTCAGAGAAATCCCAGAGTCAGCACTGTTGCTTGACTTACAAAGTTTGCATGACTTATCTAGATTCTCCCCCCCCACACATCCCCCACAACTGTTAGCTGAATGCATTTCTTATAATTGATTTTCTGATTCAGATCCATACACCAACTTGTTTCCCACATTTTTTTTTCATATGCATTTGTTTGTCTGGATATATATGATGAAAAATGATAATATGAAATGGGTATGACAGTGGCAAATTCAGTATGTTAAAACTCTGAATAGTCATGGGCAATGTTTGTAAAGAATGTTAATAATGGTAAAAGCAACAAAAGATGTTAAATGTTATCAGACAACTATGTTTGTATTTAAGTCCAGCAGTGGCTGGAAGCAAATGTTTCAGCTTGGTGTAACAGGCTTCTGTGACAGATACTAGTTATAGGGAAGTTCCTTCTCCTTCAGCAGTTGGAAGCTGGTTCATACCTTAAAACCTGAGGACTTAAATATCAAACAAAGGCTGTCTGAATCTTTCCTACCCTCTGGATTATTTCACTATTCATATAAACTCCAATACTTTTTGGAAAACAGCTAAGCCCTTTGACTTAGCTAGTATCATGTCTGAATCTTGTCAAAATCTATTCACTCTTTGCAGCCTATAAAACATACAGAAATATCTCATGGCAGAGTAAATTCAAATTAACAAAATTAATACACCGAAAACAGAATAAAACACCGTATTTTGCACAGAGAGAAATTCTGCTAAAATTGTGAGCTGAAATGGGAGGAAGACCTGGATTTCTCCATTTAACATACAGTAAATGAACAGCATTGGAGCAAATGTGATGACTCAATTTAGTTAAACAGAAGTATTAACATCAGTTCCCAAAGGAAATAGCTTGTTTTTAATGCCCATATCCAACTCCCACTTACAGCAATAATGGCTGCATATGAGGATCCAGGGTAATAAAAAGTTATAGATATGTTAAATTGACTATTTCTTGGAAAAGTGGAAAAAATATGCACTGTGGATAGTCTAAATCTTCTTTGTTCTAACAATATTGGTAGTATAACCATAGAGCCAGTTAAGGAACATAGACTCCACTAATCAAACCTAGAAGAAATTTCTACATTTGTGGAGGAAAATAGAGAAGAAAAACACCTAGTACTTTGCTAAAGATTGTGTCAGATATGGAACTGTGATAATTTTGGAGGAGATCTATTCCACTTAAAACATCTATAGCAGTAAATTAAATAGTGCTGTAATAGTTCCAGTTTAGAGTTTGGATGAAGTCACTCTGTTTTGGAGGGGTGAAAACATTCATTGCTGACACGGCCTGTTTCATGCCAGGTTGCCTCTGTGCTAAAAGTGGTTCCTGGACATTTTTAAAAGCAGCATAGATGTAGTCCTAAGGTTCCTCTTTCTTCCCAAGTTAGAATTTGAATTTCCTAAACTTATCTAGGTTTCAGACAGGAATCTTAACAATCTTAACTTCAAGATGTCCTAAAATTCTGGGCATCAATATTTATTAGGCACGTCCTAACTTAGCGTGGAAGTTCCCATGACACTTCTCAAGCATTTTTTCATTCATCTGTGGAGGGGCTGTTCTGCAGGGAGGTTTCCTTTTATCCATGTTTCAACAGAAAGTTGAACCTTCACATTGAAACCTCCCGGTAGGTTTGAGGAAAAGAGGAAGGTGGCCTTGGTTTATACTGCAAAAGGTGCTTCTGCTGGGTAGAACAACTTGTCCCATTTCTGATTTAGGGACATGTCTCCATCTACTAAACTGGGAACTCAGGCACAGATTTTAGACAGACTTCAGGTTCACAAATATTCTAGTCTAAATGTTATTCAGCTAGACTGTGCCATGAGTTCATGAAATGCTCATTTAATACCTATATTACTGTCATTAAATAGGAACCTTCAGCAGGAAAAAGTACAGCAGCTCCCTGTCTAGACCATTCTAAGCTTGAAAGACAATATAGAAAACCACAGGTTTCAAGGTCTTTGCACACTGTCCACTAGAAAGCTACTAGATTTGTTTTACAGTGCAGGGAATTAACAAAGTACAAAACTGGAGGGGAAAAAAAAAGAAGACTGATTAAAATGACTGAGAAACATTGAAGACCCACTCTGGACTAAACCTAGGTTTTACAAAGGAAATGTAAATATAAGGGGCATGCTATGGGTAACAAAACTGTTGGAAACTTATTAAGATCCCAGTATGAAAAAAGGATACCAAGATAACAAAACCCAAAATATGTCTTGAAAATAGTCAAATAAAGTGACTTCGTTCTGGGAACAGGTAAAACTCATAAATGTGAGAGGACATTGGTTCAGGTTCTGAGACATTAATTCTGAATTGGCCTTTATTTGATCTGATGCAAAGGGCTACAGGTTCATAAGGCATCTATGTGCCTGGGACTATCCTCTGGCACTAGAGGCCAAATAGCATGGAAGAGAATCCTTAGCCACCAAAGCAGGGTGTACATCTCGCAAGATCACTCCCTGGATTACACTAACACTCAGGCCATGCCTGGGAATTATTTGATAGAGCAATTGTTGGCCCAGGAAAAGTGGTGCCAGTGAATGTTCTGAAAACTTAACATGTTCAAGTTCCAGTGCCCAGAAATGGTCTCCAGAACTGTTTGATTTGTTTACATAAAAGTAGTCCACAGCTTTTTGTTTAAAACACTTTGGATGACACCAGAGACACAACTAGCAAAGGATGAACTCTGTAGTATACAGAAAAATTTGGAGAAAAATAATGCAAAGGGATGAAGAAAGTGACGGATGAGGGAAAATACAAAAATTGCAGCTAAAAATGTATTTTCTGTTGTATAAATCACTGAAAAATAATAGATAATGATGAATCTTATTTGATTTTAAAATTCTGAAACAAAGTAGGGGACTATATTTTTAGAACTATCACTCTGATGGCATTATGCCTGTCCATTCTGAAGCACTGCTCTGACCCCTTCCACATTCAGTAAACAGTAACCATCTTTATTTTCATTTTCTGTATCATTTTATGGATGTACTATTTCTATAGAATAATAGACC
This sequence comes from Baryphthengus martii, assembly GCA_013396935.1. NCBI lineage: Eukaryota > Metazoa > Chordata > Aves > Coraciiformes > Momotidae > Baryphthengus > Baryphthengus martii. Next base: position 100,823 of record VWZK01001096.1, read on the forward strand.
TATGCAACTCTAATTCTTATGTACTGAAGTGTTCTTTCTCATTATCCTTATTCTTGTTAGGGATTATTTTTTTATGTGTTCTTTTCCTTCCCATTTTCAAATTTCTAAATTATATTTGTTAGAATCAGTTTTCCCAGTTTTCTAGACATTGCTCTGATTTTATAGCTATCTTCTCATTTTGTTTGTTGTTTGCTTTTTTTTTTTAACCAGATTTATTTCCTGCTTGTAGGGTTATGACTTTCTGGGCATTGAACAAAATGTCTGTAATTGATTTTCAATTGCCATATGACTTTTCTGCTTAATTTTTTTCTGCTAGCTAACTTGACTCATAATTCTTCTCAGCTTTGGGAAATGTCTCCTTTCAAAACACTGATTACATATATTACTACTTTGGGATTTATTGTTCTTGATGCAGTAAGAACTTTTCTAAAAGCTCCATCACTTGAGCTGAAAGAAAATAGGAAACTCCATCTCATTGTTTGGGTGGGGGAACACAGATTGTGTAGAAAAAGTTAATAGATTCTGTTGTTTCTTTTAGCTCTCTGGAGCAATCCTCAAGACTTAGTTCATTTAAAAGTATTCTTGTCTTGATTAAAAATGATACTGCCGACAGTTCTGGTTACATTTTTTTATTCTTTTCCTAGAGGACCATCGAGTACCGCTTTTACAGGACAATATAAGATCCTGTCCTATAAATACTAAGATACTGAAAAAAATGTAAAAATCCCCGTTGATTTTGACTGATTTTATCTAGCAGTAAGAAAATATCAAAACAATCCAATCTGGAAGCTCTCCATATGCAAGAATAGGAGTTGTGTTGGCCAGAAAACAATGCTGAAGGAATTTTATTCAGATATTTAGAAAAATCATGACAACCACCCAAAAGAAACTATAAACTAATTGTGATTATATTCGTAGTCAGACCAGAGAAATTAAACTAATAGGTGCATTCTCTTGGTATATAAAACTGGCTGCACCCTAAAAAAATCTCAGACTGCAATCTATAATTTGTTCCATAATAGCTGCTGAAAAGCTAGCTCCAATGCACATATTAATTCTTTGCAAATGTTTTTGGTGAAAAGACTCAATATTTTCAGTATTGAAAAAGGCTCAGGCTTCAAAGCACAGTTTGTCTTTCCCTCTCACACATATTCCAGTGAGAGATTTTTTTTTTTTTTTAAACTAAACAATGGGAAATACCTTTCTCACTGAGATTTACTGCTTCTTACAAATACCTGACAGTTAACCTTGGCAGTTACTGTATTGCAGGACGATGCAAGAAAAATCCATGAAATTTCTGAGACTCTGCTCATTTGCCAGCTACAGGATTCCAGCAAAGCCTTGCTTAGCCTCAGGCTGAGAGTGTGGAAGTTTTAGTTGTCCACATGAATACCACAAACCAAAGAGGATCCTGAATCTTGAGGGACATTTGCCAGTATACCTGTCTGAGAAAATACCATATATGAGAGTTTAGCTGTTCATGTTAATGTTTCACACTAATTTAGTTGCCAAAAATGTATTGTACTATTTTGGATTCACTAAATAATTACACTGTGTGGTTTTTAACACAAATTAAGCAGTCTTCCTCATTCGTTATTTTTTCCAGAATTCTGAGTCAAATACTGTAATAGTATACATTCCTGTTGATTCCTCATATAATTTCCAATGAATTCCAACAGATTTACAGACTATCACGTACTGATGTTACCGGGAGTATTTCCATTCACCAAAATAGGCTGTGAATCAGGCACATACTGGTAAGCACATCTTTTTGGAAATTTTTAAAAACATACAAACCAATCTAAAGTCTATCTTAAGTCAAGAAGGGGTCTCTGCATCTTACATAGGTAAAATACTGTTCTGTGAAGAATAGCAGCTGTGTGCATAGTAGCAACATAAGAAGGAGTAGTACTTGGAGGATCACCAGGTAAAGCTCCATAATGCTGTTTATTATGAACCTTAGCATAAACCTCACCGGGGACCGCGTGGTTTTGCTTGTGCAAACAGCTGCATTCAGGAATGTCCCGCTCCTGTGAAGTGACGGCTTTCCCATTTTTCTGACACATCTGATCCAGTGAGAGCGGGCTAAACTGAAAAACCCAGTTCTGTGTACTTGGGCACGAGAACAGGAGGACCAAAGAGCACTGCTAACAAGTTATGGCAATATCTGCAGTGAGGTAAAGTTTGCACCAGCTGGAGATTTGGACCATATATTTTAATTGTGTTTCTGGTACTTTTCGTGACTTTGGGCTTTAAAACACATTCTCTGGATGCAGGCCTAGCAGAGCATGACATTAAGGAAAGTTGAAGGATAAGGGGCTACATTAATTGTAAGAATTGCTTCCCATTGAAGACTTTTAATCTTGACAGAGCATCATGGGTTTGGTTTAGGAGAAAAGCAGAAATCAGTCTGCCAGTGGGCCAATTCTAACTGGCCAATTTTGACCACTCCTGCCCATAGGATTTTTGCATAATTTCATTTCTGTTAATAGAATCATAGAATCACAGAATGTTAGGGGTTGGAAGGGACCTCTGGAGGACATCTAGTCCAACCCCCCTGCCAGAGCAGGATCACCTAGGGCAGGCCATACAGGAACGCATCCAGGCGGGTTTTGAAAGTATCCAGAGAAGGAGACTCCACAACCTCTCTGGGCAGCGGGTTCCAGTGCTCTGTCACCCTCACAATAAAGAAGTTTCTCCTCATGTTGAGGTGGAACTTCCTATGTTCCAACTTAAAGCCATTATTTCTTGTTCTATTGCTGGGCACAACTGGAAAGAGATTGTCTCCTTCCTCTTGACACTCACCCCTCAGATATTTATAGACATTAATAAGATCCCCTCTCAGCCATCTCCTTTCAAGGCTAAACAGCCCCAGTTCACTCAGTCTTTCTTCATAGGAGAGACATTCTAGTCCCTTAATCATCCTTGTAGCTTCCTGTTGGACCCTCTCCCTGTCTCTCTTGAATTGGGGAGCTCAAAACTGGACACAGTATTCCAGGTGTGGTTTTATCAGGGCAGAGTAGAGGGGAAGGAGAACTTCCCTAGACCTGCTGGACACACTTTTCTTCATGTGCCCCAGGATCCCATTGGCCCTCTTGGCCACAAGGGCACATTACTGTCCCATGGACAACTTACTGTCCACTAGGACTCCAAAGTCTTTCTCCATGGGGCTGCTTTCCAGCAGGACGTCCCATAATTTGTACTGGTGCCTGGTGTTATTCCTCCCCAGATGCAGGACTCTACACTTGGCCTTATTGAACTTCATGAGGTTCGCCTTTGCCCAGCTCTCTAGCCTGTCCAGATCTCGTTGGACAGCAGCACAGCCTTCCTGTATGTCAGCCACCCGTCAGTTTCATATCATCAGTGAACTTGCTGTATTAGCCATAAATCAACATGTGAACAAAGTAAATGTTTAATTAGGAAAAAACTCCTTGTGATCTGTGAAAAGTGTTGGTTCAGTGTTTTTCTTTTCCCCATGTTGAAGAAACAGCATGTAAGAACAACTGTCCTGTAAAAACATGGAGGAAAATCTATATAAAAACAATTTTTCAAAGCCCTATAATTTACATAAAAACTAGTGACAGAGATTTGTGGGTAATGGAACAGTCTAAATAACTGTGGAACAAAAATATTTGCATATTTCCAGATTCTTAACAGCATCCTATTTTCCTTCTTACATGTTTGATTTCAGATTTGAAACTTTTAGTTGAATCACTACAATTGGAATTTTAAAATTAGTGCATGCTAGAGCTAGAGGGCACACATTATTCACATTGACAAAATTACACTAGTGTGATTTGCCATAACAGACATTCCTGCTTAAATGTGGAGGTGACAAATGTCTTATAGATACCTTAAAAGTAACTATGTGAAGAAAGTATTTCTTCTGGCATTATATGATAGTTTTTTATAATGGGTGAAAAACTGAAACATTTTGAGATCAGCTTTAGATATGTTAAATTCACATTAGAAATAATCTCACTGAAATACATAAGTGCAATCAGTAGTGATCCCTCAAATTTACTGTAATGTTAGTGTAAAAGATCTTTTCTTCTCATGTCTATTTGCTAAACAGAGTTTACACCTAATGAAAAGAACTTGCATTTCTGTTGGCCTATACAGTCAATTTTTTGTGCACGCTTTTTGCCAAAGAATGTCTTTTATTTTCAATAAGAGATTGCCATGGATAATACCTTTCGAATCTATTCCAAATATTTGCTATAGAATGGCTTAACTCCAAAAGGTTTTCAAGTAGATATTTTTGAATGTTGCCAGAATTAATTCTGGTCTTCTCTTAGTAATGTAGATGTAGTGCAGAGAAAGCCATCAAAAGTTTTAGCACGTTGCCTCTTGTATGTCATACTTTATTAGAAGATAATATATGATTAGATCTTCAGTTAGCATAAATCAATCTAGTAAAACCATAAGGATTTTGGCCAGCTCTCATCTAGTGTCTAGTCAATCCTTGGCCTGTTCACTAAAACAACAGATAATTTTGCCAAGTTGGACCAAATACTTTTATTTGAATACTTCTGCTTTGGTACAAGAAATGTAGATCTATAAAATCAATCCAAAATGTATTGTTTGGTGCCCTAGGTAAAGAATCTTCCCTACACTTACATTTATTTTGTTGTCCCTCTCTCTTTCTTACACTCGTATTTGGTTTTTTTCACCCAGTTCATACAACTCAGAATAGCAATCTCTGTCACTGTTTGTTCTGGATCTTGATCCAGCTTCTGTACAAGTCAAGGGCAAACTCCCACTGGCTGCTGAGACAGAAGATCAGTCATCAAAAGCAATAACATCCCTGGAGTACTAGTTCTTCACAGGGGTGTACAGGAAAAGATGATCACACAGCAACAGTAGTCATTTTATAGAAGGGAATTTTTCTGGGGATGAAGCAGTCAGGATGTTTATCAGAGCTTTTGTCATGTTACGTTCTGGAGTCAGCATGCTTTTCCATTGCAGAAGTTCTTTCACTAGCTGGCTTCTTGCCAGGTAGGATTTTTGTTTCCCTACTATTTTGCATATTTCCCTGGAAACATTTGTTACTCTGAATTGTGCCTGAATATTAATTCCAGCATATGCTAAAAAAAAAAAAAAAAAAAAAAAAAAAGTATTTATTAACAAGTAAGAATCCAGCTAACAGAAATAAAATGGAAAACAGTAAGGAATTTGGGGCTAATCTTTCAAAGGTTTTTCCCACCGACTTTGATGATATTCCTCAGGAGAATGAAGCATATTGAAGCATTGACCTCCTCAGTTGAAACAAAGTTTGCATCTTGATAGAGAGACATTTTAGGTAAGTCCCAGAATTTGGAACTCAAAACTTGGATGTCACACCGATATAAAAAGAGTATAAAACTATTCTGTCATTGTCAGAAGAGTTTGCCTGTTGGACAGAGACTTGGTCAAGAAATGAAGGAAATTCCCAGAAGAGTGACCCAAACACTTTTTTGGATGCTGAAGACTGGGAGCGAGAAATTTTAAGGGGAGAAGAAGGGCTATTTCCACATGTCCTGTTTAAACAGATGTACTCAGTTCTTCACTCATCTTTTCCAACCTGTCTTACATAATCTTATATTTACATTTCTTCACCTACTGCAACTTTTTTTTCTCCTCTGGGGCTGCTGTGGACAGCATCACAGTTCTTGACAGTGTACTGGCACAGGATATTATTTGTGTTATCAGTACCAAGGGATTTGGAAAGATACATCCTATCCTACCAGTACTGGGCACTTGGTCATTCAGACAATGTAAACTGATGGTCAGTCCCACCAGTGTAAAGATTTAACATTAACACATCATAACTGGTGAGTGAGTATTGGCTGCCTTTCCTATGGTTGGAAGCTGTGACACATAAGATGCTATACTTCTATGCTGTAGTAAGCAAGAATTTAAAATATGAATAGGAAACTATGATACAGAAAGATACCAGACTTCCTATGGTTAAGAATACACATAATATGGTTATTTTTGTATGTTTATTATCTATGCTGGTAACATTTGAATTTCTATTTTTCTCTTTCTCACTTATATGAGTCCTTCAACTCTGTAGAATACATGCCTGTTCTCCACATAATCTTAGTCTTACGTTTCTAGTCAGTGGTGGGACCTCACAATTTTATCACATAATGATTATACCCCATTCTTTGTGAACAGATGCTTGTTTCTAGAACAGAATTTTACCACCTTCTCTAGCAATTATTTTTCTTCCTTTTTTTTTTTTTCCCTCTGGGTATCAAATAAAGGTAATTCTTGCATTTTATGCTGTAGAACTACTCCTTATTAGGGATATCTTCTCTAAAAAAAAAATTTCCCCATTCTTTCACATCCTTTCTCCCAATAATTTATGTGCCTCCATTTACTTCAACAGATTCAGCTGACTAACAGGTGTAGTAAGATTTTTCTTGAAACTATAGTATTTTCAAAGCCAGTCAGAAACTGGTAACAGATATACTACAAATCCTCATTTAGACTTTGCTATTTTAGGATCACACAATTCTTTAAGATTCATTTTGCTCTTGCTTCAGCTTAATCTCAACAGTTATTTCAATTTAGCTCCTTTTTGCATATAGAGACATGAATATATGTACAAATATACAAAGGAGGATAAGTTTTTGTGAATTCCTACAATTTGGAGCAGAAAAGAGCCTAGTAGACAATACTTACGGGAAGTGACTTTGAACCGATTTGGAAGAAAGAGCTTAGGATGATTTTGTAGCAGTTCTTTACCACTCTCTGCTCAATGGCATAACATGCATCTGCTCTATCTGTAAGTGAATTGACTCTTAAATTAAGATTTTTGATTGTCATATTAACATTTCTTCATATGGTAGTAGGTGCTGTAACATTTTCATTAATAGATAGGAATGTTTAGTTCTGCTTTTGCTATTTTCATTTGTACATTTATCTTTACAGTAATTTTGACACAAAATTGTTTTCATTTTTTTTTTCCAAATTTATCCCAAGAGGATGACATGACATAGTATCCTGTAGGAAAATGTTGATATCTGTCTGAGATATAAAGCATTTGCTTATAGTCACTTTGCAATCATCCATTATTTCTATTGGAGTAATGCAGACAAAACAGTATGTGAAGCTATTTAGGTGAGTTGGTTTTTTTTTCTGAAATCAGTAGTTCTTATGAACGTGGGAGACATTCTGTGGCTTGACTCACATATATTCTGTCAGAAACAGTCCCATGGTTTGAAGGATAATCTCATTTCACACGGTGCAGGGCGGAGGGCAATTTTTAAGTGCAGTCAGTAAAATGACATTAACTACAGTGAGTACCCATATGCAAACAAACACAAAGTCCTGTGTGAACTGATCCTCAGCTTCCTGTGGGAATCACATCTTCAGTGGATTATATCTGAGCCCACTGAGAATCAGTCGAGATGACAGCTGGGCTGGAAGCTATGCAAGAATACTGACTGCCGTCTGGTTTTGTGCCTTAGCCTGCTGTCTGAGGTAGAGACAGTAAAATTGGTATGAAGGATGACTGTAAAATGAACCTGAAGTGTGGTTCTTCTAGGCAGTTGTAGCATTATTGTCAAGATGCTTCCTGAAATGTGTTTTCTATTTAGGACATGATTTATGGCTCAAGGACTTTTTCATTCAGTTGTTAGTACTGGTTATTTTCATGCCTTATGCTTGATACATTTCTTGAGAGCAAGGTAACTTCTTAAAAGTAAAAACTCATGAAGGGTAGGAATTACGTGCCCAGAGTGGAATAATTAGCAAATTATGTATATAGACAATGTAATATGAAGCCCAGAACAGAAATCTGGCTCTAACTTGCTGGTCTTTCAATGTGAGAATATATATTTAGAATTGCATTACCTTGCTTCATCAGAAATGGCTTTATATGTAGGTGTGGTATGAGAATAGGTTAAAATATTCACAGCCTTTGACCAAAAGCATGAGGATGATGTGTAAATCACATTTCCTTAGTTCATTCAAAAGTCCTGTCACTAAATGATGCTATTAGGATAACTTAGAAGTGATTTATTGATGTGAAAATTACAGCAGTGATATAGCTAATATTTCAAGAAGCAAGAAAAAGTTTCAAATAGGAATAAGAAGGCTTGTTATATACATTGATAAGGTTCTCCTGAGCCTTCTCTTCTTCACGCTGAACAGTCTCAGCTACATCAGCCTTTCCTCATATGCCAGTTGTTTACCATTTTCATGGCCCTTTGCAAGATTCACTCCGGTATACTCACGTCTCTCCTGTCCGGAGGGGCTCAGAGCTGTACCCAGCACTCCAGATGCTTCTCTGAACAGAGGGGAAGGATCACCTTCCTCATCCTGCTGGCAACACTTTCCCTAATGCAGCCCAGAAGGCTGTTAGCCTTTGTTGTGATGGCCCTTTGCTAACTCATGGTCAACTTCATATCACTACGTCCTCCAGGGCCTTCTCTGCTTTCCAGCTGGCTGACCCAGATTGTACTGTTGCAGCCAGGGAGCACATGAAGTGGTCTTGGTCTTAATCTCCCTCAAAGGAGCTCAGTTCACACACAGCTCAAGGCATAATGGCTTTTCAACTCAGTCAGCCAAGCTGGATCTATAAAGCTGACTGTTGTGAATATGCTTCCCTTCAGTCTGTGGAGTATTTTTAACTATTTTGTCTTACCCATATAAAATGAACAAGAAGTTATGAGTAATAGCCTTTGTTTGAACAGTTAGAAATTAATCTGGAAAGGAATCTAAAGAGCAGAAACATGATAAAAGTGCTAAAGTAGAGTGGCTTTATAGGAGCTCTAATGTGCATCCTCACTTCCTTCCTTTAACTGAAATTGAATAGTTTTGGAATTACTACTTTTAATGTGCCAAAGTGACATTTAATATGTAATTAAAAATAAATAACAATAAATTCTAGTTTTCAAAGCTAATTCCTAGGAATTATCTTCTTTCAACTTAAATCTAGTCGAGGCTTACTAGTGGGACAAACCTTTGCAGACCAAAGGTATCATCAATTGTCATTTGAATGTGGATATCCTCTTTCCAGACTGCTAGTCTGCCAATGCTAAGTGACTCCTTCGGTCCTGACCTGGATTGAGCATTTTCCTTGTCTTTGTGCAACAGCCACAGCATCTTATTTCACATTATCTAAAGTAATTCCTGGATTTCTTTGCAATTGTAAAGTTGTTTGACTCACAACATATGATTTGTAGACATAGAGAATAATTTGTTTAGGGTCTCCTGCCCTTGTAAGGAATCATCAGAATTCATTGTTAATGGATAACTTGCTAATTGGGGAACTTTTTCTTATAGTTCAGTTGCAAATGAAGTTCATTAGAGTGGACTGAACAGTATGGATGCTAAGCACTGTTACTTGTAAAACAAAAATATATGCTAAAATCTCCAGGATGTAAAAAAAAACAGAGTAGCTTGGCAGTATAAAATGTTGTGTGTGAAGTAGGAGGATTTCCTGCTAACGTTATTTTTGGCTTTTTATGCCTTGTACATTGAATTAGAGGCACTTAATTCAATATAAATTTTCCTTGAATAAACTGAGAAAGTGAGGACCAAATGGAAAATTTTTAAAGGTCTTGTTGATTTAGTTTAGGAATAAGTTCTGTGACATACTGCTTATGCTACTCAAGATCAAGGTGTTTGTTGTAACTGAGAAACATTTTACAATGTACTTTTAATTCAATGCCCTTCTCATCTTGACTGATTTCTTTTTTATATAGCACATATAGAGTATACAAACTCTGTACGTATTATACAATCTCAAGGTACCTCTAATGTAAACAAAAAAAAGGCAAATTATCTAAGTCCTTATTTTCATTAAATGCATGCTATTAGACTTTTTAAATGCCTGAAGAAATAAGACCAGAACTGTATCTACCTTCAAATTACAAAAAAATATAAAAACTCTGCTATAAACAGAGCTCTGCTCAATGCAGCAACGTAATCTGTCTTCAGTTGGAACAATAACTTGGATTAGATTCAAGAGCAGCCCCTTTTCTTACCGTGAAAGGAAGAAGCTTTGAGATGAGCAGCACTGTAAAACTTCTGGGTGACACATTTGAAAAAAATTATTAGGGATGTTATGTAAACATTGTGTCTTAGAGTACTACAGAGGAAGGAGCTCTCTGCTCCCATCTTTTGGTGATCAGCAGGAAATCTACTGGTTGGGACTACACAGTATATTTTATGCAGGGCTACATATGGACAAAGGCTGCTGGTCTCCTGTGTGGACAGATCATGCACATAAAATGATCCTTGTAACCATAAAGTCTTCTGTTCACTGAAAAATGAAGACCTGGATGCTGCCTCCAAAATCTTTGCAGCGTGTAGTTTTAAAAGCGACTGGTAAGTGACTCTGAAAAAAATGTAAAGGGAAATAGGTGTTCTTTCTTCAGGTACAGATACTTCTCAAGTGGCTGAAAATTAGTACAGGTGGCCTTTTACCAGGATACCTGCAAGGCTGCACAATCCACTCCCAAGGGAGTGATGGTACAGGAACAAGAGGTGTTCCCTTAGACACTGATTATTGGCCAACCTGGCCTGTTACACCTGTGAACTTGGAGCTGGAGTTTTGTACTGGCATCAAATTCTTAACGAGGTTTGCCAGGTGAAGAAAAGTGAAGTCATGTAACACAGTGGCACTTACCTCTTGGCTTACCATACCAAATAAAGAACTGATTTGGAAAATGTCTATTAAAATCATTAATTTATCATGACTGTGTTTTTTACAAGTAGACTCTGTGTGTACTTCTTCCTTTGGTAGGATGTTCCTTGATTTGTGTGCATATTCAGTGCTTGTGAGAGAGGGAAAGCTGTCTAGTAAGGGTGCCTTGGGAAAAGTAGATAACGGTTTTCAGTGCAGTCTTGAAATAATGGTGGTTGTCCTTTTTAAGCGGATTGCAAGTTGTTTGGGTTCAGACCTTGCTATCAGTGATCTCTGATAGGAAGCTTACTCCTAAAAAATGAAAGTGCTTTCAGATCGTAGCTAGTTGCTGCTTTAGTAGAAGAAAGAGCAACATAAGTCAGCCTGAGAATATGCTGTATGACACCTATATGATACATAAAATGACACTTCCAGACAACTTAAGATTTGACAATGTCAAAGATAGAGTTTCTCTGCCAGTTTCCTACCTTACCTCCCAAATACTACCCAATGGCTTCCCCATGAAAGCAACCACTATCTGTGCGAGGAAGGAGGGCTGTGGAGCAGGGGTTGCTAATCTTCTACAGCTTTTGTTGAGTTTCTGTTACCCTAGCTGCCCACTGACACAGAAGGAACCGAGAAAAATAGAATCCAGTTCAACTTCATCTGGGTTCTGCATTTCCTCATGTATTACAGACAGAATTCTAAAAACCTGGCCTCTTTTTGTGCTCAACCGAACAATGACATTTTAGAGGATTTTTGATCATTTTCTCTTCATGATATGATAAATTTTGCATCTATTGTAAGGAAAAAGTTGAAATTTTCTCATTGTATTTGTTCTCACTTAGATCTAATATACTTGAAATTATAGGAGATTTCAATCTTTTTCTTATGCTTTCTTTTAATATGAAACAGCTACAGTAGTTCTGGACTACTTGCCAGTCCCTTCACCCAAATAAGGCAGAAACTGGTAGGTAGAGTCATAAATAGAAAATGGAAGCTTACATAACAAGTAACAGCAGGTAATGGGTTATTTGCACCAAATCTAGTACACATAAAGTGTATTGGTTTTGTTTACATGTGTGCAGATTGTCATTCATTATTTATTAGAAATGCCTAGAAGATAGTTAAGGACATTATTCACTCAAAATAGAAAGGAAATTTCTTACAAAAGCTCCAGGAAACCATAGATACAATGTTAATTTCAGGGTTGAAATTATGATTCACTTTACTCTTCCCAGTAACACCAATCAATGCAGTATCTGCATAATCTACCTGGAGAAAAATTATCCCAAATCAGTAAACACTATTTTCTACATGATATCTCATCCATAGCCACTTCACAAATGGAAAAAAAACCTTCTGTATGCAGATGTTTTGGTCTGCAGACAGGGCACTGGACAAAATATTTCTCCGTAGCTTAGTTACTCGTCTAAATAAATATGAAAATAAATGTGAATAAATAGTCTTGGTTCTAGTATCATTGCCAAACTCTATGCCACTCTCTCAAACTCTGTCTTCCCATCCCTGGATGTAACATTACTCCTACCTGAAGTAAAGAAACAAAACAAGCTCTAACCCCAATGGACAGCAGTGAAACTGGGTCAAAGGAAGGCAAAATCAGGCCCAGCATATTTAAAGTGCAGCTGTGATGGAAATGAGGAAGGACAGAGAAATGTGGGAGGATGAGTATCAAAAAGAGAATTGTATTGAAACTCCTGAATTTTCTCAATGGTATTCTCCATCTCATAACACAACATGTTGATGAATTTTTTAAATCTCCAACCTAATTATATAAAATCTTTTTCTGCCTCTCCCAATGTACCCAGTACAAGTTTTATCTATGTGTCACTGACCACTTTGTAAGAACCTTAGTGCATCATTTGAGCTTGTAAATGCAGATACCTGCAATTTACAGTGAAACAGCTTTAACCCATAGCTATGATGTCTGGCATGAGATTTGATTCTTCTAGTTAGTCAAGCCCTTAGTCAAGAAAACTGCTCTGTTTTCCCAGACTAAACTTTCTTTCAGGAAAAGAGACTTTGCAATTGGCCTAATCTTTTGAGCTCTGAAGCAGGGAACTTGCTGTTGCTTTGTTCTCACAGAATGTTTCTCAGCAAGCAAGTGTATTTATAGTAAATATGGGAAGACACAAAATTAGATTCAATTTTCCTTGTTGATAAGTGGAAAAAAATATATAAGTGAATTAATATGAATGTCTTCAAAAGCTTCCCAACTGTAATAAGTTTCATTTTTAAATCGATAGCCTCCATCTTCTGAAGAGCAGACTCTATGTCTTTCAAGTCAAGTCCAAAATACTAAGGGTAAAAAAAATAGTATTTAGATCTGAAATATGGATGTAAGAATTTAAAATGAGCTAGCTGTAGTGTCCAACAAAGTCACAAACAAAACTCCTCAGTTTTATCCTTATTCATCTTGCTTACATATTTGTATTCACATCTCAAAGGAATGTTAATGAAAATCCTAGTTTAGGACATGTGACTGGTAAATAAAAAAAGACAGTGTGAGTGAAATAAACAAATACAGAAAGTTTCCCTGGACACTAATCAGTTCTGTAAAGAAATGAGTTTCAGTTATATTTAGTCACAAAACTCTTTTTCACAGGCTAGCAGCCTGAGAGCAAGTGTAGGCTGTGGGTCTAGAAACACTGTTTGGGCAATATTGTGTCCAGATGTGTTTTCTACAAATAAATGGAGTCCAGAAATTTAGATTTTGAATTATGAATCCACTTAAGATGAGACATAAAGCCTCAAGGCTTAGTGCTTGAACCTCAGTTTCTCAGGGGACAAAATGTTAAATGAAAATTTGCTGAAGGCTGATACTCATGCATCAAACATTCCCGGCACTAGTATGAAATAATGTATATTAGTACCATGTGAACATGAATGAGCAGCATGGGGAGTGTAATGCAGTATGGAAACATTAATAGGAGTGTTCTATGTGGTAACCAAACTCCTGCCTGCAAGGATGAGGACAAAGAGAAGACCCTTCAGCAACATGAACTAGATACTAACAGGGTGCAGTAGAAGTCTAGAATCTACATAGGAGGTGACCTTAGTCACATGCCCCAGTAAGGCCGCCTTTCATATCTTGTCTTAACTGGGGATGGAACTTCATAGTCTATTGGAAATCCATAGCCACATAGACATTTATTTTGTAAATGGATGCAAACTAAAGACACAGCAATTAGCACAGCCAGTTCTTGTACCTTCCCCTTAGCTATTTGATAGTACACACTCAGGAACCTCTCCTCTTTTACCCCATCAAACAGGAGTTAAAAAATAAAAGGTTTAGACTTTCAAAATGACAGTGTGAGCATGTCAGGCAGAAATATATTATCCAGGGAGTCTCAACACCAGCAAATATTACATATTTAGTTCTTATTTAGTTGCCTGTGCTGGCTTTCCTTAAAGGTCCCCATTTGAAGTCAGGAGATCCTTAGAAAGGTTACAATAACCTAAATGTGAGTTAGAGTGATAATATAATAATAAGCTTTCACTTATTTATCAAATACAGGAACCAACAGCTGCTCTCTTGCTTTGTTTTCTTACATTGTTTCTAGAGAAACAGGGAGTAATAACTAATCACCCTTCATAGAAGTTACTGCATTGCAGTCCTTTAGCCCCATTAAATCCTTTAGGAGTGAGCTCTGAATTCCTGGAAGGTGCTCCTGTACAGGTTGTTATGAAACAGCATAAAAAAATCACTAAGAAATGTGGAATAACTTAACTAATAAATTAATTACCTGGTGAATGGTATATTTCTTTTGCACTGAATATTTTTACATCTGGCGGGTTATAACAAATATATCATCTTTGCAAACCTGGCACTGACATAGCCTTTATTAAGGTAAGTATGTAAAGGGTCTATCTGAATTTACTCAAATATTATATCTTATTTTGTGAGAGAAATCTGTGATTTAGACTGTGTAATTGTGCCAGCACAGAAATACATGTCACGCTTTAATCCATTTGAATGTTTACTTCAATTCGATTAATGTGATATACATGGAAAATATCAAGTACTCTTGGTATTCTTACATGTAAGTACAATTTTGGAAAACCTCCCTACCTAAAAAGGATTCATACACAGCAAAAAAGAGGGTTCAAAATTTCAGTTTTAACAGAGAAAAGGTCCACGAAATGAAGGCCCCATGTTGGGTGCAGTTACATGATTAAATAGTGTAGATTACCCTACACTAGATTGTAGTTCATCAGTGCTTAGGAAGGCCCCTGGAAGCTTTTGTCTTTATTTACAGGATAGACCCTAAGAAACAGAATACTAATTAGCAGTTAACAAACTAGACAATACTAGGACACTACTGAAATGTCTTTTGGGCCAATTTGTCATAGGAACAGGGTTCATTCCTCAGAGCAGTGCGTACACACCATTGACTATGGGAAGAAGAGGAACCTTGTTAAACTTCTCTAAGGAAATGTCCTTAAGCAGAGTCTTTATCAGAAATACACTGATCTATTTCCCTGGACAATGTAAAGTGTCAGAAAGAATTGAAACAAAAAAGTCCAGAATATCTGGGAAAGGAAGGGAAAGAATATCTGACTTTGATACTGTGAATAGGAAAATAGAAGAAAACTGGATATTAAGGCAAAAAAAAAAATAAAAAAAATACAGGATTAATGAAAAAAAATCAAGACTTTCACATACATTTTGATGTGTGGAATTGTAATTGTTCCTGACTCGAAATAAACACTACTGAGCATTTCACTACTGAGCATTTTGTGGTATATATGGTAATTACTGTTTAAAAGGAAATGCTGAAATTTTTTATTTAACACAATTTTTCTGCATATCTGATATGAAAAATCAGTGAGACAGAGAAGGAAATCTAAAAAGAACTACCCTGTAAGCTAGATACATCTGCCCCACAGAGGTAGCCACAGGAAAATTTAAGATCCTAAAGAGTATCTGAGTAAAAATAGGGACAAAAAGTGATTACATTTTGTGAGATGGAGCCTTGTGCCTGTCCCTCCAGAGCACTCATTGCCAGCAATCAAAAAGCAAAAAGGAGAGAATGTTTTGCTCTGCTATAGTAACAGAGAGGGTGATGGATGCAGGACAGAGCAGTGTGGCAAAAGTAATAGGATGTCGTTTGTGTATATGGGTCCTGGTTTGAGTTAGAAGAGACTGAGATGAAAAGTAAAATCAATTGAACAAAGCTGTTCCATACTAAATAACTGCACTTTCTGAAGTTAATGACATATTTTTGCAGACAGTGTCTGCTTCTTGCAATGATAGCACTCGATGTTTAGAGTTGCTATCAAGGATTGGTGTGCAGACTTATGTCACTGCTAGATCTTGTGTACCACATTGGGGGATGCAGAAAGTAAAAGGCCACACCTACAGGGAGAAACAGACAGATAGGTGCCTTTAGACTGACCATTGAGCTATTCCGTCCCATAAATGTCATATTCAGTATAAAGCTGAGGGATCACAAGACTCAAGCTCTCTTCTTCAATGGTGAACATCCAAGGAGGACTCTGCCCTCCCAATCCACGTGTTCCTGAATCCAGTTCCAGAATCCGGCTTCTGAATCTAGTTCCTGTCTGTCTCTGAGTCCAGCCTTAGACCACAGCATCAGTGGTGTTGGTGATGTAATTGCCATTAGGGGGAGTTGAGCTCAATACTGGTTTTGCATATATTTACATATATTCCATTTCACTATTATTATTTTCATGAAAACTGTTCTAGTTTTCTTTTCTAATCAATGTCTTTCTCCTTTATTCCATTTCTCTTCCCCTTTGGAGAGGGAGAGGAGCTAACAGAGGGCATCTGTTATAGGTCTAGCAGACTGCCCTGACCCTAAATCTTGACAATATGTTATTAGAGTGTCAGCTAGAGGTGTAGTATACGACCTAGTCTGTAATTTTTGTGGTTTGTAACTTCTCTCTCTTTCATCTCTCATTTTCCTTCCTGTTGCCCATTAAAGATACCCCAACTTTTTGTATATTTCACAGGAGTGTGTTGACTGCCTGAAAAGATACGCAATGATCTGAACTTAAACACTAAAATCATTATAAAGCAAAATGGCAGGTGATAGAAATTTCAGATTCTCAAAGAACATCTAGGACCTACCTGGTTTCCTTCTACTTCACTCTAGACAGCCATATTGTGAACAAACGCCTATGCTCTGTCTAGTCAGGCTTATTTCATCACCATCAATGAAGAAAAATTAACACTTTTACAGTTTGATAGAGTTATCCTTGTGAACAACTATGCTGACACAAATCTTGTCCTAGACGTGACTCATCCTTTTCGCTGCCTGCAGAAGGAACTGAGGATGATGAGCTTGAACATAAACATGTACCTTGCAGGCATCGAAATTTAAATGAAATGAGTCAGAGGTTACCCTTTGTGAGCAGACTACTAATACAAGTTTAGTACCGTTTTGTTTTACAGTGTCTCAGTGAAGGGTTAGCAGTTAAGCTGTGTTTAAAAATGTCTGTTTCAAAATACTTTCCATAATAGCAATGTATGAGAGCAGTCATAGTACCTCCAGTGAGTGCCAATTCTGTTTCCGTGAATGGTCAGTTAAGTCAGCATAACATTTCTTCACACTGTCAAGAAACTTATGAATAGCCCTACAAATAACACAAGCTCACTTTTTAGCAGGAATGACAGCGCTAATTGAGTGCAGATGGTTTATGTCCTTGTTCAGCTAAGTAATCAAATAAGAGTGACCTGGTGCAAAGGGTATTACAACATCATAATATTGAAAATTGTTGGTATTCCTATGCAAATTAAAATAATTAACTGTAACTCACTCTGTTAGGTATGGGTGTTTAGGCACAGGTGGGTAAAGGATATAGTCAATCAAGACGATTCAGCTCATTTGCTAACTGCTGTCAATCCGGCAATGCTAGACTTGGAAAACATTCACAGTGTCTGCACAAGTTTCTTTCACTGCATGGGATGTCATCTGCAAGCTACTTTATTTGTCATTTCATTAATTTATTGAATACATTTCTAATATATAGTTTAAATAGTAATAATTTATGTAATTTATAATAAATACTAAAGAATAAGCAGATATTAGCATGATCCCTCAGCTGCAAGAGAAGGAAACCCAGAGGAAAAATTTAGTAGTACACTAGCAGTAGTACACATTTGTGCCCAGGTCCCTAAGCTCAACAGATAAGCTGAATTATTCTATTATAGATAAAATATAAAAGGCTCAAAAGAGTAAAACTGAGATGTAATTTAACATATCCCAATTTTGTTTTCCCTGATGTTGCTGATCTGAGCAGATAGAGATGTCCTGGAATCATCCTACTGATTACAAGACAAAAACTAGTCTTAGAGACAGTTGGCCAACCCTCCTGGATTCCTCCAAGTTCATAGGCCAGCTACCGGACTCCTCCATTGAAAATGCATTAATTATCTCCAATCTAGGACAATGCTTGGGGTCTTGTTTTTAGGATGCTGCCCAGCTAGCATTCTATATGTGTATGCCAATACCAAGAAAAAATAATTTCTCATCTCATTTTACCCTGTAGTCTTTAAACTTTTACTCACTGCATCACAACAAGCAAAAGAACTGATAAGGCTTTTTCCTTGACAGCTGGTTGTAGACATAGCCTATATGGGCAAACGCCTGCTGCCAAGGCTATCTGATTCTCTGAAGATGGACCTAAGCTAATCAATGAACTCCATCTTCGCTTTTCTCAGTTCCACTTCTGAGAAAATATAACTCTGTGGGTTGAATTCTTTGGCCATGATATGGATGTGTGCAAGGTAAATGTTCATACTAGTCATTGATGTACCTTTCATCCTATGGTGTAATTGATCTCATCCTGGAAGAGAGATCCATAATAAGTCAGGAAAGCATACTTATATTCTTCTTTCTCTCCATGGACAATCTGTTTAGCCCTGAGGGAGAGCCTGGGAGGCTATCTGTCTATATGCAAAGACTAATGACATGAGCACGTTGTCATAACACACTTGATACTTTCTCTGACCGGAATCGAGAAGGTCTGTCTGAAGCTCTTATATGTGCCCAGTAGAAAGCTCTATTGCACCATCAAAGTTTTTAACTTAGCATTTCTATTACTGGATGATAGAACTTTGATGGCTGTCACAAATATCTTAACTGCTTTAAAATGTCCTCTCCTGTAGCAAGGGGCAGCATATTCTAAAGAAATTGCTTGTCAGGAATTAGTGACACAAGATAAAAAAAAGGAAAAATGAGTGTTGAGTGCTGTCTAATAACAGGAATACATGGGTTGTTATTTATTTTCCTGCTTCATGCACAGCAGTAATTCCATGTCTTCCTGACATTCCATGAATTGTATGTTCCAATTGTATGTTTTCTCTGATTTTTATCTTGAAAACAGTTGAAATTGCCTCTCCAGATGTTACTAAATAACCAAAGTATGCTGTAATCAAGCACCTAATTCCCTGGAAAGAAAATAATTTCCTGCATTTTATTTACATATGTCTAATTTCTTATAAAGCTTGCAGAAGAGACCTATGACAATGGTAGCTGATGCTGTTTTCTTACTTAACAAATAGTTCAAATTCTCTGCTGGCATTAACCCAAATCACTCCCATCAGCTAGCCTCCAGGATATCAAATTTGAGTACAAGTGAGTTTGTCACTTTGTAATATAAGGATTTAGCTATCCCACAGGAAGAGTATGAGAAGCTGGGTGAAAAATTGACGTAACCCTTGCTTCTGTGATCCTGAGAGCACAGGGAGAAATAAATGCATCTCTTCTAAGAGAACCAGTCGTGTGTTTGCTCTCTTAAGTGCCAGCAGGATGCACAAGCTTTAATTGGATAATATAACCCTTGCACATTCCACATTATCATTTTAAGGGCAGCTTCCATAATATATTCCAAAGCTATAACTTGTACCAATAAAAAGGAGTTTAACACTGGAAACCAGTGATCTCAAAACATTTGAACCTTCCCAATCATGTAGCTGAAAATCAAATTCAGTTTCAAAGACCTAAAATTTAAAATGAGTATTTGCTTTCTCTAGTCCTCCTCAACCCTACGTACATTTTTTGTCCCCATCACAAAACAGTACAAAGCTAAGTAGAATGTAAAACAGACCATAAAATACAAGTATATGTGAATCACTGTCTAGCTGGCACAGCAGCTTAGCCTGAAACCTATCATTTGTAGGTGGATACTAACAGGCAAAATGGAGTTCAGAGCACAGTAGAGATAGTGACATCAAAAAAAAAAAAAAAATGCTTTGTAGCCATGAATGTACACATCCAGCTTAAAGATTTCTTTCACTGTTCTGTGTGTGAACATGTATTCTCAAACCTTGACCTCTACAATAACACAGAAGAAAGCAAACAAAGAAAAAGCAAATTCTGAAAAAAAAAAATCGTTCTTCTTTATTTCTCAGGGGTACACAGGGCAGTTTCTGTAGCCTAACACTGGAATATGAAATGTGAGAAGTTCCTCTCGTCTTTTTCCCTATGCATTATTGAAGGCCAAATCTAGTTAGCCTTTTCTCAAAATTCATTCCCTTGAGTCCCTCACAAGTTGGTTCTGTGGTATTCTATTTCAAGAATTTCCCATTTGTTCAAATGAGGCCTCATTACTGCTAGATGAAGTCCTGCAATAACTTCATAACTCAGTAGGCATGTCCTGGGACTTAGTTTACCCTGTTTTGTTGCTGCAAAACAACATGCAGATGGTTTATTATGCACAATCACTCCCAGTTCACTTCCCTGACCTATGTCCTATGACGTTAACATTAGACATTATAAACCTCAAGTGCATTAACATTTGAGAGTTTTCATCTTAGCAGTCATATAGTTTCAGTGAAAGACAATCATTAAAACCAGCTTACACTCATAATGAGTAAATTTTCCCATGAATGTTCCTTAAAGGTCAAGGAGATGATGAAGGAAAAATGCTGGAGTAATAATTAATAGTAATGGTTTACATTTTTAAAACACTTTTATTCTCAGTATTCCAAAGTATATTAAAAATGCGGTAAATAAAAATGTTTGTACTTGGGGTGACTTGTTGCAGTAAAACATAAATATCACTGAAACAGAATTTTAAATAATTTGCCAGACTACATAGTGTATCATTGCTTCAACCAACATTTTTAAAGTTTCCACTAAAATATTATTATGACTCATTCTTCTAAACGTGGGAAAAAAGAGAAGGCACTAAGTCAGGTCTTAGTTGATATGACGCTACTCAAAATGAGGACTCAGAAATGTGATTAAAATAATGATTCTTTGACATAGGCATGGTGCAAATTATAATGAAGCTATTTTCTATTTCATGCAAGTGTTTCCAGGATTCTGTCACTGGAAACGTTCTGTTTTGCCCTGAAGAATAAATGAGTCTTCTCATTCACCTCTTAACCTTGGCAGCTAACAAGCAGGATATCTCAATGAAAGGCTGCCTTATACAATTTGCCGTGTTCTTACAAGGAAACCGAACCTTTATAAAGACAATCTTCCACGAGAGACAGAGCAAACACTTCTCATTCCTCTGCAAAGGCCAGTAGTATAAATGTTGCACCAGTGAAAGCAAAAACTTTTAACAAGCAACATCCAGCAGCCAGATAGCGTGAAACCAGCTTAAGAACTAGACCCTACGCAAACAAACCACCGCAGGTCTACCTGGAAAGGCAATTATCCTGGGAATCCATTTCTTACTGAGCAGATCCACACTCTTTAGTCCTACCCCACAACTGGAAAATTGCCATTCACTTCAGCAGACCCTGAAAAAGTTGTAATTCATATTTAGGCTTATATGCTTATGCAAGTGACAGCATTGAATTCTTGATGTCACATTGTTCCTTTTAGTGCAGAGCCAACAAAGGGGTCTGTAAGAGGGAGTTAGATATGAGGCAGGCTTGTGCTTCATCAGCAGATCTGTCTCCTCTGTTCTGATTGCAGTTTCCTTATGGCAGCTGATGATTATGAGCCAGAGAAAAATCACAGCTGTTGTTCCAAAAAGCCCTTTTAAAACAGAGTAAATGGATGCCTATGTCACTGGCAAATCAATTAACACAAAATGATCAAATGCTGATTTTGCAGGCTTACTTTTTAGTGGCTATCGTATGTAAAGTTCAAGAATAAGAATCTATATTATAAGCATACTGTTTATATCCTCTGTTTCAGGAGAAGAAAGAAAAGACAAGACTCCAGCTGTCCTTATATTTGTTTTAATAGGTTCAGAAACACACAGTTTTAGAAATGTTGATAAGGATACAGAATACTTTGTACCTGAGAGCATAGCAACTGATGGGTTGGTTTTGATATACAGTCTCCATTAGTAAAAGAGACTCCAAATTTGCAAATGTCCTTTTTTTTCATTATTTGACTTAATATAAATTTATTTATATGAAATAGAATATATTGTTATCCAATATAAAATTGTATTTTAGAAACACAGAAATGGAAGAAGCAGCTTTGTGTTCTCGAGTAGAAAAGCAGGACTGCCTTGAAAGACAATAAAGAAACAGAAGCAAAGGCTATTGCAATGCTGCCACTTACTGCCTGAATAGGAAAGATAATTGCTCAGAGCAGAAGCATCAAGTGGTATTACTATTATATCTTGGAAATCTGTAATGTCAGGAAACCAGTATTTTTTTATCTCTCAAACCTATTGAGAGCCTAAGGTCTTCAGAGCAAGGATTGACTACTACTGTGAGGTTTTATACAACATGACTGAGACTGCTGAATATCGTCCTAATCCTAATATTCTAATTCTAATTATGAAGTATTATTTTTAAAGATGAATAAAGACTATGAAAAAGCAGAGAGTTACAGTCACAGAATTACTCTTGGCTATGAAGCCTTAAGTCATTTATGGTAATAGATGTTTTAGTAGTGGAGGTAGAATTAGACAGTAGAAAAGAAGAGTTGTATGTGGATGAGTTCTGAGGGAGGGTGATAAATCCTATAGAATGACAGTGATCTCAAACTGCCAGTGCTTTCTGCTTCTTTAAGATGTTGAGATAATCATAGAGGTGTTCTGCAAATAAAATTATGACAACTTGAAATAACTGCAGAATATGCACTACTTACTCCTATGTCTACCTACGCTGTGCAGATCCTGGTTTTATTTGGTCTTTCTGACGTGAAAATTTACTGTTGAAAACAATATTTGAACAACCAGTGATGTTTGGAAATTTCTGTTTTACAGATCAAAAACTGAAAAACAAGGAGACTAAGTCCTACATTGACAAACACCTATCTTCCATTGAAAATAATTTAACTGATTTCAGTGTCTAAGTACTTTTGAAAATATGTAACGTAAAGAATTTGACTAAATCTCAAAGAAACTGTATTACATGAGAATGATATAAACATTAGCTTATGAAATTCAAGGCTATCATCAACATTGACTAATGGTTGAATCAAGAATACTTCTTTGAATGTTGGTGGTCACTTTGTATTACCTGTGAATCGAATTCAGCTGTTTATTTTTGAACATGGCCCATTAAATTCTAATATCTTGGGGTTTTTAACTTATTTAGTTTAATGAAATAACTCTGCCTATCGCACAGGCTACAAAGACCAGACTTATTAACAGTCAAAGACTTAAAGAGGTAAACAAACTAATGATGAAATAGACCTTAAAGTCTATGTTGCCATTAGCACATATGCAGAAGCTTAACTGTCATTTATGCATAGGCACAGAAAAGCAGGGAAAAAAACCCTGTTTCATTTTAACTATATAAGTAACAAAATCTTTAAAGCTCTTTCACAATGAATATTTCAGTGTCTGAAAAAACTTATACAAGCAACCTTTTAAATAAACTAAAATAACAATGCACATCTGACTTTGTCAGATATATGAAGTATCTTAATTTGTACTTAGTTTATTCTGGAGCCAAAGACCTAAATGCATGTGTTCTTAGTTGCATTTATTTTATGAGTAGTTCT
Source organism: Baryphthengus martii (assembly GCA_013396935.1). Lineage (NCBI taxonomy): Eukaryota > Metazoa > Chordata > Aves > Coraciiformes > Momotidae > Baryphthengus > Baryphthengus martii. The sequence goes on from VWZK01001096.1 coordinate 124,361, forward strand.
TTCTATTTATTGCTTTCAAATTGTAATCAGGTGAGGAACATCTTGTCTGACAGAGCAGTTTCCTGCATTAAGTATTTAGTGTAAACAAGGCACTTTTTTCTGAACATATGAGTTTAATGATGTTAATGATGGTTTTGAAAGATTTCTCCACTTTCTCTTCAGCTTCTCCATGCTGTGGCTGCAAAGAAATAGGAAGAGGTGAGAAAATGAGAAAGATGGAGCACCTTTCCATAACTCTACTTGACACCTGTTGCAACTTTTCTCACTCGCCACTCAGACTTCTGATTGTTTTGACTGGATCCAGTCGCTGAGTTTCATGCCCTTTTAAGCTCCATTAGTCTCTGGATGATGACTGATTGCTATTCTGAGCTTCAGGAATGCCCAACTATTAATCCCATGTCTGACAGCCTTTGCAGTAGTGGGACTCCCACAGTTAGCGTGACAACCTTCTCAGGCCTCTGACATGTCACTTGGGCATGTCTCCAGTCAGGTATGACCTGGATCTGGAGCTTGAGTTTCTAATTGCTCTCAAAAGACTGAACGGCATGGTATTTGCTGTGTTTTGAGAGAAAACAGTGATCTAGTCATGTGGACTCAAAATGCCCTACTTCAGCATAAGTAGTTGCTAGAAGCTGTAGCTTTGTCTATGTTAACAAAGTAACACATTACGTGACATACATGAACAGCTTTGAAGGGAGAGAACTGGTTCTTGGCTGTTTGTGTCCATGTATCAGATGTTTTGGGCAGATTTTAGACTACTCCCCAGCTGGTCCCATATGCTGAATGTATCCTAATAGTCGGAGTGCCCTTTCTTGTATGGTTTTGTTCAAATTTGTCTAGTTTAGGTGTTATAAGACCAGATAATGATAAATTGAGATGACTTGGGAGATCCTCGTCAAAAACACAGTTCTGACTTGAAGCGGAAGGCTAATGTATTTCTTGCTTGTAATCCTTACCTGTGAATCTGACATGCATCAAAGAGCTTAAATGCAATCCCAAATTAGGCTCTAGGTGACTGCCTTTCTGTCAAGCCACTTCCATGAGATCTTGCTCAGATCTGGTACTGACTGCTGGGAATTTCATGTGTAGGTCTCTCACTCTCCCTGTATTCACAGCATAAGGATGGGAGTACCTGAGCCTGCGCTGTGAATGCTTCCAACCAACATCCAAACTTCAGCCATTGCAGCCCTAGGGAGCGCAGCATATAGTAACACAGTTACTTGGGAAGACAAATGACATAGCTCTGAATGTTCTCCTTCCTCCTTCTTCTCCTTCAGCTTTTATTGCTGAGCACAATGTCACAATCATATGGGCTATCCCTTGGGTCAGTTGAGGCCAGCTGTCCCAGCGGTGTCACCGTCCAGCTCCTTGTGAACCCCAGCCTACTCATTGGTGGGGCAGTGTGAGGAGCGGAAAAGGTCTTGACACTGCAAGCACTGCTCAGCAAAAGCTAAAATATCCCTCAACATTGTTTGCAGCACAGATCCAAAACCTAGCACTATACAAGCTACTAGGAAGAAAAATAACTCTATCTGATCTCTAAGGGCCCTTCCAAGTTAGGCCATTCTATGATTTTATGATTCTATGAACCAAAACTAGTACAAAAGATTTTAATCCATCTTTTCCCCCCCTCATTTTAATGTTGTCCTAAAACTTCTTTCATATGTGTTTTCAGACTATCTGTTTTTGCTGCTTCTATGCATGTAATTGAAGCCTACAGATCACTATTTGACTATAACCTGAATATATTTAACAGCACCCAAGGAAAAACACATTTTGAAATCTTGAAAAGCTGCATTGAAATTCTTCTTATTTAGCTACTGTATGAGTCTGACACTATCCAGAGCCTGTTCTGCAAATAGCCCAATTTTTTTTACATCACAGAACCACCTTCCATGTGGGGTTTGAGCTTTGCTTTTTGCATCTGCACCTTATGCTCTTCCTCTCAAACTCCAGTGGCAGCGTGCTGGCTGACGGAACCAACTCAAGGAGGGAGCAACACCGGAAGTGAGGATGGTGAGCTGAAAGGCAGTGAAGTGTTAGTTAATGCACTGACAATAGCCCATGTCTCAAGTTCTGATCCATTCTTATATACGGTCTTATACCTTTCTTTTTCCACTTGACTTCTTCCAGTAACCTCATTACTCTCACTGTTTACCTTACCTCTCCACATCTGGTCAACTACCACTCTTGTTATTGCTTTTAAAAGCTCTAAGTGATATAGATTTATAACTCCCTATATACTTTTTTCTCTGGGTAGAGTAAATAAACAGGTGATTGTTTCCTTACCAGTGAAAAATGTGATATGGAGATCTATTGTTTATGAACAATGAGAGAAGGCATGGTGGAAGTCATGAACATTTGGAATAAATTTCTGTAGTTTGTATTAAGCTATTACCACTGAGCCATGAGCAGCAGCCTGGATGGTGGTTGCCTTCTGTGCCTTGCGTGTTGCAGTTTGGTGTCCCCCCAAAAAGACTGCACCTATAGAAAAGATGAAGAATTGAGATCTCTAGGTGAAAAAATATGTATTTATAAATATCTATTAAAACATGTGTGTATAAATACATATTTAAACATGTAAAGATATTGTTTACAGAGGCAGCTAAGGTGAGGGAATAGATAAAGCTGTCTAGGAAGTAACTTTACACAGATTCATTAGGAGTAAGCTTTGAAGTATTGGAGGAAGTGGCGCTGGACTGGGATCTATGGTTTTGAAGTATGAAGGAAACTATCCCTAAAACATGTGCGTCTCTGTGGGCAACAGTCAATTGCATTTGTGCATAGGAGTCCAATTACACATATCACGCAGGTGTCATGAAAGACGATATATGGTGAAGGGAATAGGGGGAGCAAATAGAGAAACACACACTGAAACACATGGAAAATGTCACTGTGCAAATGCATGATGCTTTTTTGTGGCTCTTTTGTAGGGAAAATGCTATGTGAACTCCAAAGTACAACTACAGGGGGTGTATTAGGGACCTGAGTTTGCATTGAAATCTCAGCCTGTATGGAAAATCATCTGGTTTCCAACTACAGACACCAGATTGCATGAGTATGTTTCTATAATTTTGTTCCATTGAAAAGAGCAAAGAAGTATCTCTCAGATCTTGTGCAAACAGGGAGCAAAAATACAGTTCAGAAATTATCAATAGTTCCAATAGGAAACACATCGTGGATTAACCAAATAATTTTCAGAAGATATTGGTACGATTGGGATGAACTACAGGTAGCATCATCTCTTTCTAATAAAATAGTAAATGAATTGCTTCAAATAAAAGTAACACAGCGATTTGGCTGAGTAACACCAAAAAGAGCAAACGTAAAATAGTTAGTGCTAATAGAAATGACACAGTAAATCACAATGGACAGCCAAATTGAATGAAAGTTTGTGGCCTATTCTGATGGAAATTGAAAACAGTATAAGTAGAGACACCACATGATCCAGGGTTTGAGTGTTGGATCTTATGCCAGTTTGAAAATTCAGTGACTATAGAAAATTCCTATTTTTGCAAGACACTGATCACAGAGATTGAGATTCTGTGTTTCCTGAAATCCAGACAGGTTAAATAGTATTTTAAACATGTTTTTAGCTTAGTATTGTCTCCATTTAGTATTGGTAAATGTTTGTTTGTCCTTTTGTTTTGTGGAGAGAACACTGATTCATGTTTATATCTGGTAAAACTTTTTCTGAGATTTTACTACAATATTTCTTTTGAATTTTTTTCAGGAAATAAAAATCCCTAGAGGTAAGTGAAAGATAATCAAGGAAAATTCCATTCCTTTCAGGTACTCACTGTGGCATACATTCTCATATATTTTCTCTTGTTTGACATTTTTTGTAGTCATGTAATCTTACATGGTCAATAATTGCATTTGTGCGATATCATGGACGAACTGTTGTACTTAATAACCAAGACCAGTATTTGTGATTGATGCTTGTGGTTTGAATCAGATAGACTAGGAGATTGTACATAGTTGATTGGTAAAAATTAACAGGGTAACCTGAAAATACAATTAGTAAAAATAATGCATTTTTTATGAGATATATATGAAAGTAAAGATAAGTTTTATGCTACAGATCAACTTTTTAATAAGTTGTACTCTTTATAGACGTTGATCACAACATCCTTTCCCTTGCCTAGGTTTGACAAGTTTCAAAATACCCACTTATCATAGAACAAAGCTCCTGCTCTGCTATTAACAGCATGGGAAATGTGTTTATAGGCACTTTGTCAGGCCCTGTAGTTAGAAGAGTCAGCAAAACCTACTCATTCATGTTTCTCATGAGCTTTTCCCCTCTCTTTCCCCCTCCTCTCCAACTGTCTCAAACAAAAAGCCGGCTCTGTGTTTGCAGTGTACTGTGAACTGTTTCATTGCTGGTGATTAAAAACAAAGCAAGTCAGACCTTCATGGGAATTTATAGAGTGGCAATAAATGCCATCCACATGCTTTTCAAACCTCTTCATATAACCTCTACTTTTTCATTCTGGGATAAAGAGCATGGACTCTGATAAACGCAACTACTTGAAAGAAGGAAAATCCCCATGCCATGTACTGTTTCCCCCATCCTACTCCACCCCCAATCCTAACTTTGTAATAGGAGATTAGGGGTTGGGAGGGTAGCTCACCAAAGCAACCTAAACTGTATAAAAACTGGAGACTATAGAGGGCATAAAGCTATCTTTGTTATTGTCAAATAATAAGATAAAGAAAGGCCTAATTAAAAAGAACCAAGGCAGAATGTAGTTACATAGAATGGTACAGAAGGCGTGGGAATTTTATGCATTATAAACACAGAGTCACAGTGCTTACCCTATAGTAACTTTGAAGTAAAATAGTTACATGACATCTACATCACTGCAACCGATAGCAACGTTAGGGCCCAAATCTGGTTTGACCAGAGCAGAAGGCAAAGAAATGATGTTTGCAGTCAGTGTTGTACTAGTTAATATCTGAGAAAAAAAATAAATATAAAACTCCATTTATGCTTCAGGACTCTCCTTTGACATCACAGAGAGAAATAAAATTGACTTTGTCTCTCCAGTTGAGGGCTTCCCCGTTTAGAGAGACTTGGACTTGGCAGTGAGGAGAGAGAGGGAGTGGACCTGGTCTGTGCTACACTCTAGCAGCAATCAGCTGGCACTTCCTCAGAGACCTCCTGTCAGCTTATACAGGCCAGGACAAGGGAACTGAAGAATCATATGTGGTCTGGAGACTAAAGGAGGAAGCTCTGGCTTACTAGTTACTGATTATGTATAACATATGGTAAAGCATTTAGTAAACTATCTTCTGAGTATCAATCATAGATATTGTTTGTCCAATTTTTTAACAAATTTGGTGTTGTGATTATAAGGAGCAAGGAAAGTGCTAGAGAAAAGCATCAGCCCTTTCAGTTTGGGAATTTTGATAACAGGCTCAAGCACTGAAGCTGAACACTTTTCATCAGAGAACATAGCTGAAGTGAGAACACAAGCAGCAAACAGTCTTTCTTTCAGTCCTCCAAATCAGGCACCAAGGAACGGGAAATACGGACTTTGCACCCAGGCTGACAGGCTTAATTGCCCAGCACGGCAAAGGTACCTGGTGACAGTTCGAAGGTTAGAACTGTATTTTTCCAGGAATTGTCCTTTCCCCTCCTCCCTGTCTCATTCATTACGTGTCTGAAAGACATAAGGCAGAAGTCCTATTGATAGCAAAACTATGACATTTTCTTAAAGAATTTTTTTTTAAATCTTGAAGTGGTATTGGTTTGTTTGGTTTTGGTTGGGTTTTTTTGTTGTTTGTTTTTTTTCTTGTTTTGTTTCTTAACTTTGGACTAAAAAAAAAATAATTTTAATGTTTCCAAACAGCCCTTCCACCCTGCACACTCATTCATCAGTTTCACAGCATGGTTTTTACTCTGTTCTCATTTCCTCTTCTTGAACTCAGTGATTAATTGATAGCAGTAGTAAGTTGCTATCAAGTCCAGAATAGCTGTGACAAGGAATTGAGACTGCTTGCCAATAAGCTTCAGCAATGCTGTTTTGGAAGGAGTGAAATAAAGTTCCAGAAAACTGAACAGCAGAGATAACCAATGGGCAGAACCATTCTAATATATGTTATTTTTGATCATTCCAGAAGAAAATTGACTCTAGATTTCATGGTGATGTGGTGCCACTGGAAACGTTGATGCTCAGAAATGTGGATCCATGTTTCAATTTTAAGGAAGACTGTGCTTTTCTAGATACTAACATGTCAGACTACTTCTTTTCCTGAGGGGAAGCCTTTTTGCTGATGTCTCAACAACTATGGTCATGTCAAGCCTCTCTGTTCTCCCAGCTACTCAGCCAGGTGTTTCACTTATACATCTTGTTTCCAGATTTTTGCTCTGCCAATCCATGTTTTCTTCTCTGAGCCTTCTACGCAATCTAATTTCTTCCCACTCCAGCTCTCAGCTCCAATCTCCCTAGCCCCAGTGTCTTGTCAACTCCCACCACATTCTCCTGGTCCAGTCAACATGCCTTGACTACTGGTCCTAAAACAAATCTTCAATCCTCTACTACACTGTCCTACTTAGCTTCCTTTCCAATCACAGAATTGCCTTACAAACATCTCCACTCATGAACCTTATTCCACATGCTTGCTTTTGGTCTTTGCTTTCCTGTTCTTCACCTTAGTCTTTTCCAAAAATCTTTATGCTTTCTGAGCTGTCTCTTCCCCCTCCCTTTGAAACGAGCTCAGATGATCTCCAGCTTTCCCATAGGCTTTTTTTATTTCCCTATTTCTCCAGCACCAGCTTCTCCTCCTACCTCATTTCCTCTCCTTCACTTCTCACCATTAGCCCCGACAAAACTGCCTCTCCAGGAACTAGGGTTACCCATGACTAAGCCCTGTTTCTGCAGCTTACACAAAGTACTGTTTGGAAAACTTCCTTGTGTGCATTCCCATTTTTGTTGCCAGTAAGAGCAGTGTCTGGAAGTCGCAGCTGGAGTAGAAACAGAGGGGTGGTGCTGGGAAGCTTAGGAGATTTGGACTGGCTTCAAACTTTCTTCAATGAAGCATAGGGAGGCAATTAATGGGGAAGCCTGGCTCAACGCCCATCTGCAGAGTCTGCCTGTGTTATACAGCTGGCCTTACTCATTTGAACATTTTCTTTGGTTCAATTTACCACATGGCTTTACTTCACTAGGATTAGCTCTTCAGTTGTTGTAAACTTACACAGCCTTATTGAAAATAATGTAGAGATGTTGGTTTACAGAAAATAAGGATACAGTTCTTTTCTTTTTGAATATTTGAATGGAACTAAAAATTGAAACAGAATTTCACTTGGTGTCACGTCAAAACCCCAAGTTAAACATAATTTCATTGTAAAACCTCTAAGTGGTTTGGGTGAACATGAAAAGACTCAGAAAGCTTACAGAATCTTTTGACAGGCTTGATTTCAGCTCTGTATATGCAATTATCTCATGCAGTTCTCAGTGTCAGGTTTTACTGCAAAAATTTTGCATTACTTTAGTTAATCTCCAGCTTGAAGAAAAGGCAGAAAAATGCACAAAGTGTATTCAGACTTAAGTATTCATTCAACATTATTCCGAAACCTGCATTTTTAGCAAACAATCTGATTTTCTCAGTTTCATGGTATTCCTAAACTTTCAAAGATAGATCTTCAATGGCAAATTTAGGTTAGAGCGAGAAGAGGATTTATGGATCTTGAAGTTAGACAGTGTAGCAACTTCATTTTAAGTATTTTTCCCTGGAATACAATCCAGAACCAAGAGTTATAGTTCTCGGGGCATGGGAAGGGTTATATAATTCAACATGGTAGTCCCAAATCCCTGTGCACTGAGAGGAGGAGGCTAGCAAACAGACTGTCAAAGATGGGTTATGGAAGAAATTTTTCTGCTCCCTCAAGTTTAAGTGCAGAGTCAAGATTCTAGGCAAGCATATTGACTAATTAAAATATGATGTAGAGCTACCTTAATTATATAAGAATAATTATGTTCCCTTTCTAGGTCATGGTATGAACCGGATTCCCATGGTGCTCAAGCACTGATGTCAAAAATTGTGGCTGGTTCTGTGCAACCTGCAGGCACTAGTATGTTAAGGAATTTGTGCCAGACCTCAGTGATCATATGTTTTGTTCCTATGCTTGATTGACAACAAAAGTATAATGTTTTTAAAGGAAAATTATGGAAATGGATTATATAGGTAAAATGTCTGTCTTTTGCATAACTGCCTTGGTCATTAAAACTCTTACCCAGGGAAGGGGGTTACTTAGAGTCACTTATGTTTATTTACTAAAGGAGGAATATAAGCCTCGAATACTCTTCTTGTCAAAGAACTGTTCAGATGTGAGACTGAAGTGAGGTGGGAAGTATGGCCATTGCCATTGGCAGCTGACAGAAACTGTGAAGCTGAGATTTGCATGTTGCCATCATCTTAATGTGAAAGTGTGCTTGACATGAGTATGTGGCAGGCAATGTGAGTAACCCTCTTTCACATATTGCAAAAAAAAAAAGAAATATGGATCATAAGATTCATAGATCCAGTGGCTGAAGTAAACAGTACAGACCAGCAATCTAAAGTCTTCCCAACAGAGAAGCAAAGGGCATTAAAAAAAAAATTCTAGTTTCACTATAATTTAGACAAATCACTTTTCCCTTCTTCCTTCACCTCCCTGTAAATATGGTCACACAGTGATTGCAGTAATGGAACAACGTTCAATGGTTTATCATGAATTCAGTGTCTTCTTTTTTTTTTTTCAGTAAGATATTTCTTATTCCTTCACTAAAGCACTCTTTTCCTCTCAGTTTTCAAAATAAAATCTCTTAATCAGACTTTTTATTCAGAAAATGACAAAAAATGTCTGCAGAGAAAATGCTTTTAAAAGTAATTACATAGTGATCACAAAGAACTTCAGAATGACATACTAGGAGCATGTTAATTATTTTCTCATCTAACCTCTCCTTAATGGGATTCAAAGGAAAAGCAAAACCAAAATGGTTGCTAAGGATCTTACTATAAAGCATCTTGTTTGCAAAGAATGTCTCCATTTGCCTCTTCTTAGATTCAGACAGAATTCCCAATATTGACAGGAGTCTCCTTGTAGCTGTCTGCAGGCAAATTATTGCTGTTTTTGTTTTGTTTTCTACATTTGTAAGCTGTTACATGAAGCAACGCTATTCAGAGCAGGTCACTCCTCTCACTAGGTAATTTTATCCTAGAAATGACTGATACAAGCAGTCCATCTCATAGCTTGCAGTAAAAATACTTCCTCTCAGCTGAGTTTAAATGTATTTCTCTTTTACAGTTGCAAACACATCTGTAGTGCTCCCAGACCACTAAGCTTCCTGAAGAAAGTACTCAGTGCCAAAGTCTGCTTCCATTTACGTGAATGTGAAAGTCTGCTATTATATGTGCCAGTGGCCAAAGGACCAGGTTGTAAAAGAGTAATTAAGAACATAATTTCACCAGTGTGAATTATGTGTATGTTTTTGAAGGCAGACTTTAGTTATTTTACCATTGGTTTTTAAAAGTTTGTTTCCTAAGAAGTTTCACTCATTTACTGTATATTAGGACTGCTTTGGGCTATGTTGAAGATTTTGAAAAGAATTTTACTTTAGATTGCCTGATACTGGTCATTCCTATATTTTCACTGAAGTGAAAATCTTGAAATCTGATATATTATCTCACTTTAGATACTGCTCTGATTAAAGGAGAAATGTGATGCTTCAGAACAATAAAATATTGCAATGAATTTTGAGAAGGTTTAATGTTCTTATATAGTGAGAAAAAGAAGAGTGATCTAAAGCTGTCAATCTTTGCACCTGTAAAACACCTTTCCCTCAGTATTTACTTGCTCATATTGGTAATCATGCTTTGAGTGGTACAGACTCCCTAGTTAAGTGATAGAGCCCCCACCACTGGAGACTTTGAAGAGTCAGTGGACAGGGTGATAGATAATCTCATCTAGGCTCCCTTTCCCACAAAAGGTTGAACCAAGTTTGAACCAAGTCATCTGCCAAGGTCCCTTCCGAACTGGCTGTTCTATGATTCTGTGAGACACCTGTCTTGAGACACCACTTCTGACCTAATGTGTTACATTCCATAACACCAGTATATTGGTCCTACCTACAAAAAGCCAATTGCAATGCTGAGCAACTGAGCAACTGGGCAACTATAGTCCAAGGTGTGACCCTTTACATCTCAAGTGTAAAGATGTTTCCAATTAATGATGGTTCAGCTGCTTTAATACAGATATTATTTGGTGGATAAGGAATACTATCTATGCTGTGACATTAAATTCTTTCTGTTTCCAAAATAAATTTAAGGTGGGATGGACTTACTGACTCAATAACCACAATGATATATGGATCATGAGCACAGTGATGTATGGAATTCTCTGTTCCATTTCTTGGTGTGACTGGAAGGAGCAGTTTCAGCTAGTCAGCTTCTGTCTTTGCACATCAGAAGTACTACAACACCTAGTGTTTCTTCAGTAAGGACATGTAGCTAGGAGATACCACTCTGAAACTTATCTAATTGTTACTTTAGCCAACTATTTAGCAATTTTGAAGCTTCAGTGATGAACAGGAGTTTTTAATCAACTACGTAAAAGAAAGAGAATGGACATTCCAAAGCCCAATTTAACCAACCCTCTCTGCCACAGATCTAGGCACACTGGTTATCAGCTCCTCTAAGCCCTGACTTGAGCTGCTGAGTGCACTCAGAAGCATGTTAGTCCTCTAGCTAACTGAAAAGATCTTACACCTCTAACCATACAGAATAGCTGACGGGCCTTAGGGTTGGGATAACACCCAGAGTGACCTGGACAAGCTCGAGAAGTGGGCCTGTGGGAACCTCATGAGGCCAAGTGCAAGGTCCTGTACCTGGTTTGAGACAACTCCTGGTTGAAAGAGAAAATGATGAAGGATCTGCTCCCAGGTATTAACCAACTAGTGAGATATAAATGTAAAAAATAAAGAAATATAAATACAATATTTGAATACAGCAAATGTAGGATTTCCAAAAGAGGTACACCGAAGCCTAAAGACCAAATGGTACATAAAGCCTTCACTATATTTACACTGGAATCCAGAGGGTTTCTCATCATTACCAGAACAGACTAAGAACAACTTTCACACCGAAGCAGAGGGTGTCACTTTAAGACAGAGCATAATCCATTTACAAAGAGAACTATATGATGTGGTTTGGATGACTATACCAATAGAAAACTAAATTGTTTTGAAGATTTAAGGAAGCCTACAATTATACTAAACCTGCTTAATGATATGTGCTGCTGCTGGATTTTTACCTCTGAGCTTGCTTATGTCCTATATTAGGACTATGATTAGCATTTGACTTATTATTTTGGAAGTTCTCCATCTCAGTTCTTTGGTTCATAAAATAAAACTACTGTCTTGGCAATTCTAGGTGAGGATAGCTACAAAAAAGACTTTTTAATCCCAGAGGCTGAAGAGGGTGGGGTCATTTAACCTTTTAACAAGATAAACATGAGTTTAAATTCCGTTGCTCGTTGCATGAAATGGCATGACATTTTCTTCCTTTTTGGAATAAAACTGCTGCAGTCCGTTCTGGAGCAAAATCACTATATGACATAGTAATATCACCACCTTGTGGGGAGGAAATGTTGTCCCAGTATATACAAGAATTGTCATGTCTGTGAATATTCTTGGAACACTTATGTACTCAATAGGGAGACCCAAAGCCAATACATAGTCAGTCTTGCTGAAATTAGTAATTGAACAATTATTCTAACAAAAAGCAATTTGTATTAAAAATAACAAGGTATTGCAATAGATGGACTTATCTTCTGATTTGTAGATAACATATCAACTCTGTAAACTTCACACAACTTGTGCTGCTAATTATGAACCCTATGACTTAAATCCTTGATTTGTAAAGATATTTGCAGTTTGCAAATATTTAATGTGTTTATAAAGGTGTTTTATAGTAAAATATGTACAAACATAAAAATAATGGATAAATACATTTAAGCACCACTTTGCACTGTATTTTCAGCTATTCTGCTTTCTCCAACTCTCATTTTCATTGAAAACTTGGAAATTAGGCTCTGACATCTGTCAGAGGCAGAAAAAAATCCAGCCTGTGCTCAACAAACTGATGAACAACACCATCCTTTCTCCTCCTTAAACTTCCATTTTTTTCTATGTAACTTCCAAACTCTATCAAACATAAGGCAGGGTTTGTACAGACAATGATTTCATTCACTACAGGCCTAACAGTTGATCCTGTGCACTGAATGATGTAATATCCTGTGGAAAAAATAGTATATGCTTATGTTATTAAAGGCTGTAGTATAAAAATGACACTTAAGATTTAGAATGAGGACTGGAAACTTAACTCCAGAACTTCTTAGTATTTTTGGATAATTTTCAGGATTAGCAATAATCAATATAAAGCCTTTCATGTTTATTTCCACAGATGCTATTTTATAGAGAAAGCTGGAAACTTATTCTCTTATCTCTTACTATAACACCACTGAAGTACTCTAGGTCTTAGAAAAGTAAAAGGAAGTTTTCTTTATTGGAAAGCATGAAACATTTTCTAAAATATATAACAGTGGAGAGGTTTTGTACTGTTGAACAAGGAAAATATGTTTTACTGCTAGAAGTTTGTTTTCTTTGGTTTTTTTTGTGGATTTTTTTCCTGTCATGATATCCATTTAGCAAAAAAAGAAGGAGTCCATGTATAGCAGAATATTGTCAGGATTAAATGCATCCAAAATATATTTTAGCAGAATCATCTTTGAACTTTGAAAGAAGACATTATGACTTTAAGTTTACATAGGTGAAACAGATTCTTTTATTGTCCTGCATTGGAACAAAAAATCGCAGAAGTCCTACACTCCTCAAAGATAAGCAAAAGTTGTCATTTACACTGACCACTTGACATATTTAACTTGGATTCATTAGTGTTTAAAAAGCAGACTGCAGGATTATAAAATGATTCTGGCAACCTAACCTGGTCTTAGGCTTCCTACCTGCCCTCACATCTCCAGACTGTGATTTCACAGTTAGGAACCCACCTCTCTGGTGCTTAGAAAGTCCCCAATGTGTCACCAACTTTGAATTCGTATCAGACACTCCTGACAGCTTAATATCCAGATGCTGATTACTCTTGGGAGCACACAGTTACTGAAGAAGGAGATATGAGCAGGAGGGCTTATTTCACACAGCGTTAGAGCAGTTGCCAAGAAATCAGGAAAAGGTTCTAGATTTACGCTAGCTTGAGGATATTTGCACTACAATTTACAGCCAAGCTACTACTTTGCAGCCAAATAGCTGGCAGAAAAGTCAGAGTTGATTATTTTTTGAGCTTTCTCTGTTGAAGTTGGACCTTTTACAGCACAAACTGCAAACAAAGCAAGAAAATAAGCTAAACTAACTCCTATGAGAAGGCATCTAGTTTTCCTGTTCTTGGTGCTGGTTGTTCCCAATGACTTCAAAACACTTATTCTGGTTCCTACAGATAAATTTTGTCAAGACAATTTCCTGCTTAGGCAACTGATCCCTTCATTATTTGTTTATTATTTCTTTCTGATTACTTGGACCTTTCGAGACCCTCAACGTGTTCACATATTTTATTTTTTTTTTTTAATTTTGTTTCTCCTTATCTAACTTTCAAACCAGGAGTTCTTTCAAAAAATCCTACCAGCTACAGATCCAGTGTGAAGAAGAGCAATTTGACATATCTAAGCTCCCGAACATACTTGCAATTAATATTTGCAGTTGTCACTACAACGATCCCTCAGCAAGCAAATGTGCAAATAAGTCTTTTCAGTTCCTGCCTCATCTATGCTGTGATTCAGAGCTGAGACAAAACTCTGGGGAAAGCGGAATCTCCTAGGTGTGAACTTTGTGTGCTGCTTGCCACACAGTAAGCACAGAGTTCAGCAGACAGCAAAGCAACCACAGATGGTATCTGTACCGCTTTTGCAGAATGGGCTAACAGCTAGGACACTCCCTTGGTCTTGAGAGGAGACTGGAGGTCCTCAGGTAGAGTGTTTATTCTCCAGACTATTTCCGGTTTTTTAGTCTCAAATGAATGCAACAAAGAATGTACCTTCGATCTGTAGAAAGCCTGCACAAGTCTGTCCGTCCTCATCAAACTAAACATCGAGATCACTAGGTGACAGTGTAACACTTTGTATTAGATCTGTCTCTTTTCATTGCTCTGACATTCATGGCTTCCTAACAATTTTCAACAGAGAATTCAAACAGAGCTGAAGATGTACGTATTCTGTCAACCACTGTCTAAGGCACTCAGAAAGGAGTTGGAGAATGTAGGTTTGAATGCCCATAGAGGAGAGAGACACAGGCTTATGCTGGCTAGCAAGGACACTGGAGCTTGATGGGCTCTATGGCTAGTTTTTTTCCAGTGTATGCCTGTGGTCCAGACTGTCTTGGGCTTTTCCAAATAATTCTGGGTTCAAACTAGCTGTTTTCCCTGATCAGCTGGTGCATCTCCCATTAAACCTTCCATTGTCCATCAATTGTTACATCCCTATTTCAGCAACTGGCTCTCAAGAGTACAGTACCAGGTTGCACCCTGAGTGAATAAAGTGGGTTAAAGAAACATTCCTTCTATATGGAGTGATTACTTTGTTATTAGTCTAAAGTGCGTAAAATTTTTATTAGGACAGTTAAACTGATATGAATATTTACATTTAGACTATCAAGTTATTACAGCCCTTTCCCAATAGTGATGCAGTTAGTACAGTGTTCCAGGTTTGTGATGGATTCCCAAATACAAGCACAACAACTTGCACATGATAACTCTACTTGAAAGCAGCTTTATTGGCTCCGTAAAACAACCTAAGCGAAAGGAGCGTTATTGGCTTCATAAAACAGTAAAGCAATTTAACCCTGCAATGGTGAAGTGTAGTCCGCTGAGTGGGAGGAAGGCCAATATCATGCTGCTAGGAGGGGGGGTTGACAGGCACGATGCATCCACAGGGCGTCCCCTGGCTCAAGATGTGCATCACGCCAACCTCCACCCTCCCCACATATAGTCCTCCTCTGGGGGAGCGGACCCTTTCAAGGGTCTGCATCCGTGGACGTGTGGCCAGCACGCACATGGAGGCCAATCCCACAACATGCTCCTTGTGGCTAACAGCAATTACATAACCCAAAACACAACCACGCATGCACAGAGGTCTTGGGGTACCTCTGATGGTTGTTACTTCATTGCTCTTCAGATTCTTCTGTGTGTCCTTTGGCTGGCCTCCAGTGTTTTGATTCCTCTTATTGGCTGCTAACCACCAAGGACTGTTTTTTAACGGCTGGGTTCTGTCTTTAGCTGCCTCCTGACTCAGTCACGAGTTGTTTGCTCCAGCGTGTTACAACAGATTGTTACTGTCTGTCTCTTACACACACAGATATACACGCCGTGGCTAGCATCTCACCCTTTCTTGTGTTATGCTCACCTTTCTATATTTCTCAGTCTTTAATTCAATGGCACTCATCTGTTTTGAGAATTTAAGAGAATGGATTTGTCCAGATTCTGTCAATATAGTGTTTCTGCTTTAAGTAGTTTAGTCCTTCAGATGCAGTGTTCCTTATGAGTGCTTTAATTGCCAGACTGAACGGCAGACTTGCTCACAGTAATCATGCACTTATCCTTCGGAGATCGGCAAGTACGTGAAAGGTAGAAGTGCTGAATCACAGAATTACTTAGGCTGAAAGAGATCACCAAAGGTCATATAATGCAACCTCCTTCTCCAAGCAACACTGCTTTCCAAGTTCTGGTTTACTCATGGCCTTGTCCAGTCAATTTCTGAAAATCTCCAATGATGGAGACACCACAAGCCCTCTGACAACCTGTGCTTAACCACTTTCATGGGGAGTTTCTATGTGTAAACAGAAACCTGAAGTTTTCCTTGCTGCAGTTTATAACTGTTGCTTCTTGACCCTTTGTTGAGTACCTCTGTGAAGAGTCTGGCTCTGTCTTGCCTATAACCTCGTATTTGGCATCAATCAGATATCCCTATATCTCCCTCCCCTTCTAAGACATCTTTGAAAACAGATTTTGTTAAGGTATCTCATTTCACAAATATAAAAATTAAGTACGTATTGTCAAACCCCTTTTCAAACTTCTGATTATTGTTTGCAATCAATCCATTATAACTCTTAAAAGATTCAAATAGATAAAATCATTGATTGCATTTGAGGAATGATGGAAAAAAATCCCACAAACCTAATCATCCAAAAACCAAAAAGCCCAAATGCTTGAAAACTGGATATGCGAATGAACAACCCTAAACTGCCTGTGAAGGTGTTTGCCTGCAGACTGGTACTGCTGCATTGACCAGGTTAAGAGTAAGCAGGCATTTGCCTGGGGACTTTTCAGTCATAAAAAGGGTGAGCTTGAAAAGAAATGTAAGACTCCTTGAATATTTTTTATCTGGGAGACAGAGGTGTAAGAAAAATACATGAGGCAAAGCCTGATGTGCCCTGCAGTGTCACAGCCTTCCTGCTGGCCACCATGATCCACCTGTGACCAGCCTGGAGAGAGGAACACATGCCTTGGTGTGTCTATGGGACTCTAGAGGGCTGGTTGCACCAGCCTCAGTGGGCTGTGAGGAGCTGCAGGGGCACAGGCAGAGCTGAAGCACCCAGATCTCCAGGAGGGGATAAAAATGTATAGCGTGCAAGCTCCTGTCCCAGGAGAGGGTGTGCACATTTAGCACCGCATGGCTGCAGAGAGGGCAAACATGAACATCGCTCTATGTGTGAGGATGTGTGCACCGGGGTAGAGTTATAACATTTTGGATCTTTTTATAAAAGAGTGTTGGGAAATTCCTAGGTGTTGATTGACACTTAGTGCATCTAGTACTGTGGTTTACCTATTGTATTGCTGATAACGATCCCGAATTACTTATTGCCAGTAATTTCTGTGCCATTAACAAATCAATAAACTGCTTTGTTTCTGATTTGATTCAAACTACATGAACTGAGCAATTTTCCTTGCACTATTCCATTAATGCATGGTTTCCACCTCCTGTGGCCAGAGACTCAGGGTCAGTGTCCCAGCGACTGTTTCAGGATCAAGCCTCCTAACACAGAGGTGCTACTCCAGACATCAGATTTCCCACAAGAAGAGCATCTACTAGAGCTGGGCATTGCTTTAGAGTTTCAATCAGAGTGAATTACTCTCTTTCTAATGAAAAAGTTCAGCCAAAGGACTCATAGTCTGCTTGACATTTTGTTTAGATCAGTGAGACATCAACTGTAATGTCATTGCTTTTAAGAAGTAACAGTATATAGTTATTAGCAAACCAGTGTTATATGAAATATTTTAGGCTGTAGACCTTTTGTGAGTAAGTGGAATAAACCAGGCAATAACTTAGATCTACATAGCACTGATAATAAACTGACTGAAGTGGGGTTTTTTTAAGATTCTGCTGCTATGTGTGCTTTTTGTGGTATAACTGAAGGCTCCCTAGGGATTTGTTCTCATTACAGACCTCAAGCTTATGTCACAAACTCCTTTTCCCCACTCTTCGTTATGGAAATGGAATTAAAAGTGCAAAATATAGATATTAAGTGATCTAAAAGATATAGAGTAGAAAAGAGTGGCTGTGACCTGAAGGTTTTATCAACTCTGTACTTATCAAGAATTATGCTGAATTCACACCTGTGTTGAGAGTGAGCACAAAGGCTTGCACTATGACAGCAAGCAATAAAATGTCAGCTCCTTGAAATGTCATGTTATGAGCGGTAATTAAATGCTAAATTTGCTTGAGTTTTCATATGCATTCTTTACAGAACCTCTTCATATAACTCAATTTCAGGACTAATCCCCAGAGGATTTTGCTAACAGCAATATAAATTAATTGAAAGACATCTCACCTTCTCAATAAAATAATCCAGCTTTCTAATAGATATTGAGCAAAACTAATGGAACAACTTTGACAGTTTGTCTGACAGGTGCCTTTCAAACACTGCAGTACTGCCTTGATCTGCTCTATGGACTTCAATGATTTTACCTGCCAAGCAGATGAATGTCTTATACAGCACTGAACAAAGTCAGCATTGATCTGTTTCTTATTCAAAATCAGTAGTTGAAAATCTTTCTTTTCTCATCCATAAATATCTTTTTTTGCCTCTCTTGACATGACAGACCTCTGTTGGTGTAGGGACAAGAAGTCCAAGTCTTTCCCCTGAAGATGTGAGTTGGGCTTCCTCTTGTCTGCTCTCCTTGTCTCTCTACATTTTACTCCTGCGCTTTCGGCTCCATGACAATAAAAAGAGTGAAAAAAACCCTAAAGTTAGGGTTGGAGTGGAATCAGACCCTGAAAGTGAAGTGTTTCACACCCAGTCATCCATTTTTGACCACTTTGCTATAACCTTTAAAGGAGCCCATCGGTTTGATTGCCAGTGTATGTAGGCATTTTCAATTAAGTCAAAAAGAGAGGTAAGCACTTTTGTGTAATTTTACTTTAGAGCTCTCCGAACTGAGGCACCTTCAAAGCTATAGCTCTTTATCTGCTGGCTGCAAAAAGAATTTAAGCATGTCCTTTCGGAAGAGTAGTTTATGTTTCCCCACTCATGCTGTGTGCCCAATATTCAGATCCATTTGCACAAAAATTAGATGCCTCAGTTTGTCCCTCTTGCTCTGTGGTATGCTTTCTACCTTTATACTATTTTTCATTAACATCTTTGCTATATGATAATGAAACTGTGACCATTCTGTTCACTGAGGATGGGGAGCCTGGTAATTTGCTCATGCAAATTGAAGCTTCAGGGCTGCTTTCTTGAATTGACAGGTCACGGCTTCCAAGATCGGTTCTTCTGTCCCGGATCACTGTAGCGTATCGTCTTGCAACTACCTCCTCGGAATTTGCAAGCAAAAGTCTTGCGGTAATGTTTTATACAATTCCTGTCCAAAAAGGAATATTAAGATCAGATGACTGACAGCAAGAAGTCCAAAGCTCGGATTAAATTGCCCAGAAGTATGTGTGAGTGCGCGTCAGAGAGCCAAACATGTTCAAAAAAACATGAGACATACTTTACATATACTGTATGATTTTTTAAAATCTGCAGCAGCTCCAATATGTCCAGACATTTTGATGTGACACGTGTTGAGTAGACCAGGATCAGATCTGTAAGGCTGGACATTTTGATTCTTTGATAATGGTCTGAGGTTTCGCAGTGGTCATATCTGATCTACAGGCATTATGGCCCAAGAGAGCTTCTGCTGTGGTGGGAGACATATAGAAATCATGGACAAATCTTGAGTAAATATTTTGCCCTGACAAAATTTCCAGAAACAGGAATCTTCTTGCAAAACTCATATTCATATTGACTTGGTCAGACTGAATAACCTCCACTCTACACTTCCAGTCATCTGCAGTTCCTCTAAATCATATTCCTCCAAATGGTACCTTCCTGTTTACATTGCCTTTTAATGAAATTAGGCAAGTAGAAAAATATTCAGGAAACTAGTTGACATGTGCTGACACAAGCGCCACTGCCTATATTTTCTATTGATATTTATGCAGTTCTTATGAAAATGTTGATGTATTATCCTTCAGAAAGGATTAAAGGTTCGTAACTTAATTAATGCTGTTCAACATTTTTGTATAACTATTAGATCATCCCATCCAACCCAAATTTTCATTGTATGATTACAGATTAGACTTATGAAGGGTTTGATGGAATATGTTTAGGCTACTAGAAGTCAGTTGATTTAGCATTGCATAGAATTTGGATGAAAAGTTTAACACTATAATTTCAAGTCTACACTAAAATAATATTGTGGTTTAATGACAGATCTAATAGATCCTTAAAAGATAAGTGTTAATGATTAATTATTATCCTATAGGTACATTACAAGTGAGATTCTTCAAGAATATGTTATTGGCATAGTTGTATATAAAACAAAAAATTGCCAGAGTTAAAAATAATAGTAAAGGAAATAAGTTCTCTGGAAAAAACTTGGCTATGCAGCTAGTTGAGCTTATTTAAATAATATGTATTTTAATGAAAAAAAAAAAAGTTCTGTTCTAGAGACCAACGATGTTACTTACATTAGGGAACACGTTTTGAACAGCATTGACACATAAAGGGATTGTGGTGATAACAAACTGGACGTGAACTTACAACATATTGCAATGCTAAGACAGTTGGTATGAGTTTCTCCTCTAAGTCTGGGAAGTAACTGAATCAAAGTCTGTAAATATCTATGATTTCTGAGACTATATGGATCATAAATTTTGCAATCAAAGGCATAAAAATGTTCAGTGACTATCAGCTAAACCTAAACCATTTCAGAATAAAATAAAGTATAAACACTGTATGGAGAATGTGATGCATTCACACAACTTACAAGGTAAAATGAACCCTTCTCTACCTGACATAAAATCTGAAAGTTACCTCAAGTTTAGCAGTCTATCTAATACTGTTGTTCAGCAGAAGTTATGGCATGTGCAGGAAACACTGTGGTGTTTCCATAAAAATCCAGATTAATGAGAAAAAATAACTTTTGAGCCTCCACTGGATTCTAAGGATTTTGGATACTGTTTTTACTATATAAATATCATAGTTTTATTATTGATTTTTCTGAATGTGTGGTGTCAGATTAAACATTGGTGTAAGTCTAGGAGCTATGCTACTTCAGCAACAGACACTGCAAGTACTTTGGTATGTTTGTATATGTTTGCATATATATATATATATATGCATAAAACACTTCACATGTCTCCAAATTCCTTCTTCCACATAGTGTGAAACCCAACGCACTGGTCATGGGATGGAGCAGCAGCAACGGATGGGTCACATAGCAGAGCAGAGACAGGTCACAGGCTCCTAACACAGCTAAGCCTGTTGTGTGTTATAAAGTAATCAAAGCCCAGGACACCACCCTGAAATTGAGGTAATGCATTCCTAGCTTCAGGGCACTGTAAGGTTGTTTATCTTGCCAATAACGGAGAAGCCACCAATAAAAAGGAAAACTTTAGGACACAGGCACAGAGAATCAACTTGATCACATAAATATTTGAGAGAAGACAAAGTGATTATGGTTTTCTCCCCTGAGATAAGAATCAGTAAATTTATTCACAACTGATTTCAAGTTCTCACAATCGATTATTCAGTATCTGAAATAAGACTGCTGTAAATCTCAAAAGGAGTGCTTTGCATTATTTTTGTTTCTAAGTAAGTGCATGGCTATGACCGTAACTTAAGCAACTCCTTTGTACAACCTCCAAAAACACACACACACACATACACACATACACACAAAATATGGCAAAAGAGAATCAGGTTGAATGTTGCCAGGGTTTCTGACTCTATACGATCTTTTTGTTTTGAGATGTGAACTATGCTACCTGTGTATTTTTCATCACCAAGGCCACTGGCAGCATCCAGAAAAACTGATGCTCTCCTCAGAAATGGGTGTTTGATTTTCTTGTTGACAATTTTGGCTTAAACCTTAGACTTTATTTTTGTGTATATTTGTTTTGCGTGCGACTGTTGAATCATGAGCTGGCTATCTGTGTCCAAAACTATCATGCTGATCTATTCTATTTTATGGCTGCTAGTGAAAACATTCTGCTGGGAAAAGCTGTGAGAGGATGATGAAATCACTAACTTCTTCAACTAAATATGATACTTCACAACTGTGAGAAGTATATGATGGTATAACAGGTAAGGTGTAAGAATATCGAAACAATAAAATATGTGCGTGGAGTCTGTGCACTTACTAAACCAGAACAAGAATACAACTTTGCAGTGTGTTGGGAGGTTTTGTACGAAGTCTGGAAACAATTGCCTTTTGGAAATTCAAGAACACGTTAAAGGGCTGCTCATATTTATGTCTGGTAATGTTTAGTCATCACATCAATGAATGGTGATGTAAAGGAATTGCAAGTAATTGAATGATATGGGAAATTCAGTTTATTTTGCTGCAACTTACAGGTTGTGATTCAGAAATTTCAGAATGCACAGAATCCAGCTCATCGCTCATTAAAAGCAAACAGCCCCATTTTGTAGTACGAGTAGGTAGTTTGTGTAGTATGAGGATCACAAACCTACGGAACTAAAACTCAAAGTGACATGTAGGTAATTTTTTTAATGGCACAAAAGCATCTGGGCCAGGATTCAGAGGGTATTGATAAAGGTTCTACGGCTATGACTTTCAGCAATCAGTTTCCTCAGGACACTGCGTAGCTGAAAAATAGCTGATATGATCCTAGGTTGAAATTTGGTAGGATAACAGTGAGTAGTAGAAGTGATATTACTTTCTATCTGTACTTAGCCCAGTATTTAAGAAACATTGAAAAAGTTGGAGAGGTGCAAAAAGAGTCACAAATATCAATTGAGGACTAAAAAACAGTATGAGTATTAAAAATTCCAGTTCATTTAATTAAAAAAAAAAAGTCTGAAACATGACTTTTTTTTCAGAACCTTAATATTCCCGTGATGAGAAAACATGCAGCAGAGAAAGGCAACAAGAAGTACCAAGTGAAATCTGAAGACAGGGAACTTGCATTCAGAACAATACAGAGTACCATTAACAGCTAGAGCTGACTACCCACAAAGTGACAGATACTTCCTCTCTGCTCTCTCCAAATGATGACTAATTCACAGTCAGGGAGGTACAGTCATGTTACAAATAAGGTATT
This sequence comes from Baryphthengus martii, assembly GCA_013396935.1. Classification (NCBI taxonomy): domain Eukaryota; kingdom Metazoa; phylum Chordata; class Aves; order Coraciiformes; family Momotidae; genus Baryphthengus; species Baryphthengus martii. The sequence continues at coordinate 147,015 of VWZK01001096.1, forward strand.
AAATGGAATTAAAGCTAAAGTGACCTCTCACCTCCATTTAGAGACAGGGTAAGAACCAGAGGTGCTGTATGTAAGAATATGGCTGCAACTTTAGAGCATAAAACCAGAAAGGGCAGTGCCATCCCAATACTGGGACGAACAAGTGGCTTAATCCAATCGTGCATAGGGCCCTCACTGTTTTCTTGTTAGATGTTCGGCCCTGAAAAGATCAGAAAATCTTGCTCAAGCTTTATTTAAGCATAAAATATGGGGTTTATCATAAATCATAGGATCTAACGTGCAAAAAACGAATGATGTGTCAGATACGGGAAATCAGACCAGACAGTGTAATGCTTTTTAGCTGTCTCAAGCATTTTGTCTTTAAGTAAATAGGCTGTCTATAATAAACTTCTCTCACTCTTAGCATACAAAAGGCAACTATTTCTTTAGCTCTGGAAGAGATATAAAGGCAAAATAGCACTCTTGGGAAGACTTTATGTTCAAGACAAGTATTGAAATTGACTCAGAATTTGTCAAATAAAAAAAACAGAAAAAGTGAAATAAATGCCACATCCAGTCACTCGAAATTATAAATTACAGACCATTTGGGAATTTTTAGCTGTCTCTGTCGCCCTGCCCAGTTTACAAGAAGCATTAGCTGACTTCTCAATTCATGAATCCTCAATCTTTCTGCTAAGATTATTGCAAAAATGGAACAAACTGTGGAGCAGCTGCTTTATCGTTTCAGAAACATGTTACATTACACATACCTTCAGGAATTATTCCACTTATGAATCCACATTAGGCCACCGGTACAGCTCTTACAGCTTCTCATTAGCTCTGCCAATACTTTACTGACACTCAGGAGGTAAAGTTATTAACTGTGAAGTCTGCTTGCAAGAAACCGTTATTCCAATTTACATTAGAGTCTTTCCATACATAGAGCTCCTCTCTTAAATTAAATAAGATTGTAATTTTAATTCCTCCTGTTTCTTAGGTCAAAGTGCTGTGCTGTCACTGGAGAAAACATGAATCACCTGACTATGTTAAATTGTCAGAAGATGAATCATTTGCCAAAACTGTTCAGACAAATTTATTGCAGGTGTTTTACTGTGGGACACTATGGAGAAGTTTATAAACTCCTGCCCTGGGATTCCCCATAACTCTTGCCTTTCCTCATCCTGCATGTTTTCTCACTTGCAACAATTTTTCCTTTGCAGAATAAAATTAAAATTCTAATAATAGTACAGAAAAAAAATTAGATGTTTACCTCATGCAGTCCCGTGTCTGGTCTGATTTGTGCAAGTGTTAGCTTTTCTACCACTTAAACAGTAAACAATAAGAATTACAGATTTAGAATAAATTTTATTTCATCACCTTATGCAACTTTAAAGTTTGCAGCATTTGGGAGGGAAAAGTAGATTCCTTGATTCCCACAGTGCAAGTAGGCATAAGCAAGTAAGAAAAATTTTTCCAACATTTAGGGAAGTTATTTGTTATACTTTAAGTAAGATTTAGATACCAAAAAAGGAAAATGTTATAAGCAAAGGAGAATTAAAAGTGTCCTGTTAAGTTACAGACACTTCCAGAAGAGTCTGCACGTTTAACAGACATCCTGAATTTAAATGTATACAAAGAAACACAGAGTGATGTTGTATAATTACAGAATTTTGAGGGGAGAGGGGATAACTATGGTCAATCAGAGTGAAAGATATTTTGTACAATAGTGCCCTCTAGAGATATTTCCAGAAACTTGGATGGTATGGAAGAAAAGCATTTTTTTCCGTTCTCCTCAAAACAATAAATAAGCAAAAAAACCCCAGGGCATTGTACTCATCTGAAGCCAATCCATTTCTTCAAGTGAGAGTTTGGGAGTGAACTAACAAATGTTTGAATGACCAGTGGATCAGGACCCAGGCTCAGTGGGGCAGCTGATTCACCTGGCATGAAGTACCTGTCTGCTGCGAGAAAAGAAGGAAGCGAGGAGATCTGGGCTTGAAACATAATGTGTGATGAAACTCAGAATTTAAGTTGCAGATCCGTTTTATTTGTTACATCTGATGTAATCTACACACTTTCTATGTTTTATATAACTAAAGTTACTACAGACTACAGTATTATAAAATCAAAAAGTACGTAAGTTAGCCTATAAAATGCAAACAAGTGAAGTAGACTTAGAACAAGAACAGAAAAGAAGGCAAAGGTTGTCATCCATTAATCAGGAATAAGAAGTTTCAGTATTGCAAATTGGGAATAACATAAAGCTACAGACAAATATAAACTCAAGACTATTGTGAGATTTAACACCTGATAAAGTATGAACTTTACCATCAGATATTTCGGTCCTTACTGTAGATGGTGCTGCAGCATAATGTATGAATTGCAGAATGACTGTTTTAAACTCTGGCTATGACTGATACACAAGTTACTCTGTGCACAGGGTTAATCCACAAATTGTTGTGAGGCATCATGTAAACATGTTGCAATTTATGCGTGGTTTATATGTTAGCATCAGATTGTTAGAAAAAAAAAACACAAGAAAATTAAAAATATGCTGAATTCTTTTCTGGAATACTAATAGGAGAGTTTGTGAAGGTGTCTGGAATGTATTTGCTGACAAGGATAAATCGCTTTTTGTTTTTTTTTAATTTTGGTTGCTCTGCCTGGAACACAGAAAGGAGAGAAGATTTCAACCTTGTATTTTTTCTGAGAGAAAACTCTAGATGTTTCCAGCCTTCTTTGCTTTATACTGACTTCCTCCTTCATTGGGAATCAATGCGAATTAATGTCCTCTATGCAGGATAAATACAAAGCATTGGTAAAAATCAAGTTCAACGCACATAGCACAAGCAATTCTTATTCCAGAGACGTCTCAATGGACATCTAGTTATGATGCTCTGCTTCAATCTGGAAGATAAACAGCATTTACAGAAGAGAAACTAGTGTACTCCTTTGATGCAGCTGCATGCTGCAAGCTGGAGCTGATCTCAGGGACAGGAGGGACCCCAGGAGAATGATCAGTACAGAGGAGAGCAGTGTGTTGTCCTGTCCTCGCCCATTCCCCTGCAACACCAGCTCACTCAACCCATAGACGCTTGGAAAGTTCATGTTTTTATTGAATATTGTCTGTGCTACGGTGTTGGACTTCTTAAAACACTTTGGTTGTCTCTTTTCACCTGGCAAATTCTGATGCTTATGATGCACTGTAGGGAAAAGCCAAACCTCCACTGTCATCTTCCTCTCCTTTGTCTCAGTAGCAACTCAAATGGTCAGGTAAGCACCTTCCTGGAAGGCTGCTTATTAGCTAATTACTGCTCCCTCTCCTGATGGCAGCAGAAGCCACCCTATTTGTTTGTAAAATGCGCTCCCTGTACCACCAATAACAGCGGTCTGAATGACTCCTGTAAGTGGCCTGGGCCATGAGATCTTTTATGAACCCCAAAGCTAATTCTCCAGGTGCCACAGGTCATTCAGTCTCCCTGTGGAAGATGCTCACCCTCAGCAGCAAGCTCCTCCAGTTCCCAGAGGTGATGCATCACCTCGCACAAATGCAGAACGAGAACAAGATTTCTGTGCCAGTTCACTGCCACACATTTTACCTGAGCATGCTAAGAAAGCCCCACATTTTCGCCTTGTACACAAGTATTTATCACACAGACAGGAAAAGCTATTTTTCTTGAAAATCAGTGGAGCTGCGTCAACATATGCCAATGAAGGATCACGTCCACCGAACACAATAATTGTAGGGTAAAGGCAGCAATGAAGATTAAGTAAATCAATAAATTAATTTGCTTTGGCAAAAGCAGATGATATTGCTCAATGCTGCAGAAGTGAAATTAGGATAACTGAACATGGAATAGTCAGAGCACTCTCAATTTTTATTCTGGATTTTGTCAGGACATGTTGATACAAGCCTAAGATAATGTGAGTTTTATGTGAGTCTTATGTGCTCATTTGATGCAAAATACAATGTGTTTACTTCAGTGGAATATTAAGACTGAGAAAAATTTAGAATGCTCTGCTCTCATCCAGATATATGTGCCTGAATCCAGATATCCTTTCCTCATGTCATTGTGTAAGAAAATAGCTTTTCTTTCTTATAAGCTAACTACTACTACAGGAGTGGTGGCCTGGTGTCAAATGGAGCCTGGGGCTGCACATTCTGGACCTGTGCTTGGCATATGTCTGTCTGACAAAAAGATAACTGCTGAAGAAGGTAGCAGCAGAGTGAATGCAGCAAGGAGCTCACTAGTGTGGCCAACAAGTGTGCAGAGGGTGGGTCTTCAATCACACGAAGCAGCCCGTTCTAACTTTTAATTTCATGCTAAGTTTCAAATACAATTTATTTCCAGTGTAGCAAGATTTCAGGAGTTATTAAGCCAAGAGCTTCTCTAAATAATTTTCCTGTACTCCTTTGATCCTTTTGGTTTTAGAAAGGTGGCTCAATCTTTCTTACCTTCTCCTCTTAGTGTCAGGGCTCTAGAAAAAAAAGAGCTTTTGTTGTGCTATACTTCTTAGAGTGCGATACCTGCTCACTATTTTGTTGGAAGTAGCAGCTGTCTCTTAGGCCTCATAGACTTGCTCTCAGCCTATTTTAGCGAGGTCTTCCACATTATTGTCTACTCCAGTCCACCTCTTCTAGCAACGGAGGCACCACTAGCCCTGCTGTCCAACATGGACTGCTTCCTAAGTCAAGGAAGCAATATGCCAAAAGGGAAGATGATAGAAGAGAGACTGAGAAAGAGAAAACACTGACTGCATAAAGCAGGTTCACATTAGAATGAATACTCTGGTAAAAGACTGAGTAATTTATCATCATCTCATACCTGTTTTATTTTGGTATTTTTGGTATTTTTCTATAAATTGTGAGTCACAACTATTAAATTATTTGCTCAGGGAAAAATCCTGCCCTTGATCTTTGGGGAGACATTGGGACAAGCAGAGCAGAAGCAGATGCAGGAGTGTGTGTCTCTGATCCTGACTCATTTTACCTTCATGGACACAGGAAAGCAGAAGCAAAATCTAACTGTAATTCTGTGCACTGCATTGAAAAAATGTGTTCATGTATGTGCTTCCTCTGATTCTAGTATTTCAGATGTGGACAGAAGAAGTTGAAAGCAGTGATATGACGGTCTAAAAGCAGATAGTCTAAGTAGGAGTTTGGTAGTATGACTGATAAGCAGTGAGGTGCTAACTCTACTACAATGATGGCCTGAGAGGAGGTATCAGGCAACAGCAGTACTGTCAAGCTGAATTGCATGTCTAAGCAATGCAAGGGAGTCCGATCTGCAAAAGATGCAGAATGGAAAGAACAGGTTGGAGTATGGAGCAATGGTCAGCCTGTGAGCACTTGCACTGAAGAGGCTGAGATTTGATCTTTGGTGCCTGGAGAGCCAGCTGTCCCTGGAGCACTCTGTCTGATGGGGACAGGCAGGCTGGGTGCCAAGAGGAGGAACAAACCCTGGAAGCACCTACCAGGCAATTTTATCGGGCCTCTAGTTTAAAAGCTGAGATGTTATCTGTGTTTTCTGGCCTCAGCTTTTTCTTTCCGAGACTAGCTGCTGTCTCCCACAGCCACCTCCTTCTCTGCAATGTTTTACAGGACAGAGCTGAGCAGCAAATATAAAATATGTTACTTCCAGTCACCGTAATGGCAGTGGACTGCATCATCGGAAAGTTCATTAAAATGCAAATTAGGTAGCAGAAATTGTCAGTTCTGATATCTCCTTGAAGTCATTTGACAAAACAGTTTATCATTGATTAAGTGCTTGTGGCAATTAAAGAAAAAGTCATGGTAAACATGAGCTAGTCATAAACTATTTCTAAGAAATAATTGATTTGCCTTTTCTGCTCCTGAATTTACAGACAGATTTCTGTTAATTGTCTTAGATCCATGTACAATAACTAATACATGTCAAGAACAACAACATATTGATGAAAAAAACCAACCTGATAACAAAAAAAGCATTACTTTGAGTGGCCACTGAAAAAGAAAGAAAACTTCCATCAGTTTCTAAGGGAATTCTTTTTCCCAACTGTGTCAATGGTGTGGTACCATTATTTTACCAGTAGGTATGTCTACTTTAGCTTTGGCTTGGTCACTCTAGTACCCTTCTAAAGATTCAATATATTGATGTAAGCAACTGGTTCAACTACATGGGGTTTATCTTGATGACCAAATTTGAGTAAGAAAATAGCTCAGATTATGGAAGGGTACTTAGATGATAGTTTTGAACACTGATTACTTGGTTCTTGATGCGTTTAAAATCCCATTGAGTACGTCTGCAATGTTAAGCTGCAAATGATTGTACACATCTGGCTTGTTGTTTAAACTGCTTATTCCCCTCCTCCTTTCAACTCAGCCTTTCCTCTTCTAAATGATTTTGCCTTTTAAAAGCGAACTTGAGTTCCACTCATAACTTTCGATAAATGGATGTCCCTATAGTATTCTGTCTTCTGAACTGTGGACCAAATCCATAGCTAAGGTAAGTCAGTCAACCTAGCTACAGTGTCCTCAATGGCAAAGTACTGCATTTGGAGATCTGACCTTTCTATTGCCACTTATTTAATGCAACTAATATATCAAGGATAATGCAATTTCCAGGACACCAAATGTAGTCCTGAGAAATCCAACTATGTCATTTCTCCCATATGTTCAGATAAAATCGTGTCATTTCTCCCACATGTTCAGATAGAGGCGCAGTGGTTTCATTTGTATGCTTTCCTACAACTGCTGGAAAAAGCAAAAAATACGTTTTAGTACAGGACACTTGCATACAAATTAGCATGATTACCACAAAAGAACGATGTAAAATTTATAGCAGATCATTCATGTCAAAAATTAATAGCACAGATAAAGACTGGTTAATTTAAATAGTTCCTACCACTGATAAGATAGCTTATCTACTTCACAGTATAACATTGATCTGTTCTCTATATTTTTAGACATAACAGAAGTGTGTGTGGCAATTAAACAGGACGATATGCAGTTAGCCTAAATAAATCTGTCCAGGATAGTGTTACAATTTCCATTCATTAATTTCAGTGTTATTCATATCTTATTGTGGGGTTTCTCTTCTTAATATGTATTTATATGACGTGTATTTGAACTATATTTAAAACAGTAGTACTTGGTATAATAAGACTCCTAGCCTCACAACTTGCAATATGAAAAAAAATATGTCTTTGCAAAAGTGTAACTAATAAGGTTGGATACAAGTGAGATTCAGCACACTAAATATGAAAATCCCTTCTTCTCAAGGACGAAGGTTCACCGACTCACACATCATTTTTATTTTTAGTGGATTAGAAGCAGTACATTCAAGTCCTCAACAATTATTTCTTCAACTTTGAAGAGCTAAGAAAGACTGAATGAATCAGCTAGCACTGCAGAGGTTTTAAAATTTAGTGCAAGTACAAAATATCTAGAAGCTTGTATTTTTAGAATAAAAATAATCTGAAGCAATTCAAATTTCTGTCCTTTAATTCATTAATACAATTTAAAGTTAAATTTTTAAAATGTATTTTTTCACAGAGAGTTTAAATTTTAAAAAGTTTTTCACCAAAACATACCACTGCACTTCCTGCATTCCAAGGTCCTGAGGACAGAGCCATGTTGGAATAATTTTCTTTTAAATACATGTTTACAGTTTATACAAAACACCACATAGCTAAGGTATGATCCTAAAAATTATTTAGAAAAACACAAAATTATACTAATTTAAAATTATATAAATTCCTACCACTTGACAAGGCTCTGAGATGCTCTACTAACTTTCTAAAGTACTTACGTTTTTGGATTGCCTTAGTGACTTGAATGCTGGATGACTCAGTTTTGGTGAATATTAGCTTCATACGCAAGAGAAAGGGGAAAAAATGAGCAAGTTTTCCTCATTCTGTATTTTCAAAGATTGGAGTTCAGAGCAAAAGCAATGGGAACCTTTTGTTGTATTTCATACTTTTCCACTTAGACAAGTACATCAAAATGAGTAATGCAAAATATTACAGGTACCGAACACCAAGCTAAACTCCTAGCCAGCCTACAATGGCTGATGTGTCAATAGCAGTATCAGCAGAGGTAAATCTGAGATGGACTTGAACTGTTTCTGTCTTTAGGAAGTTTCTGCACCCATAAACTCAACAGATAAGCAGTGTAATATAGGCTTTGATTCAGATACCCTAAATGTCATTCTTATAGCAAGTGAAGTCAATTATGAAGCAGGAGTCTAAGATTGAGTATACAAGACCACATACTTCCCCCCTCTCCTTTCATTTACAGTGATGTGGTGAAATTCCAGCGGTAGTGGGAAAGGCTTGAAGGAAGATGTCTGTGCTGGCTTCAGGGACTTTCTCTCAAGTCCACTTGACAGATGCAGTCGTATTTCTGGGCAGAGCTCAGCAACAGAGCATCTCGATTACATGTCCATGACTTGCAATGCCATCCATAGTATATTCACTTAGTTTTCAAAAGTAACAGAACTTGCAATAATATTTGCATTCATTTGCATTTCAGTGTTGACATGAAAAGTACTGGAACTAATTATAGAAGAACAGATATATTTGGCCATTTACCATTTTATGACTAAGAAGCCCCACAGAGGGACTGTGGTGACAGTAATTGACTGATAGGTACTTGAAAAGATTAAGGTGCTTTGGTTCAGGCCAAATTATGGCCTTCTGCAGGCAGTCAAAACTCCCATGAAAACATTAGGATCAATGAAGAGATTTGCTTTTCTCTTATTTACCTCAAAACCTACAACTCCCAATTGTGTCTTTACACTTACTACGAACCATTCTCAGCAAGAAGAGCACTGCTCCTTGCTCGTCAGATGCTCTCTGACAGGTGCATTAAACATCGATTCTCATGTCTGTAACTCAAGCACTAAAACACATTTCACTGCTTAGATCGGGAGACTACCAGCTGAGTGAAAAACTGACTGAGGTGTCAAGCCCATGCAGTAGTGGTCAATGTATTTTGCTCTTCCTGAATATCTGAAGCAGATGAAGCACCTTAGGATGATATCTTGGAACCTGCTCTATATAGTATCGTTTTTACTGATCAGGAGGAGGAGACAGAATAAACCCTTATGAAGTTTGTGTGCAGTGAGCTGAACCTGAGTCAGCAATGATCCCTGACAGCAGAGACAGCCAGCAGTATTGTGGGGTGTGCTAGTGGGGAAAGAACTGCTCTTTTCTTAGCACTTGCTAGACAGCTTCTGGTATACTCTGTCCAAGAGAGACTTCAGGATAAACTGGAGTTAAGTTCAGTGGAGGGCCTAAAAATGCTCAGGAGGCTAGAGCATTTGTCATAAGAGGAGAGGCTGAAGGACCTGGGCTTACACAGCCTGGAGCAGAGATGGCCTTGGGGGAACGTTACAGCAGCCTTCCATCACCTGAATGAAAGTTACAGAGAAGATTTGGCCAGACTCTCTACCAAGGTTCATGGTGGGAGGAAAAAAATGTCAGTTTCGAAAATAAGAACAGGTTGCCCAAAGAGATTTCATAACTCCTATCATTGCGAGTTTTACAGACTTTCCTGGTAAAAGCCCTCGGAAACTTGGTCTGAACTTGGTGTAGACCCTGTTTTGAGCAGGAGGTTGCAGTCGAGGCACTGTGAGTTCCCGTCCAGCCTGAATGATTTTTTGACTGTGATTTTGTGACTCTGTGACTTTAGACAGATGGATACATTATTACAGTTGTAAGTGGCTTTTTCATTGAAAATTAAGCAGAAATGTTCTATAGATTAACATGCCTGCCTCAACTTATTTCTAACAAAGCTAGCAATTTTTCTTACAGGAATTTGCTTCCTTTCCCACTTGGTGTGCTTTTTATTTATGGTCAAAGGATCCACTTTTGCTTTCTATTCCAATATTGCTACAACTTGTGACAATATAAATCTCTATTATAACTTAATTCTTCCCTTCAGTCTCTCCCAGGTACTCTTCCTTCTTCTTCCCTCTCTTTTTCATTTTCAGCATTTTCAATGGCTTTGACATGATCAAGCTCATTCATGTAAATATCTTGCCTCTAAGTCATGGTCTATCTCTTGACATTCAGTACAGCCTTTCTGTGGCATGTGGCAAGTGCCCTAGGGGCACTTGAAAGCCTCTTCATATTTTCTATTTTTTTAGCATATCTCTAAAGCTTTCATGGTTCCTTGCAGACACTTCAACAACAGCACTCTCAACTATCAGCTTGGTTTCTGTCTCAAATACCTGTGTCTCTTTCTTATGCTCAATATCTCTCCTTTGATGAAGGTACAGTTGTCTGTGTGCTGTGCTAAGGAGAATGATCTAAAACGGTGGTGATGATTACTTTTCCTGACTACTGTTCATTAAGCAAACATAAACATTTACGTAAATATTTACAAATTACTTTCATGCAGCCACCCCAGGATATTATACAAACCAATAGCTATTGCATACAATATAGTCCTAATAAGGCAATCATATGAAGAAGTTTCTCAATATTACAAAAACTTCATACTGATATGAAATATTTACTAAATAATGAAAACGACTCAGAACTGAGACAAGCAGTTCAAATACTCGCATGTACTGCTGCCTGGAAATTTTAATAGAGCTGGATGATCACAGAGACATTGTCCCTGGAGCTCTTCTTTATTCTTGCTCTCCGATACCATTGCCTTAAACTATACAGAACAACCATCACTGCAAAAACTCTACAGCAAACAGCAAGTACATCTACACAGCTAAACACAGCACAATACAGGGGTTCCCATGATATTAGATTAGAAATTCACATAGCATAGGCAGGATCAATACAGACAAATTATTATGGAGCTCCATACACACCAATTAGTCTGCCAGGAGTCACAAGCTAATGATTTCTCACTCAAGCTGACTTCAGTCAGAAAGTTTGATTTCCAGCACTGGGCCCTACTCCAATGTTACGTGGCTATAAGCCAGGCCAGTCTAAATTTGTGTGTTTCTGTTTATTAAAGTGCAGGGAGGGCCAAGGATGGTTCATGACAGGAACTTGTTTATGTGTCTCATGACAATCTATACTTAGGGAAATGCCTTGTAAATATAAATTATAAACTGTGTTGGCTTAACAAACATGTATTAAAAAAACCTTTACAGAGAGAGTATAATACTTTCTGTTTGCAGTGCCCATGTGATACAGAAAACTGGAAATTCTGTGACCACTTAAATTATCTTTAGAAAACTATAATGGATTAATTATGAAAAGGATTATTAGAATCAACATGCCAGCCTGTCTTACTTATTCAGGAGGACATCTCAGTCTCACTGAGATCAAGAGCAGGATTTCCAAATTTTAAATAATAAATTTACACTTTTGCTGTTTAATATACCAGGGATTTATGTACTACAATGTTGATATTGTCAAAGCTAGAAAGGCTGTTAATGAAGTAGGGACAGAAGATAATTGTGAACTTGAGGAGTGGCATCAACACTGTACGCCACCCTGATTCATACACAAGCACTGGAGGCAGGGAAGGTATTACTTACGCAGGAAATAGAAAAAATAAGTAGAGCTCGTTCAGTCCAGGACAGGACTGCAATGTGACAGCGTGCTTTGGCTCTTCTCCTTGTTCCAGCCTTTAAGAAATCTTCATACTGTTGGTTAGAGTCTAACTCTTGGGAGCTAATTTCCTGCTTCTGGGTACTTTTCTTTTGTGAAGTTTATATTCTCTCATCCCAAAGCTCTGCAACAGAGAGGTAGAAGGAAACCGGGCCAGAATAAGGAATAGTCTTGCTACATAAAAATCTTAATTAAGACTGCAAATTCAAATAGGGGTGCCAGTTCGAAGACTGCCTGTGATGTTTCAGTTCCTTGTGTTAATATTTCACTTCCTTAACTATATGCCTGTATATTATCTTCTTTTCCACAAGAACCAGGCACAGCTCATTTGTGAGCAGCGTAGCTATGCTCTTCAATGTTTCCTTGTCTTGTTCAGTGTATGGCCCCATGCTGTACTTACTGTACATCATTTAAACTCAGTTCTCAATCAGAATGATTCATTTCTTTGTGGATTTCATGCTAAGATCTTCCTCTCAGGAATCAGGCTTGGAGCAATCTATCTCACATCAGGTTCTGGAAATTGTGCTCAGAGCCCCAGCATTATATAGGAGAACGTTAACTGATAAGGGTCAAAAACCAGCGCAGATGAATGTGAGAGAAGGATCAACCCTGGCCTTATTTCATAAAATAGACATGGCCCATATACAAAGCTAAAACAACTCTATCTTGACTAGTCTTAATCTGCAGCAGTCCTGGAGCTGCAACTGCTTGTTGGCTTTCTATGGGTTTGAGATGGTACTTTTTCTATTGCAGATAATAATAACACTTGAAGTTTTAGCTTAACAAATCTGGTTTGTGACTGACTTGTGTGTTTGGGAAAAGTGAACAATCTGGCTAAATTTGGTTGTTTTTTTTTAAAAGAAAATATTTCTCTTAAAATATGCATCCTGCTATCGTCTTCATATCTGTGCTCCAAAACATGGAGAGTTAAAAAAAAAATGTTGATAGTATTTCTTTATTTACTTGGGAAAAAAATAACTTTCACTTTCTTTTCTCTTTTTAAAAAGATAGCTCTTTTAGATGAAAAATTTGTAAAAGTTCAGACCTGAGACAAATCCTACAGCAACAATACTTAGTTCAAAATGGGGCAAAATAAGTGGGAAGCATGAACCATGGTAACATGGGGAAATCTCAGTAATGGGTGGTGGTACCAGACCTGCTTAGAATTTAAACTAAGTAGCTCCATAATCATATTAACATAGGACTGTAGAATCATAGATAAGTTAATTGGAGGAGAGATCTGGTGGCTATCTGGACAAGCTTCCTGCTCAAAGCAAAACTACTGCTAACAGAAGACTAGATCTGCCAAAGCTTTGTTAGATGAGCCTTAAAGATTTCTGAGGGTGGAGGTCCATGATCTGTCTCGTTCAAATCTTAAAATATTCCCCTGGGAAAAAAAGAGTTTCCCTAAATCAAATAAAATCTTCCAAAATGTAGCTCGTATCTGTCACTCGTTTGGCAAGAGAGCTTGACACTCCTCTTTGTAACTCCACTTCAAAGGGTTGTGGCTTTGTTAAGAGATCACCTCTTTACTCTGCCTTGGTCAAATGAAACAAGTTCAATTCTCCCAGTTTCTCCTTGCAGGTCAAGGACTCTCATCCCCTTGGGAGTCTTTGCGTGGATCTTCTCCACACCCCTCTTGACATGGAGGACACAATATTCCAGGTGCAGTTTTACTAGTATCAAATAAAGAGGGATAATAACTTTTCTCAGTTTTTCCAATGTAGACCACTATGTGGTTTGCAATAAATATGATGTTTGTTCATCTCACACGAGGCACATGCTCTACTCCCCAAGTCGTACTCCCAAGTCCTTCAGCAGGGCTGCTCAGCCAACTGCCTCACAGCCTGTGCCCACACAAGGGGTTATTGCACCGTTGGACATAGGACTTTACACTCCTTGTGGATTGTCAGAAACTTTCTATTTGTTTAGTCCTCAAATTAAGGTCCTTCTGGAGTAAGCACTGTCTTTTTTTTGTGTCATGCCTAATTTGACATAATCTGCACATATGCTGAAGGTGTACTTTTTGTGATCCATGCTGCTGATAATGAATAATGTCAGCCCTGATGCCACTTGGCTTTTCAGGGTACTGTGAAGCAGCCATCAATTTATCAGTATTGTAGCAAATTCACCAAACGAGTAGAAGTTTATGGGTGAATTTGTAACATAATACGCAGCTCTTGGTAGGAAAAAACCCCAAAGCTGATTCCAAATTGATATATCCAGAAGTGCTAGTCACAGTCTCATTGTTGTGCTGTGTAGAAATACCAACTCATTTGGAGATAACTGAGTATTTCTTTGTCATTCTGCATTTAAAATGCAGACTCTATAGAAGATGTGACCGATTCTTCTTACTGCTAGAGAGAAGAGTTCAAGACCAATTGAGTTTTCTTTTTTTTTTTTTTTCCCATATTATAGCAAGAATTTAATATTTTCTGTCCTTGTAATATAGGTGAATTTTTCTCTTCGAAGTGATAAATGGAGCTCATTAGAAGTTCCCCGTTATCTTATAATGCCTTACAGTTAATCTGTATTGTACCACAGTACATTGCTGTTCTGTCTTACAATGCAGAAACAGGGCGTTGTTCAACTATTCCTTTGAAAATGCAGAGTGAATTTGAAGACAGAAAGCAAGGAAAAACTCTGAAGGCATGGCTGGGAAAATCTCAGTACTACTGCTTTAAACAGGTTTTTGGTGTCTATTGACAGCAACAACAACTCAAATAATTTGTCAGTCTTTGTGACTAAATCCTTTCTGAATTTGTGGTCTAGGTAGCATTACCGGCCTTTTTTCTCTGCTTTGTGAATGCTTTCATGTTTGTAACCATTCATAAGCCTTAGGAAAAATATTCTTTCATTCATTCTGGTTGTTTTTTTTTTTATACTCACCACATTCACAAGAGAAAGCTATAGATTTATATATATATTATTTACAGATTTGTTGACTATATTCTACAGACATTAAATACAAAAACATTGAAAATACCGGTTTTTTTGTTATATTCTCCTTCAAATGAAAAATTAATGTGAAAATATACATATTCTATTGGTGCCTGAAAATCCAAAAAGAAGCTCTGAAGGGAGAAATAGCAAAAGAAGACAAAGTTTTATTAGAAGGCAGTAAGACCATGTTTAAAATTAGCTCATCCAACAGCAGTAAAAATGAGCTCTCTTTTCTGAAAATGCAGTAAAATTTATCATAAATGTAAAAGAATTCATAGACATTTTTATAGGAATCTGTGCACACGGGAAAGCTAAAAAGTCACCTTCAAACCTGCATAAAAAGATAGCTGGCATCAAGACACAGTGTGTTAACTATGAATCATGTGCAGAGATCATGGTGGATTAAATATCAGAAAAAAGACAACCTGAAATATTGCTGTACACCAGTGTAAATGAAATTGTCCTGGTTTAATCTGTATTTCTTAGCATTATGCATGTATCTTTCTTATATGTTCGTAGTTTGTTTTTTTAGGACAAAGATTGCCAAAACCAGGAATCTCTAAATATTCTGAATGGTTAGCAAGTAAAAGTGGTAATTTGGATGAATAGAGAGCAAGGAAGCTTTATTTCAAGTAGACATGTTGGTATCTGAGAATCAAACATTTATGTGAATGAAATGCAAATAAATGAAACTGAGGGAATATGTCATGTTGTGTGGTTTGGTTTTTTTTCCTTTGGTATTGTGGTTCCTTGTTTGTTGGTTCTTTTTTTCTCTTTTTACTGAAGATTACTCTGGATCTAGGTAAAGAATAGAGCTGTTTAGCTTTGTTTGCAATGTGATTAAGAGGACATCATGGACTTTCCAGAGTAAACATTGTACTGCTCTTAATTACTTCAAAATACTTGAAAAGTACACAGATTAAAATGTAACATATTTTGAATGATGATATTAATTGTAATGCAGGATACTACATGTCTAAAAAGTTTAAAGTATGATGATATTAACTATGGAAGATCTTTATTAAAAGAAGTTCAAAAGTGTCTCTATATGGAATGCTCTCAAAATAATGAATTTTTTTTCTGAACTTTTTCATTGTCTTCCAAGATATTCTAAGACTTTTACAAGATAAGTAAAATATGATGGTCCTGAAGATAAGGAAAAGAATAAATAAATAAATTTTGCATCTAAAGCTTTGCCTGAATTCCATGCCTATATAGAAAATGTTCTGCTGATTTGGATCCCAAGCATCTAATTTTAGAGAGCCGAGGCTGATGAATAGCTGCACCAACAAAATTGTTTTATGACTCACAGCTCAGAAAAGGATTTTCATACTTTACAGCGTCATCAGACAATGGCTATGCTCGGTGCTAATTTGCTGTATGCATACTGTTGCAGAATGCTTTGAGTGCCTCAGCCTTTGTGCTGCTGAGAGCCTCCCATTTGCAGGTGTGCAGCCTGCCTTCCCCAGCAGTGGAGGGGAAGGTGTCTGTCACCTCAGCCACTTGGGCGAGGTCTTCCAGGACCCTGGGGCAGAATTATCCCTTTCATGACCTCACTGTCCTCACGGTCTTGCCCTGGCAGAGCTGGTAATATGGCTGTGGTGGGTTCTCAAAGGAAGCAGCTGTGGCAGGCAGGAGAAACACTCCATCTTTACCCCTTTGCTCCTTGAATGGGTCTTTGGGGGATATTAGAGATACCATAATACACTATCACTGAATGTAGCAGTCAGCGAGGATGCAGCATCAGCCCCAGCCAGCATGTGCCAGTCAGAGATAAGAGCATTGTAAGCAGAAACTGCGAACAGGAGTTTGACCAGGTCCTGATGAAACCTGTGTCCTTTCTGCAAGAGAGTGCTATGGTGGAGCCCTGTTGCACTGGGGGGAAGCTCTGAGCTAGCTGCTTACCTGGAGACCCCCATCACTTCTCATCCTGCTGGCCACTGAGAAAAGCTTTCTCTTTCTCTCTCTAGCTCTCTTTTTGATTTCATTTTTTTCCCAAAGTTAGTCATTCAGCCTTGATGCATGCCATGAACATGAGCTCCACTTGTCATTTTTTGTGCTCCTATCTCAGCATCCATTGTACAATAATGTTTCTTTCTGCAATTTGCACATATATATCCGTGCATTCACTCACCTTTTCCTGCCTTGACTTTAAAAAAATATTCTGTGCATCCTAAAGTCCATGTTCTCTAAATTATGCAGAGTATAGATGCCATCAGGCCTTTCATACTGTCCTGGGTTCAGTTTAGGTTAGTTATCACAAACAGCTACTGGCCCAAGCAATT
Source organism: Baryphthengus martii (assembly GCA_013396935.1). Classification (NCBI taxonomy): domain Eukaryota; kingdom Metazoa; phylum Chordata; class Aves; order Coraciiformes; family Momotidae; genus Baryphthengus; species Baryphthengus martii. The sequence continues at coordinate 163,787 of VWZK01001096.1, forward strand.
GGGAGGGGCACAGATGGGAGTGCCCACAGCCAGGATAAAAAATTGAACCAGCCAATGGGATCTTTGATACCATGCTGAGTCATGCCCTTGTATAAGGGGAAAACTGGGCTAGGAGTGCCTGTTTCCAACTTGCTTCAGTGCGTAGTTTCAGTGTGGCCAGAGCAGGGAAAGTTGGCATCTTGAGCACACGTAGAGCCTTCCTGGCTTCTATTATTTGCTTTATCTATAATTTCATTAGTGTGATCATTAATACTGTTGCTTCCTTCTCTCTTTGTGTTGTTTTATTAAACTGCCCTTATCTCAACCCATGGAGTCTCACCTCTTTTCTTCCTCCTGTTTCTTTCTATCCCACAGGAGGCAGTGGAGAGGGGCCAGGAAGCAGTGAGTGAATGTCTGCATGGTGTTTAGCTGCTAGCAGAAGTTAAATCACGACACAGATGTCTGCTAAAACCCACAATGTCATCACTTACATCCTATCCAATACAGTTTCACTAGTCCCTACTTATTTTGGGATTCAAGTCAGACAACAGTCCTCAAGTAGACTTGCACCCCAGCCTACATATAATGTTCTGCTGACATTCCTAGTCTCCAAGGTCTATCACTAATCCTCCTTTCTGTGGTACCTCATGTGGAAGGAAAGAATTCACTTGATATCAAGTTCCTGGGCAAGGGCAAATTTTATTTTATCTGCAAGTTCCAGGTTGTCGCTGACACTAATTCATGTATTTTACATATTTGCAAAAGTATATTAAAACAAACAAACAACCCCAATTATTTGCCCAAAACCATAGAACAAAATATTAGTAAGACATGTAAGAAAGTCCCAGTGCTTCTGGACTGGGGTTGTTTACTCTAGAGAACAGAAGATTGAGAGGAGATCTAATTAATATTTACAAATATCTAAAGGATGAGTGTCAAGTAGAAGGGGCCAGTCTCTTTTCAGTGGTGCCCTGTGATAGGATGAGGGACAATGGTCAGAAAGTGGAACATAGAAAGTTCCTCCACAAGACAAGGAAAAGCTTCCCTATTATGAGGATGACGGAGCACTGGAACAAGCTGCTCAGAGAGGTTGTGGAGTCTCCTTCTCTAGAAACTCTCAAAACCAACATAGATATGTTCCTGTGTGGCCTTCCCAAGGTGATCCTGCTCTAGTAGGGGGCTTGGACATGATCTCCAGAGGTGCCTTCCAATCCCTACCATTCTATGATTTTGCAGGGCTTTATGTAATTCTTCCAAATTTTCTTCTGCATCCATTTTCTACACCCTTTTCCTAGATGTGGAAAATGGAACATTCTATGTATATATATCAGTCTGTAAACATTGCCCACATTGTTGTTAAAGTACTGCTGGAGTTAAGATAAAAATCTTCTCTATGAGGAAAACTTTGACCAAATACAGGATTTCTCTTCAGAAATATTTTTTGTGGTGTTTTGGTTTTAGGGGACATTAGACCTTACTGGCTGGATCAGATGATATGGTAAATTGAGATGTCTTCATCTCATGACACTTTTTTGCATCTTCCTTTTTCTGAGTAGATGAACTCCATCTTTTAAGATGTTCCTCTGATCTGATGTGTTAAGCGAATATGCCCTGTTTAAAATACACAAAAAAAAATGTGTTGAACCTCTCAGATGTCCAATAAGGTAAGTAATTCAGCAATTTCTGGCTCATATTACTAGAGAAAACCAAAAGAAACCGTTGAGATAAATTTGGAAAGAAAAGAAAGATGTTATTTACATTCACTTTCAAGCATCAAAAGAAAAGGAAAAATTACACAGAGTACCTGGAATACTTCTGTTTTAAGACCCCAAAATATAAATGCATGCTGAATGTCTATGCCATCTAGTACCGTACTTCTTGGAGTCAGTGCCCAGAGTTCCAGCCTCTGCCCTCATCACCTTATAACAAGCGTTGAAATTTTACATTTCTCAACTACTGATTATAACCCACAGGTGGATAATAAAAGACAACTCAGAAGATTGAAGATTCGTGGTTCTTTCTGTTTTCATTCTTTCTAGTCTAACAGACAGTTATCAGTGTAAATTTTTGGGACAACCCTAAACTTCCAACTTTCATAGAATCATAGAACCACCTAATTGTCAAGGTTGGAAAGGATCTTAAAGATCATCTAGTTCCAACTCCCCTGCCAAGGGCAGGGACACCTCACACTAGATCAGGTTGCTCAGAGCCCCATCCAACCTGGCCTTAAAAATTTCCAGGGATGGAGCTTCCACCACCTCTCTGGGCAACCTGTTCCAGTGTCTTGTCACCCTTATGGTGAAGATATTCTTCCTAACATCCAATCTAAATCTACCCTCCTCTAGTTTGGAACCATTCCCCCTTGTCCTATCACTACCCAACATCCTAAAAAGTCCCTCCCCAGCTTTCTTGTAGGCCTCCTTCAGATACTGGAAGGCCACAATGAGGTCTCCTCACAGACTTCTCTTCTCCAGACTGAACAATCCCCAACTCTCTCATCCTGTCTTCATAGGATAGGTACTCCAGCCCTCTGATCATCCTCGTGGCCCTTCTCTGGACACGTTCCAGTACATCCATATCTTTCTTGTAATAGGGACTCCAGAACTGGATGAAGTACTCCAGGTGGGTCTCATGAGAGTGAAGTAGAGGGGGAGAATCACCTCCTTCAACCTGCTGGCCACACTTCTCTCGATGCAGCCCAGGATATGGTTGGCTTTCTGGGCTGCAAGCGTGCATTGATGGCTCATGTTGAGCTTCTGGTCCACTAGCGCCCCAAAGTCCTTCTCTTCAGAGCTGCTCTCATGCCAGTCACTGCCCAGCCTATATGGGTGCTTGGGATTGCCCCAACCCAGATGCAGGACCTTGCACTTGGTCTTGTTGAATCTCATGAGGTTGACATGGGCCCACCTCTCCAGCCTGTCAAGGTCCCTCTGGATGGCATCCCTTCCCTCCAGTGTGTCAGCCACACCACACATCTTGGTGTTGTCGGCAAACTTGCTGAGGGTGCACTCAATGCCACTGTCCCTGTTGCCGACAAAGATGTTAAACAAGACCAGTCCCAGCACTGATCCTTGAGACACTCCACTTGTCACTCCATTTGGACATGGACCCATTGACAGCCACTCTTTGGATGTGGCTGTCAAGCCAGTACTTCATCCGCTGAGTGGTCCATCCATCAAACCCATGTTTCACTAGCTTGGAGACCAGGATGTCATGCGGGACAGAGTCGAAAGCTTTGCTCGGGTCCAGGTAAGTGACATCAGTTACTTTTCCCTTGTCTATTGATGTTGTGACCTTTTCATAGAAGGCCACCATGTTTGTCAGGCATGATTTGCCCTTGGTGAAGCCGTGTTTATTGTAGCCAATCACCTCTTCATTATTCTTCTGCCTCAGCAGTGATTCCAGGAGGATCTGCTCCATGATCTTATTGGGCACAGAGGTGAGACTGACTGGCCTGTATTTCTCTGGATCATCGTTCTTTCCCTTTTTGAAAATAGGGTTTATATTTCCCCTTTTCCAGTCAGCGGGGACTTCACCGAACTGCCTTGACTATTGGAATATAATAGAGAGTGGTTTAGCAACCTCATCCACCAGTTCCCTCAGTACCCATGGGTGTATCCCATTGGGTCCCATGGACTTTCAGGTTCACCAGATGGTCACGAACCTGATCTTCACTTATAGTTCTTTCTTTCAGCCCCTGCCATTTTCTTCTGTGACTTTGGGAGTGTGGCTGGAGTCCTTGCCAGTGAAGACTGAGGTAAAGAAGTCATTGAGAACCTCACCCTTCTCCATATCACTTGTCAATTTGCAGAGTTAAATAGAACAGTTAAAGTGGTAATTATAGAATCATAGATCTGTATGGCTTTTTATTTTTCAGTATATTTAGAGGTGTTACAAAATATCTGATTTTAAATGACATTTTATCAGCTAGAAAGGACTCTACATTTGAGTATTTTTGTAAAAAGCGGAGTTTTGTCAAAATCTGAACATAATTTTATGTACATATAACACAGGCACTTACAGACATCTACACCAGGTGTCTATAATCCAGCTACAATCTACTGCGGTTTAGTCACAGAAAATCCAATACAAATTGTATTGGAAGCTGCAGACTTTACAATGCAATTTGCAAGCTTAATTTGCCTTTATTTTGTACACAATTATTTATATTTTTCCAAGTCAGCAAGTTGAATGTAGACAAAGGGTTCTCTGTACTTTGGTGAGACTTCTGAGAGCTGACCATCAGTGGTGGTGGATGTCTGTATAGTTAAACTTTCAGCCTTAGCTCTTCAAAACCACTTTAGACTGGTTTTTTTTCAGTTAAGTAGGGCGGAGGAAATGTTTTTAAAATATTCTTTTTAAAGTTCTAATCCTGAGAAGTTTTCTGCTTTTCATTTCCCTCCGGCTAATTGGTGATTATTTTGCCAAAGAGCATGTGTACACACAAGCAAATGCACACAAACGTGCTCAGACAAGGACACACAGATCAGCTTCAATATATTTTCTTTTCAAAGTAATTTACTGTAAAACAAGCAAAAAATCCCATAGAACTAGGAAATATAGCTTTTCTTTTAACTGATGTTTAAGTAGTTGAGATAGGGTCCTTAAATTAAAATGTCTCCTTCTCAGTAGCTATCTGTGAAGAAAAAAGGAGAGTTTAAATCCTGTTCACATGTTGGTACCTACAGTGGCAGCACAATTATTAAATATAAAAAAGATGGTGGCATGGTATTTATCTCCATGTAGTATGAATTTAGAGCAGGGATTTAGCACAATATTATTAGAGAATGCTGACAGGACATTGTTAATTCATCATTTGTACAATTCTCCTGCAGCAGCTTGGCTATTAAACATGCTGCTCATAGAAGTGGGTCAAACATGCATATTAGTTCAGTACAGGTGTTAACATTGTTCCTTTCTTCCAACTCACCTAGTGGAGATATATTCTGTACTCCATACAAAGCTGTCTAAAGATTTAATTCCACAAAGAGTCCACTTATTTTTCATAAGGGAAGATAATGCAAGAAGTTCTACCAGGTATAGCATGCTTCTGGGAAAATGATAAAAAGGTACATTTAAAGCAGGTGTCACATAAGCAATTGCTTTCATATATTAATCAGAGCACATTTAAAATCATATACATCATCAAGGTCTCCTTATACTGCTAGCTTGGCGTCACTAGATATCAACATACCATGGCACAACTGTAACATCATCAAGCCTGGTCTCCTGATTAGTGCAATCTCTTGGAACATGCTGGATGTAGCTGTGAGTATCTTTAAAGTCTTGTTTTCTCCAGCCTGTAAACTGTTATGGGGTAAGGGTCTATTCCCAAAGAAAAGACAGGTCCCAGCCGTTCGTTCAAGAAAAGTCTCATCAGGCACAGAATCAAGGTTTTGGATCTCGGGTACAGAAATGTATTTGCCTTCAGCCGGGAAGTGAAGTTTCAGGGCTGCCCAGACAGGCTTCATGCTCAGTAGTTCCAAATTGTAATTTTAGACAGTTCTGTGTGTGTGTATTTGGTGAGGGGAGCTACATGTCATTCTGATGCAACTCATTATCTATAGAGGAAGCCTAGCACCTCATTTGCTGTACTTGATCTAGCCCTTTGCCTCCGATGTACTTTCATAAACATTGTCTGAAGAAAATAAATCAAGGATTTTTGTAAAAATGACCCATAGTAAATGCAGTTTCACTGGGGGAAAAAGCACACGAAATTCCAAAAGGATGCATGAATTTCTTTCAGTGTGAAAGGCAATTTAAGACATCAAAGTTTATTCAACTTTGGCCTAGAGCTTTGCAAGTAATCACTTTTAAAACAAGATTTTTTTTGCTCTTTTGGGTAGTACTTGAAAGAATGCTGCAGTCAACATACTCAGGAGAATGAGGGCAGAGAGGTGAAATAAAGACACTTGATTCAGGATGGAAGATGAAAGGTAAATCTAGGCTGTCGTGGGCATTAACTAGCTACTCCAGCATTCTTCCTATTGTGCTTTATCAATACCACTAAAGTTTTTGGTATCATTTAACAAAAAAAAACCCCAAAAACGGGAGCGACAAGAAAGGTGTTTAATATATATATGTCTAATTTTTTTATTCTTTTCCTCATGGCTATCGGAATAACATCTCCATGAGTATTAGGTGATTTTGCTAACAAGAATTGAAATGTGTGCAAGAATGTTGTCACGGAGGCATCCACAAAACACACAGCAGCCGCTATCCAAAAATGGGGTTTATTGCAACCAGGGTTGCCAGCACTCCTTTTGACTAAATACAGGTTCGGATGTCTGTCCGGAATTAACTACTACACAACTGATTCCTAAGTTTAAGGAATGACAAACCAAAATGGGCAAACTCTCACTCATAAAGGGGAAACCTCCCATACCAGAGTGCCCAAGATACCACTCACCCAAAGAGGGGGGCGAGGCTCACTCAATCCACAGAGACTCCCTCAATCCATGGAAGTATCCTTGGACCGCGTGTCCAAGGGGATGGTCCAACTGCTACAACCTGTTGCTCTGCGAAGAACCGACTCAACTCGGCCTTTGGCAGGACTCCGTTTATAACCTAGTCGAAGGTGCACTGTGGTCATTTTCATTGGCTGAGACAGGCCTGGACAAAACACAGGAAAGTGCACACCCCGAGCCTGTTTGCTGGGGGATCCAGACCCTGAGGCGCCAGTTAAGCACCACGAGGTGTAACTGAATGGCAACTGAATGACAACTGAATGGCTGAGGCGCCAAGCTGCTCAGCACAGCCCATGTGTTTTGTCTGGGAGGGGAGGACTGTACCTGCCACAAATGTAAAAATACTGTTCATTCTGTGATAGATATGAGGTATAAAGAGTAGATGTGATATTGCTGGAGGCAGGAAAGCAGTTCGGGTGTGAAAAGCAGGGCAACAGAGCCAGATTTCCACATGTTCAACAGCCCCATGTACATAGATGAACTGGAAAGTGTCAAAGGATTATATTTCAAATATTTAATAAACTTTCAGCTTCCATCACAAATTTTTATTACCACTGTATGTCTCAGTAATACTTTTCAAAGTATTAGCCTATTGTTGCTCCTAAATTTCCAGTTTACTGAAAATCTTAATTTCTCTACATTGTTAAAACTGAAGAAGTTGCATTTTTTTCCTTTTCTAAAAACAACAACAAATCATTTGTAGTGTTGCTAATGAAGAAAGACTGTTGTAATTCTTTGTAAACACGGTGATGTAAGAGTCCTACTGCTAGATGAGAGTGGGTTATCAGCCTCCAAAGTATTTCCAGAGCCTGCAGGAGAAGAAACACTTTGTAGACATATAATTAATTATTATTCATTTCAATTTCAGTCTTGCCTATAAAATTTTTATAGTGATAAGCTAATTAAATAACAAATTCTCTTAAACACAAATTTCTACCTATTTAAGATACATCAGAAACTAACTTCAGCTGAAAACAGCTTTCATAGGAGGTGTCTCAGCTGTTAAATGTTATGCAGTCTTTATTTTAACAGAGAAACCTCAGGTTGAAAGATAAAGAAGATTTCATAAAGTAATCAGAAACCCCACATTTGTTTCAGAAAAAAAAAAATATTAATAGAGCTCTAGCATTTGCGTGCATTTTGAAACTGCTTTTACTTGGGATCTGCTTTTAATCTGAGGTTCCCCTGCTTGTTCCCCTCCTGAGCTCTGCTGCAGATGCTGCATAGCAATGCCCATTACAGACCATGTCCTCAGTTGATGTGGAACATGAACCCCATCTATGGGCCCATTTCCCAGCGCAGCCCTGCCCCATCCCCAATTGCCACGGAGGTGTCTAATGCCTGGGGGTGTGGCTGCCTCCAGGGCCACCCCAGCTGCCCTGCTCCTGCAGTTTTATATGCCTACATTTGTGACACTGTGAGCTTCTGAAGTATTAACTTCATCCTCATGTAGACATCTAAAGTAAGCCAGAAGTGTACCAGAAGAGCCATATCCCAAAAGAGTCCGTTTTCCCCAGAACCCCATAAAGAGAGCCTAAATCAGCTACAGGCAGAAGTCTAAAATCAGGTGGTGTAAATCTCATTTTCTACAATTATCTGGTGTTTGGACTAGTAATGTGTAGCAAAGTATATTATATCTTGCAAGATTATGTTGTCAGAATGCAACACCTATGAATTAAGCAAACCGACAGATCAGATTCATAGAAAGGAAACTGTCTAAATTAACTTACTGAAATCTCAAAAGTTACATACACATATAAATATATATATAAATTTTGATTCAAATATTGTAATACAAAATTGATAGAAGAGTAGATGTTACACCATTTCTGAAGAACACCATAGCATCTTTCATAAGTATGAGTGATGAAAACCTCAGCTTCATGTGTCATAAAATCATAGCATCACAGAATCAATCACAGAATCACAAAATTGTAGAATGGTTTGGGTTGAAAGAGACTTTAAAAATCATCTAGTTCCAACTCCCTTGCTACGGACAAGGACACCTTCCACTAGACCAGGTTGCTCAAAGCCCCATCCAGCCTGGCCTTGAACATATCCAGGGATGGGGCATCCACAACATCTCTGGGCAACCTGTTCCAGCGTCTCACCACTTTCACAGTAAATAATTTATTCCTAATATCTAATCCAAATCTTCTCTCTTTCAGTTTAAAACTATTACTCTTCACCCTATCACTGGAAGTACTTTAAGTACCTTAAGCCAAATTACTTATGATTTTGTTTTTATGTGATGTGCCTTCAATTGCAAGAAATCAAGGACTATATCTGCTGCAGGAAGATTTCTAAAGTTTCTGTGGAGAGAGGGATATAACTGACATATATTGTTTGAATGTGGTACTTCTCTTGTTGCCAGGATTCTTTCACTGAAAGTATATATAATTGGGTTTATGTTTAACATGAAGAACATTGACATCAGAGTTTGTAATAATCGAAGAACAAGTGTAAAAAAAACACAGAAGAAAAACACAAGATCACTCTTTATAATATACTCACTTGAATACTCCCGTGGTACTTACCTCAACTAAACAGACAGATTCCCCTTATTTCAAAAGTGTAGCACATACCAGGTAGATAGAAGCCAAATATCACAAGCTGAGAAACAGGTCAAAGAGAACAGCCTTGCTTTACACGGTAACAGCCCAAAGGCAGAATTTTACAGTGTGAGGACTTGTTATTCTTCCATGAGAAATAACTTCATTTAATGAGTTTATTTGAATAATATGTCAGAGGGATATAATAGGAAAATTCATTCAGAAACAGTAAAAAATAGGTCAGAGATGATTATGAATAGCATCATTCTAAAACATAACAATTATTTAAATTCCTTGTGGTATGTCTTATGTAACTGTCATTGTCACTTTGTCATATTTCTTATATTTTAGTGGAAATGAAGATTCACATTTGAATTTATAGGATATAAGTAAGCATCAGCACTTATTAGGGATATAGACAGCAAGGTTCTTTATCGCCAGCAACAACTTGACTATCTTACTACCAACACTGCCTTCAATGTTCACAAATTTTTGGGGTGATCAACGGTCTACCCACTTTGTATTCAGAGATCATTTGTGACAGATCAGAATCCTCGATGTAAGCTTTGACATGGCAGAGTTAAAAAACTAAGGACAGTATTAGAGCTGGAAAATAACCTAAAGAAGTGGAGAGCTTTGTCTTTTTCCTAAAATTAATGATGGAAGCAGAATAATCCTCCAAATTTGCTCACAGAATGGAAAATGGTAAAAGAAACAAAAGTTACGAATTCTGATATTTTGGTTTTGTCAAGGAAGTTAGTGTTCTTTAAACACTTTCCAGCTGACGTCTTGGTTGCTTGAAAAATGTCAGAAACTCCCCGAAGCACTGTTGAATACGTAAACTTCGAACTATAATTCTAACTCTCACCATTCACACAAAAGATCATGGGATTTTAATGACCTAAATGGGCAACTACCTTTGGTTTATAGCTCACTTACTGGGGCACTAACATCAGCCCGTGCTTGTTTACCTTCATTGCTATTTGACTATACAGAGTGTCCATTATTCTTCATTTTGGGAGCTCAAAAACCAAAAGAAAATACAAGACTTTTATCTCAGTCACGTCAACGATTATCAAAGATGTGAAACCAATCACTTGTAATGTGTAGTGCTCAACCAAACTGTAAGATAGATAAATACTGGGAAGAAATAAATGGGAAAACTGCAGTTCCTTTTGAGTATTGGCTGAAGTCTCTCTTGCCACATTCATGAGACTGATTCAATATTAACATTTCTTTTGTTCTTCAAAAGATAATGTTCATCCTTTCCCTTGTGGCCAGATCTCTTTCAGCAATCAGAGTAGCAAAATGATAATTAATTACAATTAATATCATAACCCCAAGAAACCATGAGTGGAAATAAAGGATAAGCACTCTACAATTTGATGATAAAAGGCAGAGAAAGAGCATGCAGGCCATGTATATGATAAGAAAGCAGGTTCATGAAACTCCTAAAGGGAGAATGGGAAGAGAAAGATAATCCTGATGGAGCACTGTCTGTCTACCCTTGTTGCAAGCACTGCACAGGCAACTTGAAAACATTGCTCTGCAAAGACAGAATGTCTAAAATCACAGCTCTTACTCCATGCTGTGTAATAAAGTGCAAACATCACCCTGAGGAAATGGTCAGTACACACACCTTTGGCTTTTCACTGGCCTTTCAGCACAAGTTCAGCCCTGTGGTTTGGATTTAAACTACAGCAGTGTAGATTTAGATTAGATATTAGGAAGAAGTTGTTTACTGTTAGGTTGGTGAGACACTGGAACAGGTTGCCCAGAGAATTTGTGGATGTCTCATCACTGGAAGTATTTAAACCCAAGCTGGATGAGGCTCTGAGCAACCTGGTCTAGTGGGAAGTGCCCCCGCCCACAGTAGGGAGGTTAAAACTAGATCATCTTTAAGGTCCCTTCCGAGTTTAGCCATTCTATGATGATTCTATGATTCTATGACTTGCTTCCCTTGAAGTGCTTGCCTCTGAGTTAACCCTGAGTTAACAAGACCTGTTTGGAGGTTGGTTGTCTATGCTATATACAAAGTCTTGGGATTCACATTTAAATGGGCTACAGCACATGGACTGACATCCAGAAGCCCATCACAACAAACCTATTTTGCTGTGTTAAGTGCCAGAGTATCTATTGTTTTTTTCATTCTATTGTGTTGTCTTTCTGATGCAAACTGAAATATGATCAAGAGTAAATAGGCACATGTTGATAAAGCAAGAAAGCTCTCCTGGAAGATGGACTTTGTGCCCCTGCAGTGATGGGTATGCAACGCATCTTCAGCTGCCATCTGTATCCTAGCAAAGCTGGTTTGCTGTCTTGGGAGTAGGCAGAAAACCATCACCTTGGCAGATGTGTATGCTTCAAGTGTCATGTAGCACACCATGTAAAATAAAGGTGACTTTCCAAACTGGGAAGTCTGATTATCAGTTCATCTTGAATTTCAGTATTCAAAAGATGTAATCATATGACTGACAGACTTCTGAAGAGAGGTACACCAAGTTAATTTACAGGTTGTGAGCCAGGATGGGAATAATAATATTGAGAATGTTAATTCCTCGTTAGCTTTTCACCAAAAGCCCTACAGAAGATCTAAAAAATTGATGATACTGGTAACTTAGCTTTGTCTTTGTCAATGCTTTTAACTTACTATAAATGCACAAAACTTTTCTTATGCATGCTGAAATGCCAAAAACATTGTCATGAATTGTCATAGAAATTGTAACACATTTTTAGTATTTTTTATTGAAATGATCTAATATAGGAAGACATGTCAGAAAAGAATACAATAGCTGCTAAACATTATAAAACCCATCTCCTATTCTGCTTTAATTCAAGCACTTAATTTTGCTTTTACACATCTCAGTCACTAGTGAAATATAACTGTCATTTGATTTTAGTACATTGTTAATTTGAAGTGCTTCAATTTATTTTCTACACTTTCACTTGAATACAGCTCAGTATTTATCTTAGTTTCTCATTTAAATATGTACAAAACACGAATACATTCACCAGAAAATACAAAACTCAGAATGTCAAAAGACGATTTTTTAAAAAATACATGAATAGTAGAGAATCTAGGGCTCCAGTAGCAAAATTTTCTCAAAAGTAGGCAGCATTTTTCTTATACTTTTGACAAAAATGTCAAAAGTCCTGGTTTTTTGTCACCTCAAACTAGCTGGTTTTCTCACCCCTGCAGGGTGCAATGCTGAAAGTAGCTACTGACTTTGCAGACTAAAGCACCTGCTGTGATGAGTCACTACTTAGAGCATTCTGCATTTTGCAGCACAGCAAAGATGTCCAATAATATAATTTCAGCAAAGTTTAAAGAGGTATCATTTTCAGGATTTATCTTCCTTTGACACATCACTAAAGCATGTGAAAATGTAAGAATATTTATCCAAAGTTTATGACCTGTCACTTTCATAAAATTCAGAATAACAATTAAAGTCAATTAAAATTAGGAGTCCAATGACAATGATTTGGATTGAATGACTATGAGGAATCCTGAGACTAAATTCTTTTGTGATGGGGTAAAATGCACTTTAAAACATACCTCTTTCTTATAATATTTAAGTAATTATTTTCCCTAACTATGGAGGCTGAAAATCGGAGTTTACAGTTTCCAAGTTCCCATTGGGAAAATGCACAATAAATTAAAAAAAAATCTTTGAAAGAGTAGTTAGATGGTGTTTTCTAGAGCTGTACAGATAACTGGTACTTCATGAAAAATTATCCAGTGTCACAAATGCCATTGTTTCACCAAAGGACTGAGTGACTTGTATTCTTCTATCTGTTTTAAAGCCTAGATTATGATTGTTATATTGATACAGTAAGTTAAGTATTAAGATTTGACCTGGTCTGAAGAGGGTCCAAGAGATTAAGAACCAGAAACTGAGCTATAAAATTCAACGGACCAGTTATTAACAGCTGAATTATACTGAGTGAGAGGAAACTCAAGTTTTTCCAGAGCAAGGTTTACAGAATATTGAGACAAAAGGGCTTCTGAAAAAATGGAGAATAACTTCACTTCCTAGTGAGTTGGACTTTCTGTCCTTAAAAAGTGAGAGAGGCTCTGAGTATATATGAATATTTCTGTTGAAACAGACAAGTAATTGTTGACCCTATGGAAAACAGTGTGCTAAAATAAAGGAGTTTCTTCCCAGTTAGAAATTACATTTGCTGCAGCATGAAGTGCTGGAGGTAATACTAACCTGCTCACCAAGACTACAGATGTGAAGATGAGACTTCTTCATACTTGCTTATACTGATCTTTAATTTTAAACTTATTCACTTGTTGATGTTAATTCCTTTGGACCACATAGGACCACCACCTTTAATGACAGAATTAAATCTTTACTTCATTTACTGTGTAAGAGCCAAATATTGTTCATTTTTTTGCCCACAACATGGACAGGAGGAAGACTGAGGACACTCATATAAAAGGCTCTTATCCTTTTAATGTATTATGTATTCTTATTGCACTGGCATTCAAAGGTCCCAATGAAGTTTCAGACATTTAACACAGTGGATAGATTTTTCATGGATTCATCACGAAATTGAAGAAGTGAAGTCCAAATTTTTTTATTAAACAGCAGTTTCTCATGAGCACTTTAGATAATACTCATCCATCAATCATGGCTAGCTTACTGATTGAGAGTATTCTTAATACACTTTTTTTCAAGTGTTTAATATGTAATATATTTGTCTTTTTTTTTTTGAAAGTAGCTAAATATATCTAGATTCCTTTTTAATTTGAGTTCACATCAAAGAAAATAAGATTTATAAAAGTAAGATTATTTCTGTTGTCCTGAGGGTAGGAACACATAATTATTTAATCATATGACACACTTCAACCTAAAAAGTTTCAGCTTATTGGCTAAGCCTGCATAAATGATTAGTTTTAGCTTACTTGTCTGGAAGGCAAAACATATGCATTCTTCACTGTGGGTCAATATGACAGTCTTTTTCTTGTGGTTAGAGTATGCATGGATGGAAAGTTGGGACTTTTCTGTATGTTGTTTTTGGCTTTGTTGTTTTTTTGTTTTTTGGTTTTTTTTTTAATTCTAGCAATTACACAAAACATGGGCCAAAGTGGTAAGGGCTGAGAAACTTTGATTTGAGGCAACTCAATGAATTCACTTCCTGAATAAAGTTCCCCTCTACAAATTTCCATCTGAGTCAAAAAGATTATTCAGCCTTTGAAAAGAAAGCCTTGAGCCTACTGATGAATTCCATCAATGGAAGAAGGATTGAAGGTTATATGGATTTGCAGTATTGAATACTTAGCATTAGTAGAGCTCTCAAAATTTTGAGTACTTTAGTTTTGAAGATTGAAATGCTCATATTAATGTGAAGTGGTCTCATAACTTCAAATCACTCTGTACTGCAGATCTCCAAATTTTTATTACTGCTAAATTTCAGCTGCTCATTTATTATAATCAATGTGTTGGTTTAGGAAAGTGTTGCACTGCCTTTTTTACCAAAGCTCGAAACCTCTTTCTAAATGTACAGTGGAATTAGCTGGGCCTTATGAATGATGCCCTTAAAAATGCAAAAACAACAGACCAACAAACCAAGCCACCCAACAGCCTTAATACAAACTTATTATATCAGCTGAAGTAAAAACACAGAAAAGGATTTTTTAATGTAGATTTTTCACCTTTTTTTTTTTTTTCTTAATACGGAAATTTTACTAGAATACAGTTGACAGTTGGTAGCATTCTCCTTTCATTTCTTAATACAATATTTTTGGGAACAATCTACTGCTAATTAACTGTTTCTTTCTTGATGGAAACAGTATGAGCAATGACAGATCATGGTTCTTAATATGAACCGAGCATGCTAAGAACCACAGTTTACAGAGCAACCACATAAAACACCGCTAGAGATCAGTTTCTTTTCTCCATACCTAATTACAGAATCATAGTACACTCATATAGTTATAGAATTTTTAGGTTGGAAGGAACCTTGAAAGGTCATCTAGTCCAACCCCCTTGCAGTGAGTAGGGACACCTTCAACTAGATCAGTTTTCTCAGAGTCCTGTCAAACCTCACCTTGAATGTTTCCAGGGATAGGGCTTCTATGACCTCTCTGATCACCCTATTTCAGTGTTTTAACACCCTCAACATAAAAAATGTCTTCCTTATATCTAGTCTAAATTTACTCGCTTTTAGTTCAAAACCATTACCCCTTGTCCTAGTGCAACAGGCCCTGATGAAAAGATTGTCCCCATCTTTCATATAGGTCCCCTTTAAGACACTGAAAAGTCTCGATAAAGTCTCCATGGAGCCTTCTCTAGGCTGCATTAGGGAGAGCAGGTTGAGAGGTGATCCTTCCCTCTGCTCAGTACTGGTGAGGAATCATCTGGAGTCCTATGTCAAGTTCTGGGTTCCTTAGTGCAAGAGAGATATGGAATTACTAATTTGAATCCAGTGAAAGGCCATGAAGATAAGAATCTAAAGCATCTCTCTTGTGAGGAGAGCCTGAGGGAGCTGGGACTGTTTAGCCTTGAGGAAAGAAAGTTCAGGGAGGAACTTATCAATGTGTATAAATATCTGAAGGGGAGACACAAAGAGGACAGAGCCAGAAACTTTTTAGTTGTGCCCAGTGACAGGACAAGAGGCACAAAGTGATTTACAGGAGGTGTCATCTGAATATCTGAAAACATTGTTACTGAGAGGGTGACAGCATGGGTACGGTTTGCCCAAAGAGGTTGTGAAGCCTCCATCCTTGGAGATATTAAAAAGCGCTCTGGACATGGTCCTGGGAAACTGGCTTTAGGTGGTTCCCTTCATATGCGCTGTGATTTATATGTGATAGGAATAGAAAATGAAAAGCTTAGTTCTGTGCCTGTTTTATTTATTCAATACCTTCATTTATTTTAGAGAATCTGACTGTATCTTTATACCTATGACTGTATAGAAGTTTTTACATATGTTAACAGCTCTTCAATAAATCTCAATTTTATGATTTTTACAGTATTGTAAAACAGAACAGAGAAAGTTTCAATGGACGAGAGGTTCACAAGCATTATCAATGCACGTTCTTCCATCTTCTGTCAGCTTGTAAGCATCAGTGTAGAGACATTTGTAGCTCCCTCTAGTGTTAATGCATTTAGCAGAAGGAGAGCACGGTGGTTTAACTTCATTTTCACATTCATTGATGTCTGCAAAATGAATACACACTGATCAATTATCCCTACCAATTACAGAGAGGGATTGCTACCTTCTCATACACAACTTCTACAAGTATTTATAAATGAAAGGTACACTTTCAGTGACACAGAGGTACTGCCAAAGATCCTCACTGTTACTGTTTAAAGCACAAAGCTGGAGTTGTTTTATTTTTTTGTCTTGTTTCAATTTATTTGTTTGTTTGGTTTTTGTTTTTAAGTAGGAAATGATGAAAAAGAAAATGTTTTGCTAATCTCCGAAAAGCTACAAATGGCAATTTGCTGGACTTTAAAAAATGCAAACTGTAAACTTGAGAGCTCTCCTTGCACGTGTTTATGTCCTGAGACTTTGAGTTCCTCTATACACTTTTTCCACATCAAAAGATAGTGAATATAATAACACTTACACAGTTCTATACACTTTTAGGCATGATTTTGAGGAGCCAAGGATTCAGGATAGCTTTGATTATGAAATTTTTAACGGTAATTTATAGTATGACTGCAAAGATACTTGCTTCTATGTGCTACATAAATTGTGTGAATTGACAATATCCTCATAGAATAACGAGCAGATGAAAAATTATACATTGGAGAATGTACATAAACACATAATTCCTGAGGCCATTCAAAACCATTCGCTCTCATATTCTGATTATGTGATGAAATGGGAGGCAGTGTGGAGTGCAGGAAAGAAAGTACTCGATGAGGAAAGAAAGGGAATGTTTCCCATATTTCTGCATCTTTCTTCTTTCTGTGTAATACATGCAAGACTGGATTCAGTTCCCTAGAGACAGGCAACCAGCACTGTTTTAGCTAGTTTCCCATTGGTCCTGTATAATATTTGTCTGCTTGTTCAATGTCTCTGACTCATGGTGCTAGGAAGCACTGCAAGCCCATGTGTGGGCAAGTAGCTGAGCCTTCAGTGTCTTCTCTTTTTGCTTATATTTCTTTACTTCCCTACCAAAATGTTGGATCTGCTCCTTCAAACTAAGGAGCTCTGTTTGATTAGTATTAGAAACTGATCCTGCAGGAATGATTTACTTAGTTCGGCATTGTCGCTCAGACCACTTACGGAATTCTAGTACTGGAAATAGGATGAAGCCTGACCCTCTCTTAAAGTTTAATACAAAGAAGTAGCTGTGTCCAAAGGTAGCCATCAGCTGAAACAATCAAAAGACTAATCATGCAAGGAATAATCTTAAACTTCAGAACCCTTAAGAAACATTCACTCTCACAACACCTTTCTGAAGCAGGAAAATAATCTGTTGTTCATTAAAGAGATTCCTGAATAAGTATCAGTTCCTTCAAGACCTCACTTTGGGTTAACTCCCACTGCCTTCATCATCTTCTGGGAATGAAAAGCTGCACAGGCTTTGCCTGCACTGCAATTCAAATGTGCCATTTCAGCTTTTGAAGATCCATGGTCATGCTATCTGTTAACTAGCTAACTCTTTTTGCAATCACTAAATAATGAATGTCAGACCTTACCAGCCTATCCTACTACTCAAAGAGAGCAGTACTTTATTAAAGCAAATAGAGAACACCTAATATAAATAAAGGTAACCTAGTCTAGCACTAAATGATTTCCTGAATCAATAGAAAAGATTTCTGTCAAAGCCAAAGTTAGTAAGCAGGAATTAACAGCACAGCTCTCAGATTCCCATGATTTTGCCAGAAGGCCACTCTGTCTTTTCCAGAGAAGCATGTAATTTTGAAACCATCTGCAGAAATGCTAAGCTCTATCCTTCTCATTCTATTATTGCTTGACTTATTCCTAATTTGCTGAACATTTAAAAGAATGGGAACACATTGCAGAGACATGCGTAGAACAAAGTGCTTTCTACTGTGAAACTCAAGTAGCATCTGCATAAGTGGTTTTTGATGGTTTTCTTTTAGTAAAGGCATTGCTTATTTAATATATGCACCAGCTTGTTTTCCTATAGAAGATATACAGTCTTTTGTTTACATTACTGAACATATTAAAAGAAACTAGGACAAGAAATGATTCATTTATATAACTTATTTATTCAGTTTGCTGCCAGAACATTAATCTATTGAAAATATTTTATTATAAATCATTTAACAGCTTTATTTCTTTATATGGTACTTATGTGGGTGGAATTCAGTGGATAAATAGGATTTGAATAAAGGAAAGGGCTGCAAATTTCATTTGGCTTTTTCCATACCAGGTATACAATTAGAATGAATAGCTTTCTATTCTGCTGTCACATAAATACTGATAAGCAGACTTTATTGTGGATCAGCTGCAGCACTTCCATTCAAATTAATTTATCACCATCCATAATATATTCCTAAGTATGGTTTTTTCAGGTTTCATTTTCTGTCATGTTCTTATAAAGCTGAGAAATTTGAGTATGCGTATGTATATATAACTATATATATATACACCTTTATAAACACATACATTTGAAATATAATCTGAGATAATTCATCCACCATATCAGTGAAAAGTCTTGTAATGAAGTATTTGCCACATTCTCTTTCTTTCTATCCTACTCTAGTCAACAATAAAAATGAAAAGGACAAGATAAAAGAAAAATTAGAACAATAGAAGAGTATTTCCCTGAAAATGTGTGTGAAATGTCAAAAGACAATATATTTTTACTGATTTTTCACCTCCTCTATTTCTATATCTGCAAAAGTAAATCACTTCTGGTAAATTTTTCCACAGCTATTTGAGGGATGGAGGGTGGAATTGAAGTGATAATTCATTTGGTTAATTCCATGTATTCATTTCATAGTATTTTTTGATTTGTTGCTTTTGCTTAACCTAATAGGATGATACATGAATGACTGGTGCTGAGCTCAGTGTGTGTCTAGAGCATCCATTGAAACAATGCTAGGAAAATGACAACTGTCTGGCTTGCTGTTATGTTGAATGTTGGAGGAAGGAATGCATCATTCTGATTTGCTACCTTTTTTTCCTACTAGTCGTTAACACATTCAATTTTTGCCTAAATAGGCAATTTTTAGTGACATTTTCCTATCATCTGTTTGATTGCTGAAGCAGGATGGGTAGAGATTGATATAGCAATTCTGAGCAAGGAGAGTTTCACATTATCGTGTTATTGTACCTATAAACCTAGATGGATGACCACAAGACAGCATAAGAAGGGGTTCACTTCTGAGGAGCTATGCTGGACTTTAGCTTTTAGAAAATTCAGAAACAACCAAAAAAACCCCAAGATACCTATACAAATGGGAGCCTCAAAGTTCCATCCATCACTTGTGCAGGTTAATTGCTCTTCTCCTTGTAATTGAAATCCATGTTGACATGAATAAGTGACTGTAGATTTTCCAAATTCTGAACAGTATACAAAATCACCATTTTCCACGCTCTTTGGTGTTCCACATATTTCATCTACAAATAAAAAGACTATATTTCAAGCTTTTAAAAAAATACTACCTTATTCTCTCAGATGGACATTATTCTCTGTCAACACTATAAATTATTTTCAGTGAAATTAGTCACATATTTTAGGGTGATCAAGAACTTAAATGTTCATTTCTGGACAAGAATTTATAGGAAATACCTCAGGATTGATTTATAACCCTTGCAAAACTAGCATGATCTTCTAACACTATATTCTGCAGAGTTCTTAGTATTTTCTATCTGTCTAAGATTTCCTGCCCCTGTTGCTTTAATGTCTGGGTATCTCACAAGCCATTCATATTATCAGAGTGAAGCTGGTAAACTCTATCTTTTTTTACAGAGGAAGCTGAGAAAGCAAAGACCTAGATCCCATTTCTAAGCAGTAGAAATACTAAAGTTCTGCACCAGACAAGTAACTCAAAGCTTTCAATAACCAAGGTACTCTAACTGCTGGTTATTCACCCCTCTTGTCAGAAAAGATTGGTAGTTACCAGATTACCTTCCTGATAGAATTCTTGCCAAACTTGTAAATTCATGCCAGGTATATTGTCACAATGCTTAAAATCCTGTGGAAACTTTCCAAGTTGAAAGGCATCTTCTGGCACTTCAGAAATTCCTGTATTGTCACAAATCACGCGGGACAATGAGTGTTTTTTGAGTTCATGCTTTTGAGCTTCTGTGAAAACATTTTCATTTTCCCACCAAAATCTGGAAAGATTGATAGAAACATTTTGAAAACATCAAATACAAAGAACTGATTGTTCTTACTTTCACGGTACGCTATGTAAAAGCCAAGAAGAAGAAAGAACTACAGCAAATTGTACGTAGATACAAAAGTATTAAAAGTAAACACCACAATCTGTGGATTTACAGGCTAGTGTGAGTCTGACATACTGGTCATCTTAGATGACATGTTAAAATCAGCTGATCAAAGCTATTAATCATTCACATTTACAGAATTGCTTTTTGTTGATGATACAGGGCCACAAAATAAGTTACTGTTCTGAGATAAAACCCTGAAATTAATATGTTTGAGCTGGATGCTTACTTTTATGTGCACCAGCACACTATGCACTCATAAACTGTTTTAAGGATAAATTATAGGAGAATTACAGTAGTAGCCATAATAGATTTCCCCATACTGTAATTTTTTAGTTCTGCTTGCTATAACTGAATGGTTGCTATGAAAACAGGTATTGCTGAATGCTCCTTTGTTTAATCCAGAGTTCTTCATTTGCTACTAAAGCTGTAGATATGCAGAATAATTACAGTAGAAAACTGTAAGACAATAATTGTGCTTTTGATCACACAAAAAGGTGAGTTAAGAAGACCAGCTGCAACAGAGAGGAGCTGCTTTTTCCATTTTGTCAGATCAGGATTGCAGTGACAGAATAGAAAACCAGTTGGTGCTACAAAAGTGTATATGTTACATGATATATGTAAAACATATGCAAACACATGTACATACATGCTTAAAAATAAAAAGAAAGGGAAAGAAAATACTGTGGAAAAAAAAGAATAAATAAACATTTTGTACATAAAGATATATCATGAATGACAAAGAACTATTTCTGGATAGTCTATTAGTGCATCTACATTAGTACATTACAGATATTGAGGGCTAAACTGCAAAGACAGTTCCCTGTGTACTCAGCCCAATTAGAATTTTCCCTAATGCTGAGCAGGATTTGTGGTAACATGTCCTGGGATCATAAACAGTCAAGTGTGTATGTGATCACACTGTATAAAATCACTTCAGGTTTAACACAGGACTTGGGTGTTCATAATACTGGGAGAACGAGGCTGGGGTTTCTAGAAAAGTCTGTGGGCTTTGTTTTACATTTTTTTCTGAATGGAAAGGAACAGCAATGTTGACTGTGGATCCTGTGCAAACCTGGCGTGTGTGAAGCATGCCATTTTTTTTATGAGCCACCTGAAGTGGCACCATGCACATGAGAAGTCTGAGAGTCCTGTTTGTGTTCTGCAGAACATGAGGGCTGCTAGCCTGAGGGGAGCTTCTCAGGACGAGTTAGACCCAGCCTCCAGCAGGAGCATGTCAGTTATGTAAGATAAGCACATATGAAATTTTGGAAAACTGGCTTAATTTGTAGGCAAGTAATTACCTACAGCAGGACAATTTTGGGAAAAATCTGTCCCACTTTGGAGAAGGAGGTGATCTACAAGACCAGCGATAGAGTGAATGTCAACAGCACACAACAAGAAGTGCAGGAGAGATGAAGGGTCTGGAGAGAGAAAAAATGAAAGAGGCATTCTTTCTAGCCATCACCTGCACACTGTCGCCAAACTTCTCAGAGCATCCTGAAACCTCATTGACCATTCCCAGACTCCTTCCCATAATCAAAACCAACTTTGTTCCACTCAGGTGACCTACACCTGTCATTTCTTTTTCACGTACATTAAAACCTTTTCTAGTTTCATCACAGAATTCAGTTTTATCTACATTGCTGAGAAGCCTTGATTATAAATTTATTTTTTAATCTACCCAGCAGATAGGTGTTTATTGTAACACTAAGATTGGTCCAATTGATTTGTATCAGGTGACCAAAAAAAGACGTGCAAATCCTCCTATGAAAAAAAAATGATAGTTACCTTCAATCTTTTTGTCCAACCATTGCAAATTCTGAGATTACAAAAATATTCAGAATATTGAGATGGAAAGAGATGGAAAAAGAAACTATTTATTCCACATGATTAGGCTGAGGTTAAGATAATGCCTCAGTTTAGTACACTGGAAAAAGAAATCCCTTCATGTTTTGTCAGATTACTGACAAAGGGTGTTAAGGCTATCAGAATGGAGCAAAAAAATTCACTTAGTCCTGATTTCTGAACTTAAGCGAGTATGTTAGAAGAGATGTTTTGAAACCTCTACATGCTCACATGTCAGTTAGGGTATCTAGAAAGCAGATAGTGTTAATGGTGCAGATATAGATAACACCTAATAGTTTATTGGACACAGCACTGTAATGAATGTTGGGCTTTTCCATTTTAATACTTACTGTGTGACAACTGTAACACGTTACATGCTTCCAATTTCTCTTAGCTAATTCCTTTTGTATTAATGACAGACTGCCGTTTCACATTTAATTTATCTGACAAACCTTGTGGCAGAAACTTGGGGAATTCCTTCACTGCTACAACTCTCTTTTTCTCAGCTTGGAGTCAACATATTAAATTATGCTTAAGTTTAATTAATGCTAGTAGTATCATAAGACATTGAATAATAAGTGGAATCGTAAGGCACTGAATAACGGAAGCAAAGATGGAAGGACCTTGCTATATTATTCTTCCCCAGACAGGGTCAAGTATGCCTGTACAATTCAGAGGACTTTCAACCATGTTTCTAACACGTCTGAGTGGAATGGTTGTTGTCTATATGGTTTATGCTAATAAGATACCACCTTTATGATTAGCATCATTTTTTCCTGTGAGCTAATTAATTAACATTTTTTAAAGTTCAGATTTAAATTCTGCCTTGGATGCTTATTTACATAATGGTTTCTTTCCACAGCAGTGTCTTATGAGAGGAGCTTAAAGGTGAGCATAAGGACCAGATGTACTTAAAACACCACTGCTAGCGTGGTGTGAGCAGTTTAAAATTAGTCTTCTCATGAGATTCAAAATTACTGCCACAAGTACGTGGCAGAAATGAAAAAAGGTTGGTTTTGTAATTGCTTCAGGAGCAGAAGCAAGATACAAACTGCATCTTGCATCCTTTTGTGACCCAAAGCTGCATTTCTCCTGCCTTTCTGGTGTACTGGCACAAGATCCTGGTGGCAGTTGTGCAGGGTCGGGTGAAGGGACATCCTATGCTGTGTCCAATGAGGCGATTCTGGGAGCACTCTGCAGCCCCAGTTCACATAAGACCAGGTACATGGTATTTTTATTATCCCCTCTAGCAAGCCTAAATTACAGGTCTTTGTCTCTCCCTTCTGAATTTACTGTGGTTGCCATGGAAAATGCTGAGGTTCTTCCAGTTCCTGAGCCCAGTGCAGCCCTCAGGGATCAGATAGCTAAAGACTGCACAGTATTACATCCATCCACACGGAATTTAGCTGCCCCTGCTACAATTAACTGCTGGTACCACCTTGCATTTCCACCAGAAATGCAAAGCTGCAAAATCTCAGTACATAGAACCAATCTTCATGTTATCTGGAATTGAGACTATATAGAGCCCAAAGAAGAATAAGCACAAGCTCACCCAACAAAACTGAAGGAGCTAAGATAAAAACACGGAAGTGGCAGGGAATAATTTGTCCAAAGCATATGTAAGTGTCATGTTGTCTTACGTTCTGGGAAGTATCTTCGCATATCTGTAAAATCTCCATTGCTTCTGCTTTTTTGCACAAATGATTCTACAGCATGAATAAACTCACCGGTCACCATCCCTTAGTGCTTTCATTTGCTTTCCAATTATGCATGCAAACAGGGGACCAGTTCTAGCACCTGGAAGAAAGTCTTCTACTAGACCACCAAGCCAAACATCAATATTGCTAGGATTATGGTACAGTTGCATGATTTTTTCGGTGACATTGTGGTTGGTTATTACTGTATTCAGGTCAGTGTGAGTTTTCAGCTTTGGTAAGCCACAGAATTCTCGCCAGTCATTATAACCTGTAAATATTACATTAAAATGAAGATTAGGCTTGACTGCTAAGCATGATATATGAAATTAATAAATTTATAAGCACTGGATTCTGACAACTTTAACCACAGTCATAGACATTTATGTCTAAAAATGGGCCTATTATTATCGGTTAAACTGATCAGGGAAATGATGGCAGGATCTGAAACTACAGGATATGCATTTGCTACATCATTTTCATGAAGGAAAACAAATATTTATAACAATTCTCCTATACTAGAGCAATGAAAAAATGATCAAAGAATCATAGAATGATAACAGATAATTCTAATTGAGCATCCACTGTGTCTTGAGATTTCCAGTCTTGAAATACAGGAATTAGATGAAGAATGGGCAAGAAGTGATTTGAATGAAGTTAGTAACTAAAGCACTTCAAAGGAGAGTGTCCTAGGACACATATACAGCTCTCCGGAACATAATATTCTTTTGCATTCCTTTACATCATTGGAATTAAAATCCTCCACCTCCCAGCAGAACTTTAACTTCTGGTCTTGGCAATCAAACCTCCATTTCTACCCTTGGATACCCTTAAACTCCAAGGCAGAGTCAGGCTTCATTTCTACTGTCGAGGGCCAACGACTTGTGTATTGCTAGCTGCAGAGTCGCACAGGAAAAATGGAAAGGGTTGTCACCCTGAGACATAATGCTGTTTGACAATTGGTCAGTCCTACCTCCATGGGTAAGACATTGGGCTCAAAACACAGAAGGGAAGTGATGTTTCTTCCTTAGTCACACGGACAAGTGATCTACTCTTAGAAGCTAGGGCATGTTTGTGAGAGGGGGTTTTACACAGAACTGGGAACCTATTGTGGTTTTTAACAGCTACTGCAATCAAACTGAACTAAGCTCCAGCACTTTTCCTCTAAACTGGTACAACCATGACCTAATAGGCTAAAGCTCCTTGACTGTTAGTTCAATCTTACCCTGGGCTGATTGGAGTAAGAAATCTAGTGCAAAAAACAAGCACAAATGTGTAATATTTCTCAGAATGAGGTGTACACTTAATAAAACCATGCACACCACTCCTGGAGACATCTCAACATCTTCTATGGTCAGTAGCACCAATGAGGTTGTGTCTAAGTTGACCCAACCCACAGGTTGGGGGCAGTCTGCTGATGGCAGAAAAGCCACTCCTCTGGAGCTGGTTCCAGCAAGAATGAGCCTCTGGTACCCACACTGAGCACACCCAGATCTACTCACTAGTATTGTTCTCCTAGATTCCAGATTTAACAGATTATTTTAATTTCAGATGCTGTGGAATATTTTGGAATATTTTGTTTCTGTCAAAGTTAAGAATACTAGCAACTTATATTTTCAAAGAAACTTAAGCTACTTTTCTGATTATGAGTGCTATTATTTAAAAGCTTACTATTACAACCTGAATAAAAGCAGTTACAGTTGAGTTACCAGTTGGAAGAAAATTCAAATAAAATCAATAGACCTGGGAGTCCATGATCACGGCCACGCTGTAAATTTAGTGATGCTAAATCAAGTGAACCATTGTTGGATAATACAAAAAGTTTTTCTGTTAATTCCTCATTCATCAGCTGACCTTGCACCTGTAGTTTTGCTGAATGTGCTAGAAGACCCCTTAGTAAAGGATCCAAGCCTCCTTTAAACACAAAAATAAAATAATGTTACAGTATATATACACACACCATTATAACTTTCTTAAGAAATATGAATGCATGTATGTTTCAATGTTTTTTAAACATTGGCCACATAGGCTTTTATATTCAAACACATGAGAAAATTTCTTCAGGTTGAAATAGAAGTAATAGTGCTATGAAAAACTGTATTTTCTTCTTCAGGTGTAAGAAAATTTGCAACCTGTTAATAGATTCACCCACAAAAAAAAAAAAATAGAAAATACTTTCATCAATCATTAATTATCAATCTATTGTCAATCTACTAGACTTATTTAATCCAGAGAATAAGTTTTGTCTGATTCAGACAACTATTTAACTCAGAACAATGGTTCTGGTTCACATTATTGCTCTGGAACATACACAAGAAATCAAATCAGTGATACAGTTAAACAGATGTTCTTATTCCTAATTCAAGATAAGCAACTTTGAACAAAGTTACAATATTCTGGAAAAAAAACAAAACAAACCACAAATCAATTTAAATAAAATTATACCTTCTTTAATGAGCCTCCAAGGACTAAAGAAAACTTCATGCAAATTAAGATTTGGGAGTTCTGGATCATCTAAATACTGTACATTCAATCGCCTTACTATTGGTTGGATTGTTGCATGGCCAAAACGAAAAGCAGCTGTTGAAAATATATTAGAAACTGTAGGATTCATTCTAGGATCATAACCTGTATAAAGGCCAATATAGAGATTAAAAGCATCTGGACCAATGATTTTGGGAACGTAATCTCTTAAAGTAATGATCTGAAAGAAAAGAAAAAGAAACATTTATTGATTAAGATTTTTATAGACACATAGTAATGATTTCCAGGTGTTAAATCCCTTTTTCTTTGCTCATCTATGCCCAAGCATTTGAACTGACTAAGAGCAGTATTATCTGGTAAACATCATCAGTCTTATTTTTGCAGTAAGGAGACAATTGACCAAAGAGAATCAGTGGCATGGCTTAGTGCCGTGCAACAGTCAGGCCCCTGTTAGTAGCTGCCGTAACTGTTATACCAAAGCCTCTTGAGTAGACATTAGCAGTACTGCTCACTTACAATACATGAGAGCAATCCAGCTCACTGGAAGTGTGCTGAGATTCAAACACTTGATTGTCATGGTGCAAACAATAACACCCTTAAAAATGGCAATGAGAGCATGAATTACTATAAAATCTTTCAAGAATGTTGTTGATACGAACAGATTCTATTTTCAGACATATATTTGTGACACAAGGCCTCTTTACTAAATAATTGAAATGACCAGGCTTTAAAATATTGGTGCCCAGAATCCCTTGGCAGACATTTTATGCTGAATTCAAGTCTATTTATAGACTCCTAAAACATAGACTTCAAAAATGAAAATGCTGATAAACATTTTCTGTCATATGCTTTTATAATGTAATAGTATTACTGTTGCCTCGGGAAAAAAAAAAAAAAAAAAAGAGTAATCATGACAAAAAGAAAAAGAGGGTAAATGGTCTAATGCACTAAATAAAATGAAAGTGCATTACAGGTTAAAGATTATACTGAACTCAACAAAGCACAATGAGATGAATATGAAGTATAAAATACCCTATAGATTTAATATAGTGTGCAGTAAAATATACAGACAAATATAATTCAAGCTTGACATAATGTATACTGAAAAGATACTTAGCATAAAAAGACCTTATGAAAAACTTATATCTTTATTTTAGGCATGGCACAGACAAGCAAACCTGTACAGAACTTGTTCAGTTTTCTCAGAATGCAGAAGTAACAACCTCTTTACGTTTTCAGGTTAGGCCATACAGTGAACAAAATATTTGAAAGACAGTGAGTTAGAATCCTTTTTATAGTTCCTTTAACAGAGCATATGAGAAAAATAAAATAATTGCTAGAAATTAATACTGACATTGTCATTTGAGAAGTTAATCTTCTGCTCCATTTGCAAAAGTTTTGCAAGAAAACAGTTTTTTTTCTCATTTTAAATTTAGAAATATTTTTTACAAACAGAAAATTTGAATGGAACTAGATTAGCCATGGTCACAAACATTCTGAGATGACTAATTTTGGGGCTCATCATAAATGGAATCCAAAGCTAAGCTGCTCAAAAAAGCCAGATTCCCTGAAGGGAAGGGCAACTCAGATTTTTCATTTGCGCCACAGGCAAGATCTTAATTTTGTGTTTCCTTGATGGGGAAAGATGTGAAAATTAAAAGCCTAAGGGTAAAAAGGGGTCTTATGCCTGCTTTGAACTAGGACAAGCATCTGTTTTACAGACACTTCCAGTGGCTAGATGAGGCTACATGTAGTAGAGGTGACTCAGATAATACAGACAAAGATGCTACTGATACATCAGAAGAAGATGCTGCCAGAAAGAATCTGGAGTCTGACAGATTCTTCAATCACACCTAAAATATCATCCAGTATTTGAGAGGTCTCTCAATGTACCAGGCCTAAATTTGTCTGTATGAAGTAAAGGAGAGGCTCACTACAAGTTCTAACTGGCACATATATAAGTTTTAAGGAAAGCTTGAATAACTTACAAACATCAAAATTATTTTTCTTACAGTTCTTTTGCATATACTCCCTGCTCTGAAAAAAATGATTTGAAGGGTTTATTTCCTTTCATATTGGGTATAAAGAAGCATAATTTTATCTTTCAATACAGTGTTCCTTTAACAAGTGGGATTTCCTGTGGAAACACAGGAACGTGCTTGTCTGAAAATATGCCAATAAAATCAGCCAGAAACAGACAATATGGAAAAGAAATTGCAAACAGATACAATGAGTTGATGTATCATTTATTATTTGCTTGGAGTCTGTCTATGAATACTGTTAACTTTCAGATGTTTGGAGCAGCCTAAAGAATTTGTGCAGAGATAATGAGTCTGAACCTGAAAGGTACTGGGTGGTCTCGACTCCTTGTGACATTTCTGAGATTAGTGGTAACCCAAGCTCCTACTTGGACATTCACCATCTCATAGCAACAATTCTAAGCTCTACAGAAACCTCATGAAGAAATTAATTTTAATCAATAAAAATCAGTATTTCTACTGTATCACGGCAGTCATTGTTTCAACAGTATAATTCAGTGAAAAAAAAACGGTGACAAATGGGCACTGTCTTTTACACAAAAGTCCATATGCTCAATGTTTAAGAGATTTTAGCAATCTATATAACCAAACAGCAACAGACCAATTAAGAATATTTAAAAGCTATTCATTTAGTCATATCAGAGAACATAAAATTCCTAGAAATTTAATGATTCATTTGGTAAGTATCTAGACAGAAACAGAATCTGAGAGACTACAAGACTGGCAGAAAAGGCTCTTTTTCTGATTTTACGTGATATCACAACTCACAAGTGCACTGTTTATAGAAAAGTAATGAAATACTGATCTGAAAAAGCAGCACTCCGAATTAAACAGGCTATTAGCATGAAAGGTAACACCCCTCTCATTCAGAAGGCAGAATTACAACAGGGATTCCAAAGTGTCCTTACGAACTCAGCATCTTGGCTGGGTTTGCCTCCAGGCTGGGCCACCTCCAGCAGAAGTCAGTCATACATTAAATATTTGGAAATAGGTTACCTAACTTCAGATTATTTTTAAGAATTTTTTCTTCATGTTAAAAGTTATTTCAAATTAGGTGCAAAAGATACAGAGATTCATATTACTTCTCATAAGGTAAATCAGTCTTTCCTTGCCAAAACCACTCCAGTAGGTGTGTATGTGGCACGATGGATGCAAAATGAAAATGAAAAAAACATCCAGAAGAGAGAATATAAAAATATGTGAACTATCATAAAAATAAGTAAGGTCAGAAATGCAACTTGACTTTGCCATTGGCCAGAGGTTACTGCAAAGGAATAGTATCTCACTGAGATAATGAAGAGCCAATTAAATGAAGCTCCTGCACTTGGGAAAGATTGCAGAAATAATAGAGAACAACCAAACATAGCAATGATGTTTAATTCATTAAAGGGCTATGTATAGTCGATTTGAAGTTCTCACTGTAAATAGTAAGGATTTACAGATGATGTAGAAGTCCTAAACTTTTATGTAAAGAATGATTGTATGAAAGTTTAATTTTTAATAAAAAAAAGGAACACATTATTATAATTCTGCTAATAGTCTGAACTGTCCTCTTTATAAACATGAGTTATGACAGTCTGCAACACTTATAATATCTAATCTTTATCCATTTATGCTTTATAATTTCATAGAATTTAAGCTCTAAGAGAAGTTATCTAACCATCTAATTTCACAAATAACTTTCAACCACGTTAGTCATGTCTGATCCAATAATTGTAGTTAAAGTAAGTCAGCCTCAGAAGACACCCACTTTCAACCCATGCCTCAGATCATGGCAGAGAAGTAGGGATGCAAGATGCTCAGAGAACACAAGCAGATATAGAAGGAAGTGAAAAAACCACATCTATATACACACTGAAAACTGAAGGCAGTTGTCAACTGCAATTGGGATCAACTGGCAGTAACGCCAATAATTCAGAGATGGCTGTCTGATACTGTAATTAATCAAACAAAATTTGATTCAGATTGATCTGCAAAACTCCTGCATCACTCTAACTATGCAGCATCATCTGGCTTTCGCAGTCTAAAGGGCTCATGGAGGGAAACAGTCTCTGGAAAGAACAGTGTGTGTGCATGTAAACCATGTGTGTACGAAATAGTAATGTTAAGACTTTAGCAGCTGCCTAATCAAGCACTTTTTTCCTGTTTTGTCTACACTTTTTGTCTAAAAGAAAACAAATTCAAACTATTTTATTTCAAATATCTTAAAAGGATAAGGATTCTCCTCATCTTGTTTTCTCAGGTCAAAACAGGAATCATCAAAAGAAGCAGATAGTTTCATTTCAGTTTGTGAATCTCAAGGAAGAAATGTCGGCGGTTTTTTTGTGCAAAACACTAGCTAAATCAGGGTATGTATTTTTACCACTGTATACTGCAGTGTTAACATTTTAGAGTTAAGAGTGTGTTGTTCCTTTAAAATACAAGGAAAGAGTTAACCACTGCTGTGGCTTATATAAACTACAAATTACCAGTGAAACATTTCTACAATGTAACCAAAAATATCTGTTTTGTCCAGGATATCAACAGGCAATTGTTATATTTGGTAATTTTCTTTTATTAAACATTTGTCATTAAAGACATTTATGGTGCCAAAAAAACATCCATGAGGAAAAATACAGTCTAGAGAGAGATTTTTTTCATGCTTCTTGTTCTAGAAAGAAGAGAAGGCTTTTTGTTCGATTGTCTATAATTACACAGCCACAGGCAAAAATTATACTTGAAAGTATTCATTCCCAAAAGAGAGAATTTTAGAAATGTGTAGCATCTGAAACAAAATTTTAGAGTGGAACTCTCAAGGTAACTTCAACTAGAGCTGTCATTAGTGTGCTGGTTAGCATACCACGTTAATAGAGATACTCCAATTATCTCTCTTGAATGAATGTCTCTAAATCAGCTAGATATAACTCAAACACATTTCTAATGAGCCAGTGGCATATCTCATTAGTTTGAGATATTGGCAGAGATAATGAGCAGCCCAGATTCATGTAGCATATTGCCTTGCACAAAGTGATTTCTTTCAGGCCATGATGTTAGTGGATGTAAAGCAGAAGTGTATGAACGCACAGAGGCTTACTTTTCGATTTGCGCTTTTCTTCTAACAAGTACTAACAACCATTCTGACTTGTCAATGCCAGTATTTTGATGCAAACAGCACATTTACAGCAGAGCAGCTGACAAGGATAATGTAAGCAAAATATATATTAAAAAAAAGTGCAAAATTTTGAAAAGAACTGACTACACACAATTCAAGTATGTCACTTTTATGAAGTGGCTTTAAGTGCAAATAACAATATTCCAGACAATGCAGGTGGATTCTTAAAGGAAACATTCAGCATGTTATGATGACTAAAACTTTTGGCAGAAAAAAGGAAAAGCATTATATCAGAATAGTGAAATTTTCCTCCGTCTTTAACCAAATTATCTTTAAAAAAGTCACCTTTCGGTAGTAGAAAAATTTGTTTGCTAGAATCAGAAATCATAAGAAAGTTCCATAGCCCCTTCAGTTTATTCTGGTCCTGACTCTGCTCAGCTGTGTCTTAGTTTTATTTGATTAAAAGTGAATCTCCACAAACACAAAGACCCTGGTGAGGCTTGGAGGAGAAACATCAGGTAGATGTTACCTGAGTAAGCAAACCATCAAAAAGGGGCTCACAGGATCGTACATTCCCCAAGGCCACCAGAGAGAGTGGCCAGACCATGAACCTGGATGTGAAACTCATCAAGTTGAGCCATGAACTGTCCCATGAACATCACACAAGCTAAAGAGGCAGTTGTAAGGGTAAGAGTCATTCTGAGTTGCAGGGAGGAGATGACTTGGAGAGACTGTGTAAGAAATTTGCAATGTTTTAAGACGATGGTGGGAATCTGTGAAACACTATGGGGTACTCAGGGAAAGGACTGAAGGTGGGGAAAAGGAAGAGGTCGAGGTGGACTGGGGAGGAATGAACATTGAAAAATAGAGGGAAAAGGGGATAAAAGGGATGGTCTGAGTATGAAAAGTTAGCTGATCAGTATGCTCATCTGACTGACCTGTGTCTGGGCCTCTGCAGCTTGAGTTATATGCTTCTGAAATCCTATTTCCAACTAACCCCTTTGTGGGTGTACTCTCTGTTCTGAGTGTAAGTGCACGATCACTAGGCAATTTCTGGCCAGACCAGAGATTACGAGCAGCATAAGAAAACTGAGGACCTTCAAAGAGAATGAGTGAGACCCTGAGCCTCAGGGGCTTGTGAGTCCAGACATCAGAAGCCAGACCAGCTCTGGGACCTGTCACTGTCCAAGGTTGTCCAGCAGAGCTCCACATTGCCTGTGTGCATACTTCACAAATAGTCTTCAATCCTGAGCAGCTGCAGATAACATGAGTCAGACCATCCACGCCATTCACATTTATATGAGTGCCAGCAAAGGGCTGGTTTTGGTGTGTGCTGGTTGGTGTGGCCTACTGTACTGTGTGTCCACGCTGAATACTAGATCTCTGAGGGTAAAAATAAATTAAAGCCTGCATAGTTATTTTAGAGGGGAATAAAAAAATACAGAAAAACAAGAAAAAAAGAAAAGAGAAAAAGGAAAATGCTGGGAAAAATAGATTTTCCTACTCTCGGGTCTGATGAAAACATTCTTGTGGACTCTTTTCTTCTGTATTTTCCCACATTATTTCTCCTGCTTTCTCCTAGCAAAAGTAGCCCTTGAAGTTTATGCATTAATGCTTAATTGAGAACTTCACAGGCATTTTTATACAGCGAAGTTATTAATTTATATAATATCTATGAAAACATACATATTTTTAACACTATGCAAATACGGAGACATTTTTCAGTTGTTTCCTTTACCAGAAAAACCTACAAAGACGTGCGTATTAAAATCCCTCTTCAACAGACAAAATACACACAGGAGAAGTCCACAGAAAGTTGTAGCAGAGTAGAAACTGCCGTGAAAATCAGAGCACTGAGAGGTCTGAACAAGCAAAGGGCCAGGACATTGCATTCACGAAAGAGGAAAATGGAACAAACTTTAAACACGCCAAATTTGAAGCACAGAAACAAGTGGCAAGAAGTAACGTGATCTCAAAAGCCACTCACAAAAACATACTTGAAATTTTGTAATCAGTTCTGTTCTAAGATATTCACTGCAGCGTGTAGATAACCAAACAAGCAGCAAACCTGATGCAGTGCACCGACAATTTTTCGTGCTTCTTGGTAGACCATCTCAGCACTCCAGTGGTCATTGATGTTTTTGAGGGCTCTGGCCAGGCGGTTGTGCTCCCTCAGCCACAGCGTGTGCATAGCTGCCAGAGACGTCACCTCGCTAGATCGGCTGTCCCCAGCCATGAAGCATTCAATCCTCTCACTTTCATTCACATTTGAGTCCTGTGCACAAGGTGATGGGATCCGGTCTGTAAAAGGCAGGTATTCCCGATGGGTATCATAATATTTAACATTTACTCTAAGAAGGCCTTCTTTGCTTGTTAAATTCCTCAGTTTGTTTTCTACAGCAGGGGTACTGCCATAGACAGTAGAAGCATCAAGGAAAGAAGTTAAGCCATTGATCTGTTGTCTTGAAGATAGCACTGATAGATTTCCAAAGAGAATACCATCATCACCAGTGCCACATGCAGGAGATGAGCGGTAGAAGGGTAGGCAATCCATCTTAGCAATTAGAGTATCATTGGTGGTCACCTGTATAAAAAAAAACCCACCGTATATTTTCTTGGTTGAAGGTAACAGCTCTGGATGTTGAATTAAGGCTTATGTAAATATTTCTGTCTTCTGTCCTACTTTTTATTTGGTCAGATCTCAGGTACTGGAGGGACGTATTCTTAACTTGTAGAGATTGTTTTCCTTTACATTTGAGCAAAAAGTATATTTAACCTTTTTTAAGCAAAGACAGAAATAAAACCCAAAATCTTCACTGTGTTGTCAGAGCAAGCTATTGATGTAACCCCTTTTGCATAGATCCACACCTAAATTAGCCTTGTCTTCACAATCAAAATTCATTATGAAAAGTATCACAGTGAAGATGTGAACATCTGGTCAAATTATGTTCTACTGAACACCAAGTGAAACAGCAGGTTTACATGTATACATAAAAACATAATGAATTTCAATGTCTGCAGCAATATGCTGTAAAATCTTTGTTTCAATATCTAATTTTAATCCAGGTTCCTAACTAAAGAAGGCATAGGTAACTAGTCATTCTGCTTTCTGCTAGTTCCCCACAATCCTTCCCCCACAATATCTCACAGTGACAGCTGTCTTAACAAGTATTAAATTCTGATTGTCTTGATATAAAGCAAAGGCTGAACATAGCCTTTGACAAATAAAATGCTTCCCAGTCCATTATCAATTTGATCCCCACACAGCCAAGAGACAGAAGTCGAATAGTGATGCCGGATAGCCAGCATTCACGTAGTCTGAACCAACCTGTTGCATAGTCAGTTACCCCAAATATAGGTAAAGGGCATGGGAGAAAGTTGTGGGTATTATCAAAATGGATTTTGGGAGATAGGTAAGGGTCTTGGGGGGAAAACACCACCCAAACCGGACAGCTAAAAGCTTTGTCAGAGGAGAACACTGAAAAGAGTATGTGAATATCTTTACAGATGTGAGGGGCGCAGCAGAGGTCTTGGAGGAGGATAGAAAGGAGGAGAGAGAAAGGTTTTATTTACATTTTAGGATATCCAAAAGGAAAACTGAGAATATCAATTCTATTTCAAAGAGTAGAGTTAATCACTAAGCCAAAACCTGCCAGGTTTCAAAATAACTAAAATCTATCTTTGTTGTCTATGTATATTTAGTTTTATGATTTGTTTGATGAAAAGCACATTATTTCCAAATTCTAACAGCGCCGCATTGTGCACTAACAACTAACCATAACAGTTTGTCAGTTCCAAGACTTTAAAAAATATTAACCTCAATTAAAAGTGTTATAAAACCTACGGAGTTTGAGTTTCAGGGAATATAGTGCTGGGGTTTTCTTATCAGTTGAGCAACATGAAATAGGAATGGATAACACTTACTAAAGCTGCTGAAGCATCTAGGAAAAAAAATAAGCTTCAAACATTTGACTAGTATCTGTTTTGTACAGAACCTAGGTTAACTCTTTTTATTTGTATTCTATCTTCATGCTTTTCATTTCTGAAAACTCTTTGGCAGAAGACAATGAATATGGCAGGTGTTATATAAAATGCTGTAATCTCTTCTTTATACTTCTCATAATACAGAGACCAGTCTGCGAAGATAAAATAGTCTGTGAAGATAGAAACTACATTTGGGGTGAAAATAACAAAGTGACTTTGGAAAATAATTGATACTAATGACGTATTTTAGTTAAGAAAAGGTTTCATTTGGTGTTCAGGTTTTGTTTGGTAAAGAAATTCTACGAATATTTCTTTACTAGTTAGATTCTAGCAAATCAAAGCAAGTTATTTTTGAAGGAAAGACATAATTTGTTTTCCTTTTTCTTTCTTTCACTGTTTGCTGAAATCAGTAATTTCTCTGCCTTGGCTTTTCTATTTAGTATTTCTCTCTATTATTAAGTGTCTTGCAGCAGTGTGGCTGCTTTTTCCCTTCAGCTGGTAGTGTAAGCAAGAAGCTCATCTCCTACTACAAATACCTGAACTTAGCAGCTGCAGCATTGTATGTGTTTGAGTACCTCCTTCCTGCTTCTAGTTTTCAGGAAAGCCTGGAAGAATTCAGATATCACTGGAAAAAAAATGTATGAGCCGCATTTAAGTTGTTAAACAGCGAGGTTCACAACAAAACCTATCAACAGTGAATGAAGTTCATACTGAATAATCTTTAGTTTACTGCCTCTGCAATTTCAATTCAAATTGTTCTGTGCCCCAGTGGAGAAAAACAGCAGTAATGAACATTAGGGGGCTGGCAGAACTGCATAATGCAGTCCTTTCCATTTTCATGGGGTAAGTAGTGTGCAGCCAGCAGCTGAATGTGGAAATGAGAGGTTCCTAATGTTATTATTCAAACAGCATAAAAAATAATCTCATGAAAAGAAAAGAGACCTTTTTCTTTTGAAATGAATACAGAAACATGTTTTTCTCCAGAACTAATGAAGAATATCCATATTATATTTTTTTTTTTCTGTCTTGCAAAATTCTAGGGCAAAAAACCTCCTAATAAAAACCTCTCTGGCCAAAACAGTTTCCTAGGATAGTGGCATGTTGTTTTAAACTGTCATTATATATGCATGGACAAACCTGTTTATGATGAAATTTTGTGTGTAGGAAAATGAAAGGCACTGGTTATTTCAGTATACTACAATATCTAAACTGCTGTTTCAGTTAAAGAAAAGCCTTTTTTTTGTTGTGAGTTAAAACCTAGCTTAAGGTCTATGAAAGTCTGCCAATAAGGAAAACATGAATGTTTATTTGTATACATGAAACTCAGAAGAGTCAATGACTCCATCTGACAGTGAGCTGCTACCTCTGAAGCACAGAAGAAAAGGGCAAGGGCTCACTTTAGTGGTTGAGTGCACGCAGACTGATCCATTTGTAGCTGAGACAGTAATTTGTCATGTTACATGACAGTTTTTGCAAGTCACCTCACTTTTCTGTGGCTCTGCACTGCCTGAAAGCTTTTCAGGATTGTATCTTGCTATGTATATGCACTGTGTCTAACTTAATTGTCAGGAACATAATTAATACTGAATAAAGTCAGTAGCTCTCCTATGAAAGTCTTTCTAATGCCTCGTTACGTCTCAGCCCTACCCTGAAATAATAATCTGAGAAATGACGAGTTATCTCCACAGCCTGTTCCATGTGTCGGGCTGCTGTAAAAGAACCCTGAACTAAAGCTAGTGACTTTTTTTTTTTCTTCACATTATAGGACTGTGAAAAGATACAGAAAAAGAATGTTCAGGCTCTGCCAGAAACTACAGGTTTTGTATGAGAATCACTGGGTGAAACTCTGTAGCTTTTATTATGAAAATATCAGGAATAGAA
This sequence comes from Baryphthengus martii, assembly GCA_013396935.1. NCBI lineage: Eukaryota > Metazoa > Chordata > Aves > Coraciiformes > Momotidae > Baryphthengus > Baryphthengus martii. The sequence continues at coordinate 201,194 of VWZK01001096.1, forward strand.
AATCATAATGGTTCTTGCTAACCTATGAATCATTTACCTACATTTCCTATTAATATTAACGCACTATCGCAGCTTACAATTCTTCATTGAGCAGCACTGGCTCAGAATATTTTCCAGACATCTTCCTTAACCTGCACATTCAGGAGCTTCCTCTCCCCGGTGCAACCCCCAGGGAGGGTGTGCAGGTATAAGCACAATTGTCCTCCTTCATGGAAGGATTCTCCCCTGGGTGCTCCTGTTCCAGGAACACAGCAAAAGTGCAAACGGTAGCTTCTCTGTTTACATTGTTGGGTAATATGCTATTGATTTCACTGCCTTTGGAAACCAGCCACAGTTTCTTCTTATACAAAATGCACATATAAAACTAATTGTGGCAGTTTTCCAAACATTTAATAGGTGGAGGTTAGTTTTAATTAATATTTCAGAAAGATCAGTTCTAGGGTTAAAAGTATTTTGTTTCAGTGTTCAAAAGACAGTTCCACTGGTCACATTAATAATTGATTTTTTTTTTAATGCAGTGTCTCAGGGTTATGTCTGAATTTCTTTATCTGTCCTACAGTCATGGCCATTCTGAGTATCAGGCACTAACTTCCAAAGGTAGCCACAGGTATGCCTTGACTATATTCCTGTCCAGGATACATTCAGTGCTGGATTTAGGACATGTGCATATAATTTGCCTTCAGAAGCATCCTTGGTATATGCTCTGTGATGAATCTCTTCACAAGTCCATGATAGAAATATGAAATACAGTGCTTGTTTGGAGCACTAAAGGATGTGTTTGTGGGTTTATGTCATGGTAATCTGCACAGCTTCTTTCTCTCTGCACTGTAATGCCACTGTTACACAAATAATATTAGCCTTGGAGACCTTACTCAAAGATCCCTTAAACTGCCACTTTTTTTAAGCAGTGGGATTTCTAGGATTGTATCAGTCAGGTTTCAGTGATTAGCCTTCTATGGTCTCTGTGCTCCACTTTCGATTCAAGTTATGGGAAACATATGAGTCTTTTCTCAATTTAAAAATGTATTTAGTATTAAAAAGTGTGAGGTTTTGCACTTAAAGTTCATTACTAATTGTGCTGTCTCAAAGAATATGTCATAAACACAAAATATAAGCTTTCAAATACTTTGGCAGCTTTACATCTACAGCAAACTGACTTTTTAAAATAGGATGCAATAATTAGACACGTTACAACATATGGTGAAGACACACTCCACCTCCTTCATCATGTTAAACACTCCTGTTCGGGGACTGGACTGCTGCACTAACCTCTCCTGATAAGACTTTGGGAATGGTTCTAAGGCTATTACTTAAAAGCGTAAGCAGAATAAGTCCTTCTTGCCTCAGATGGAAACTTGAGACACAGTAAACTGGAGATTATTGTCAGAACTATGGAAGACACATTGTACTTGGGGTTAGCTAGTCACTCAATGTCCTGAGAATGTGATTCTTTAAGAATTCTGTGCTTTTTCTAAATGCTCTCAAGCTATGGTTGTAAACTGTCAAAAGTCCATATATCTTGGATGAGAGAGTCATTAATTTAACTTAGTCTTCCTTATATTTTAGATTTGCCTACCAGGTGGAAGATAAGCCATCTTTCAACACATGTCCTGATTCCATTTGCATTACAGTTAGCTGAATATTTTCCTTTATGTTTAATGGAAGTGGAATGAAGCACTTAAGGCAAAAGGAGACTTGCTCCTTACATTGGCTTCAGTACATACAGAAGTTGACCAGTAACGAAGCCCCAACCCTAAGGAAAGTAATTTAGTTTGCTCTAGAGATGGGAGCATCATTCCAAAGGCTGCAATAGGCATGGGGCTCTCCTGTAGAATGGAATGGACAGGCTGTGCTTTGAGAAACAGAAAAGTGGTTTGACTTTATCACTGAATTTCTTGAGTGAAAGAATGAGTCTTTTAAATTAATCAGACAAGAATACAGGATCCTATATTTATATCAATTTATGTTCCTTGTAATCCTCTAACAAGCTTTGAATTCATGTTTTCCACCTACTCAAAGCAAAGAGGTGATGTATGTAAGGTTCAGCAACTCTCTGAAGATCATTTTATACATACGTTGAAAAGATAGCTGTCTTCAAAAGTTTGCATTAGCTGCCAGAAATCTCTTTGCTTTCACTGAGAAAAGTTAAGATCCTTTCTCTTTATCTGGCTGGTAATTTTAAACCAGAATTATTTATGACTACTTCCCTGTTTTACCCAATGGAACTCAAAACCTTGAAGCACAAGAACAGTAACATTGGGGATGGGGAGGAACTAGTAAGGTTTCTCTGCAATGCAAACCTGAAGGTAGAAAAATTAAGTATTTGTGCTAAGTACTACAGCTACAGTTTATCTCTACAATATAATTTAAATATCTATGTGTTTCATTGAATAGTTGCATTGAGTTTGACTTTTTGTTCTAGTATTTCCTTTATAATTATTTCAGTGAATGTGTATCACTTTTATGTTTTGCTTTACTCAGCTGTTTAAAATCTGGAATTTCTTTTGAAGAAATTAATTTAGAATCTTACCTGTATTGGAAAACATGGATTTTGTTTTTCACATGTCGTCTGGCACTCCATTCCATTTAGGAAGTTGGTTCTACTTGTGCTCTGGGGTGTGAATGAAATGTCATGGTCTATGTACTGTCCCCATACCGTAATAATATCAGAATACAAGTTGTCCTCAGTAACAGCCTCATTAGATGTGTGAATAATTTTTCTTGTAACTTCACGAACCTGGGAAGAGAAATAATTTACCTTGAGTGTAAATTATAAAACATTATAAAACATTAATAAAACATTAAAAAGTAGGTGGAATAGTGATAAAAGCTTTTTTTTTTCCTCTCCTTAGGATACTTCTAATGCTTTGCCTAAAAAATTTTGCAAAAAACTGCACACAACACAACAACATCAAAAACCCCAAACTCTGACAGATTCTCATTTCTGTTCCAGAGCCCAGGTACTGGTGCCACAAGCAGACTAAAAGATCTTTCACCTGAGTTTTTTGTGCTACATATTTGCCAAATAAGCAGTGTACCTTTGATCTGTTCCTTTCCAGAGAATTTTGAAAACCACACGTTTCTTTTTGACTGTCTAAAAGTTTTCTTCCTATTTATTCTGTTTTATTCTCCTTTAACAAATGGATTCTGCTTGCTGGGCTACCTCACATCTCTGTGCATACACAGGGGCTCTGCGCTGCTCCACACATAAATGGAGTAGCTTATATAGCCCAGGAGACAAGCTATGTTGCAAATACATGGTAGCAGGAAGGTCTACTTCATTTTCCCAGGTAGGGAGAAGCCAAGGATCTTTCTGAGACAGTTCTGTGAAAGCTGTATAAAAATACAGATGCTCTGAGGGGAAACATATGAAGATATCTATCCTACATGTCCAGCCTATACTAATAAGTGAGCAAAACCATCAGAGCAAGATCAGCAGTCAGTTTGTGATGATTAGGGTATTGTTATTATTCACAGACTCCTCCCTCACGCTGAAAAATATTTCCTTGCATGCAGCAGCTGCCTTAGATGTCAAGTAATTGAAAGGACAGCCATAAAATAGAGTCATAGGGTCTGTAATAAATATAAGGGCTATATAATGAATGTGTAAGCGTGGTTCAGTTAAATAGAATTGGTAAGGACAAGAGGCAACATGGGACTTGTTAGGAACATCAGGCTTTACATTGAAGTAGTCAAGATCAGAGATAAATAGAGCTCATCAGGAAGAAAAGTCTTTTAATAGCTTTGGTGGCCACTTAGCACAAATGTTTTTTTTTTTGCAGTTTGCAAGATCTTCTTATCACTGTTAATTTGCACAGTTATGTTATATTCTAATATTGCTTTATAGTAATCCTCACACTTATCTCTTACCTTCATATTGTTTGTATGCTGCTTTTTGAGGGATATAGTTGGATAGCTAAACGCAGAAAAAACCCCATTTTGTAAATGAAGAAAAACATCTATGGCACTAGTTTTATCCTGTCTTCAAAATAAGGCAGACAACCTTGCTAATGGTCAGATACGATCAGATTCGTTGTAGTCATGTGGCTTTGGTTTAGTGTGCTTTACTTCACAAGCATGTACCCTAATGAATTTAGAAAAAGGTAGCTTGTACCATCTATGAGAAATTTACCTGTGTAAATGTCAAATTTTCATCTTTAAGTGTTAAATTGTGCAGCTTAGAGACAATGCTATTTAATTAATAACATGAGCTGCAGGTGACATTAACACTAAATTCTCTTGCTCATCCTTATTAAACATATGGTGGTTAAAATAACAAGACTTTGAGTCCATTAAAAGTCAGGTTTCAAAGCAATGATGACAAATCAGAAATAGTAAATCCAGACCAAATCATTTCACACTGCACTGGGGAATTTTTCACCCAGTCTTCTATGCAAATATTTTTTGTTCAAACTTCCTTCTATAACAGCTCTGCTATTTTTTAAGTATATGAGCTGCTAAAATCCATAAATATTGCAATGCCTTCTTATCTCAGTAGCTCAGGCTAGCTAAAAAACAATGTTAGGATTTGACAGCAATGCTCATTCAGTTAAGGTACACTAACCTAGAAGAAATGAGGTACAGTTGTACACACATATGCATGGCAGCACATCTATGTGCATTATATTTATTTAGTTAACACTCAATCCTGTTTTTCCCCTCCTCCTTCCCTGAATAAAGACACCATTATCAAAACAAAGAATCATAAAATCACTGGAAAGACTAGGCTGCAAGGAAACTCTGGAGAGCACATTGTGTAGCTTTCTGCTGAAAGAAGGGATTAGAGCATCATCAAGCCAGATTTTGGGTATTTCCCATGAGACATATTCCAGCAGTTGTATAGGAACTTTTTTCCAACATTTAATTGTTTTTGCAACAAGTTATTTTTCTTTTCTCATGACAAAGTTTCCCCTGGAGGTATTTGTGATCACTGTCTCTTGCTATGTCAGTGTGCATCCTTATTACGACTTCCTTCTTCTCTATAATGGCCTTTTCAGTGTGGGAGGGCTGTGAAAAGGTCCATCCTTCATTGCCTTTTCTCAAGGCTGAGCAATCATCACCCTGGGTCTGCTGGTTGCTGGTGCAAGCTAGGCCAGGCACGTGGCTGGCTCGTGCCCTGCCTGCTCTGCACCACGATCCTCTCCCCAAGGCAGCCAGTGTCCCCCTGCACTGCTCCATGGGCTTACCCCAGCCCAGCCCTCTTGCTGTTTGGCCAATCGAATTTATGCTTTAGCAAAGCTCGAGGCTCCTTAACTGAGCTCAGATTCTTTTGCTATTTGATTTACTGATGCAAATGGAGGCTCTTGGCAGCAGGTATGGTTATGGTCTTGTGCCAGTGTTTCAAGTGATCTTATGGTCCACTTTCTAACCAAAGGTAGCTGGACTCCATTGTATTGGATGCTGGGATCCCATCCTCGAGGTTGGCTGAGTCCATCTTCATAGGCTGGTGGAAGCCACCTAGCCAAGGCTGTGTTGGATGCTCCCCATCTAGGATGTTCCCTGGGAAAAGAAAAATACAAACCACAAAAAAACCCAACAGCAGCAAAATGAAAAAAAAAGTCCTGTACCTCTGAATATATTCTGAATATAAAATATTTCTATCGTATATTTATAATATATTTATATTCTGAATATAAAATAATATGAATACACAATAATACAAAATAATCAGTCACAGAGCAATATTCATTTGCAATATGATATTTATGTAATGATATTTGAAAAGGCATCAAATACTGGTCTTCATGTATGCCAACATCACTTTGACTTGAAAGGAAAATAAAGAAAAATTAAATTACTGATGAAATAGTACTATCTTGCTTATGTTTACAATGTATGTTGGCTACCTTTTGACATCTTTGAAATATTTATGCCGATGGTGATTTCCTAATAGTCTCCTCATTCCCCATGAAGTCAGATATACTCTTAAGTGTCTTTGCTGGCATCTTTTTAAACAAATAGCTATGAAATTAAGATTTAGGAAAATATAAAGAAGCCCTAGAATAGAAGTGAAGAAAGTTTTAAAGAAAAAAATGGTTACGGGTCATACGGAGTTATCATTTAGCAAGACCTAAGGGGAAAGAGCTGAAAGGAAAGGGAAACGATGACTAAATTCAGTGTCAATGCTCCCTCTGGTAACATCCATAGTAATTACTTGGGTACAGCTTTGGAAGAGTCTATGCACAAGCCCAAGCAATGGTATGCATTTAACTATGCTTTTAAGTTGCTAACATTAACTGCAGTGTGTTTTTGGTTCATGCCAATTAGAGTTTCTCTGAATGACACGTGTCTGGGCCCTCCTTGGGATTAGTGCATGCCAGTTTGCCATCCTGCAGCCTGCCTGCATGGAAGAGGGAGGGAAAATAAAGAAGGTTTAACCATAAGTCCAAGAGCAAAAAGGGTGGCAAGGATAAAGTCATAATTGATTTGAGGGCCGGGAAATGATTCCTGGTGATTTTTTTAAAATCAGTAAAAAATTAGTATAGTCAACGAGTCTTGGGCTTGATCAAGTAATCTCAGTGGACCTGACCAAAATAATCACAGTGCTTTGAATAAATCTACTTGATTTGTCCCAAATTTCAAACTCATTTTTCCTAAGAGTTTATTTTAGGGTTGTTTTTTTTTGGTTTTTTTTTTTTTGGTTTGGTTGCTCTTAATATGGCCTGTTCAATATATTTCATAATTGTTAAATATATATATAGACATAAAAAAGAAGAAATATTTTTTTTAGCAATGTACTCAGTTGACTAAAATTGTTTTGGTAAGCCACAAAGAACCAGAAATATTCCCAGACAGTAGACCTACACAGTGTTAAAACATACATATGTATATCGGGATGCTAGAGAGGGAACAATTATTTTATTAATACTCCATTGATCTCCAGCACACTGAAGTGGCTCAATTTGCCAAGCTATATGGTACAGTAGTACACTTAATTATCCACAATAATTCACACTTGAAGGTTGAAGTATGCTTTAATAAAGCATTCAAATTAGTTACAGTTGATTTGCCTTTATAGAAACTGCATGAAATACTGCACATAGCGTAGTGCTATTTCACTCGATTAAAAATAATGAAATGTTAATTTAACTGCTTAACCAGTGATTTTTCTCCTGATTGGTTTTATATTTTAGCAGAACACTGGAATGCTGTTTTAGTAAAACCCTCTCACATGCTCTTTTATTATTACATTAAACGTGTTAATGTCTTGGATTCTTGCTTGAATTAAAAAGGTTTCTGTGCAGGGCAGCTGAAATAATGAAATTTTAGTAGTTAAGGGTTTATAGAGTAGTCAGATTTTATTACTGTATCTTCTGTTTATGGGAAGTGGAACTTTTCATTCACTTGTGAAATTCTGGAATTGCAGTTTGGATTTTGCTTTGACCCTCCGAGAAGGAAACTGGAGTTTTAAGATGCAGTTCACTATTCAGATTTATGTCTTTTGAATGTTATTTTAATGTCCTGCCTAGCTTCAAGGACAAAAAATTAATGCCATATGACAGTTTAATAATTGGATTTTGTCGTATTTTACATCACACTGAGCTACCATGGTCATAACTTTTGGCAAACATGGTAAACTTCCTAAATGTAAGTCTGCTGCTAAATTGAACACTTAGCTTGTGTTGAAGAGAAGCAGTGATCCTAAAGGTAATATGTCAATTCCTTCTTATAGACAATGGAGTCACTTGGGACTACTCATTCTTTCCAGAGGTGAGCCATATTCATACCTGTAACTCTGACGGTATTATTGCTTCAGACTAAGCATCAGGTCCTTCCCTGATGAAACGGTTAATGACACAATGATGAAATAGAAATATTGCTGATAAAATTCCTCCTACCTGCCCAAATATTAGGCATACAAAATGTAATCTAATCATTTAAGCATCTGTCCATCAAGACAGAGAGACAGACAACTCCTGGGTGTCATCCTGTCATCCCACCCTATCTTTCACTATTAGGAACAGCCAAAGCTACAGCTTTGCCGTAGACAGATAATTAGCTCAGAAAGCTAAGATTAGGTGAGGTTAATTGCATTGTGAGATTCCATTTCTTTAGTACTTGTAATTCCCTCACCTTTGAATGCTTCTCATTGCACTACACAGATCAATGCTAGTTAGTTGGGATAAAAAAAGGGGGGGGAAAAGTAACTATTTGGATGTGTTTCGTCTCCCTTATTCTTCATTTTAAAAATAATGTTGTATATTTATTTTGCTTATTATTCACACAAAAGCCTTCAGGCAGAAAGAAAAGTAAAATATGTCGGTATCTCTTACTATTAAATGTGGATAATGACACTGCTGGGAATGTTTAATGTCATGTTGATATTCTCCCTATTTATGCTATTCTGTTTTACCTTTGTTCTAGGAAGTTCACACAAAAACAAAATGTTCTCAGTGCTGTGGATTAAATGCTTTGTCATCCATCTGATTTGTCCCAAATACATGAATGAATTAAGTAAAAGATCTGTAAAGAAATTCCATGCTCCCTTTTAAATAGATTTAAATAGATTTTTCTTATAGTTAAACAATTAATTCCACTGTGAATTCTGTTTTTAAATTTCACCTATGAAATGCAGCATTTACTGATCTACAGCACAGCTGCACATTCCTACTGGGTACCTAAAATTATAAATACAACGTAGGTCCTCCTAAGTTTTGTGCCTGAATGCGGCACCTGCAAAGCAAGGAAAAGTACAGACTGATATTTTGTTTAATGTTTGAAGTCACTGAAGCTGGCTTACATTGGAGAATATATTGATTACATCACAGTATAATGGACTTTTAAAGTATTTCAGTAAATTTTCAGGTATTTCAAGGGGTTCAAAAAGTTTTAGACTAGGTTGAGATCTGACTCACTGGTTTCAAAGTCTTTGGTTTTGGGGTGGGATTTTTTTGCTGCCTTGCAGCTTTTACAGATGTTTAGAGCAAAGAGTCTAGAATACAGAATCACAGAATCACAGAATGTCTTTGGTTGGAAGAGACCTTCAAGATCATCCAGTCCAATCCTTGACTCAACATTGCAAGCTCACCACTAAATCATGTCCGTAAGCCCCAGGTCCACATGACATTTAAATACCTCCAGAGATGGCGATTCCACCACTGCCCTGGGCAGACTATTCTAATGTTTGGTAACCCTTTCAATGAAGAAATGTTTTCTAATACTCAGCCTAACTTCCCCTGGCACAGCTTGCATCCATTTCCTCTAGTCCTGTCACATGCCACCAGGGAGAAGAGACTGTCCTCCTCCTCGCTCCGACCTCTTTTCAGGTAGTTGTAGAGAGTGATAACGTCTCCCCTCAGTCTCCTCTTCTCCAGACTGAACAACTCCCGTGACCCAGTGCAAGAGTAAAACTATACAAAGTAGAGAGCAGTCACTACAGACTAACCAGACTCAATGGATCATATTTACCCTACTCAGCTTTAGAAACTAGAAATGCTTACACAGTATTACCAGAGTCACTCAAGAGAAAAAGATGTTTTCCTTTACCTGCAGCTGATTGTGTTTGTCTCTGGAGGGAAATACTGCCTGTATATTAGGGGCTTCAGCCATGCGCCTATGTTCACCTGCACCAGTGTTGGCCCATGTGTTCAAGCCCTGATGGTGTTGTCAGTGCAAATATTGTACTAGCTGTTAGTTCAGATTCCAAGCTACTCTTCAAGTGCCTGGGGGAAATCATGGATATCCAAATAGTTAGATTTATAACATCTATGCATAGCAGGTTGTGTCCTTTCTACAAAGAGCCTACCTATCTATCTGGCGTGTTCCTTGAAAATGACTTGTGATGTAGCAAAACAGATTAATCTCATAAAAACAGACTAATTGAATAATAAAACTGTAGAATTTTACTGCTGTTCATTCACCACATTGCAGAGTGCCTTAACCTGCACAGTGTTAATGGCCTTCCATTTACAGCTCTGTAGCCCTTCACTTGTAACATCACTGTCTGCCTTTCAGTTTGTGACCCTACTTTCATGTATCCAAGGGCTGCTGAGTATAAATATCATTTACCTTCATAGTCAAAAGGATTTTCATTCTCAGTCTTACAACCTCATTGCATTGGAGGCTTCTGAAAATATGGTTACGTATGTAAACTAGAAAAGGGAGGTTAAAGAAAGCTTACCCCTCCCTGATGAGCAACAGTGGTGAGCTAGTAACAATAGATGGGGTGAAGGCTGAGATTCTTAACAACTTTTTTGCCTCAGTCCTCACTATCAACCTCTCTCCTCATGGCTCTCATGTTGATGATGTTCCACAAGACGGTGACCGGGGAGACAAAGTCCCTCCCACTGCAACGGAAGACAAGGTTCGCGGCCATCTGGGGCACCTGGAGATATAAAAGTCCAGGGGACCTGATGAGATGCATCCCAGAGTCCTGAATGATCACTTCCAGAAGGTAGTGGTCAATGGCTTGAAGTCCGGATGGAGAGCGGTGACAAATGGTATCCATACTGGGACACGTAGTGTTTAATATCTTTATCAGTGATACAGATAGTGGGATCGAGTGCACCATCAGCAAGTTTGCAGATGACACCAAGCTGAGTGGTGCTGTCAATATACCAGAGGGAGGGGATGTCACCCAGAAGGACCTGGACAAGCTGGAGAGGTGGGCCCAGGTGAACCTCATGAGGTTCAACAAGACCAAATGCAGGGTTCTGCACCTGGGCAGGAGCAATCCACATCATCAATACAGGCTGGGGGATGAGGTGATAGAAAGCAGCCCTGAGGAAAAGGACTTGGGAGTATTGGTGGATGAGAAACTGGACATGATCAGACAGTGTGCGCTTCCAGCCCAGAATCATACCCTGTGCTGCATCAAAAGAAGTGTGGCCAGCAGATNTTATGTTGGGTTTTGCAGGAAAAAATTGACACATATGTTATGTAACAAGTAGATAATATTAGTAAATAGTAGTAAAACAGATAGCAAACAAGCATATATTTATATAAACAGATACATAAAAACAAATATATCACACAGGAGTTTTAGATGCATGCTTGCGAAATGTTAAGATTGTGGGAAAATATAAAAATAAGAATCTACTTGATTTTCTTGTTAGTTCTCATAAAGTAATTATATTTTTCTGCTCATCATAATTTTATCCAATTCAATCAAAAATAAATGCTGGATTAGAATTCAGTCTATTTAATTCACATAGAAAGGTTAATTTATATAGACATCTACTGAATCCGTCTTTCCTACATAATCTTAGTTCCTTACATAATCTTAGAAGCCTTCCTAGGGAAAGCGTGTCTGCAAAACCTAGTATACCAAAGTTTAGATTAAGTGGTTCTTCCCCTGGAATCTTTCAGAGAGACCTCATTTAGAGACATGTGGATGTCAAAATTAGCTGATTGAGGTCACCCTTTCCCCTCCCCCCTCCAGTTTTTTTAGGAAAAGGTAAACATAACTTCTTGAGTTTGAAGAATAAGAAAGAAGGATTTTTCAGGCCAGAATTCTTACTATACATACCTGTTATTGCAGGCACCAGTGATGAGTCGATATTTATTAGCTAAACAGTTGTTTGGACATTTTGGTGGCAACATATAAGGCAGGCATCCAGAAATGTTAGCAATCATAGTGAGCAGATCAGCAGATAAAAGGCCTGAAAGGAAGAACCCAAACAAGCAATTTGCTCTATTGCTATATAGCTGTTACAAGAGAAAAAGCGTTGTTGTCAGCTACAGCATACTGAGACTCTCTTCTTCCTAGGAAAGAGCACTTAGTGAGAAGCACTGCTGTCCTAGGGACTTAGAGGAGATAGAGGGTGAAAGTGAAGAATGTGCTTTATTATCTGATGCATAAAGAATGAGAGGAAATAGTCCAGCCATAGCTGTGAACTGAGGTTGATCTGTTCCTTTTCCTCTTTCTTCAACCCATTCTCTGCTTCCTTCTTTCCCTCTATTGTAGTCACACTGCTTGGCAGGTCCCTGTGCTTACAACAAAGGTGTAAAAAATGCCATTCAAGAATGGAAGTGTATATTAAGGAAGAAAAATATGGGGCTGGAAAGATGCAGAAATTTAAAGACGCTACAGCCAACTGCATAATTAAGCGTGGAGTAGAAGAGGCTCAGAATTATTAGCTGGAGTTTGGAAGCTAGACAAAATCAGGGAGCTGTGTACCAGTATCCAGTATATTATCAATATCTTTTAATATGATCCCAGACAGGTCTCCCAGTGAGCGTTCTACCAAGGAGGGAGAGAGTCATGTTGTTGTGTTAAGTGCCAGAAAGCTGGTCCCCTCTCTCACCCATGCGCATATGTGAATACATGTATGGCTGGTTGGAGGTAGAAGTGCACATGGAAGAGGACAAATATTCTTTCTGAACTCAGAGAACTCTTGTCATTCAAACTGACTGTAGCCATCAAGTGCTGAAAGGAAACTGTAGGGGCAGCATCTAACTCTTGCCCTTGTCTTCTCACTGGCTACTGCAGGTCACCCAGTCCCACCACATATCCATTCTGCTCCTCTAATTCTGAACATTATGAACATTATTCTGTCATTATGTACTAGCTACTCATGGCCAATTTGTGGATACAGCTGAATTGCCATGTTAGTTTAGGTTTAAAAATATACTCAGAACCCAGTTACCCAGTTATCTATACTGCCTAGGTATTGAGTCCTTTGCTTTCTTTAAAGTCAATTTAGTTCTTAAATTCACATAAATTACTCTTTGTCATGGTACATAGACTGTGTAGCATCTATACATCTTCCATTAAAGTTGTTTCAGTTTTGAAAACCAACAAAAGTTTTGTGCACTTGTTCTAGGTTTTAGAAATCCAATTTCTTTTGAAACTGCACCAGCACAAAAATAATTTTGTCTCTGTGTGTGAGTGGCTCTGTATATATAAATATATTCACACACATAATTTTAGCTCTTCAAATCTCTTATTATTTTAGTAAGCCAAAAGTTTTCACTCCACAACCAGTGCTCCATCACTCTCACATTGAAGAAGTTTTTCCTCATGTTTAGGTGGAGCTTCTTGCATTCCAGTTTATGCCTATTGCCCCTTGTCCTATCACAGGGCACCACCGAAAAGAGGCTGTCCCAACCCTCTTGACACGCTCTCTTTAGATATTTATAAACATTAATAAGATCCCTTCTCAGTCTTCTCCAGACATACATGGATCTCTGTCTTTCATTGTAAGAGAGATGCTCCAGTCCCCTAATCAACTTTGTAGCCCTCCATTGGACACTGTCCAGTAGTTTCCTGTCTCTCTTGAACTGGGGAGCTGAGAACTGGACACAATAGTCCAGATATGGCCTCACTAGGACAGAGTAGAGGAGGAGAAGAACCTCCCTCTTCCTGCTGGCCACGCTCTTCTTAATGCACCCTAGGATACCATTGGCCTTCTTGGCCACAAGGGCACGTTGCTGGCTTATGGATAACTTACTGTCTACCAAAACTCCCAGATCCTTCTCTGCAGAGCTGCTTTCCAGTAGGTCAGCCCCTGACCTGTACTGGTGCATGGGCTTATTCTTCCCCAGGTGCAGGTCACTAAACTTGTTCTTGCTGAAGTTCATTAGGTTCCCCTGTGACCGGCTCTCCAGTCTGTCCAAGTCTCACTGAATGGCAGCACAGCCTTCTGGTGTGTCAGCCACACCTCTCAGTTTTGTAGCATCAGCAAACTTGCTGAGGGTACACTCTGTCCCTTCATCCAGGTGAATATGTTGAACAAGACTGGACCCAGCACTGACCCCCGGGGAACACCACTGACTGCAGTCCTCCAATTAGACTTCTGAGTGACTAATCACAATCCTCTGAACTTCATCACTCAGCCAATTCTCATTCCACCTCACTCTCTACTCATTTAACTCATGTTTCTGGAGGTTATCTCTGAGGATGTTATGGGAGACAGTGTGAAAAGCCTTGCTGAAGCTGAGATAGACAACATCAGCTGCTCTCCCCTCATCTATCCAGCCAGTCATGCCATCATAGAAGGCTATCAGATTAGTTAAGCATGATTTCCCCTTAGTGAATTCACTGATTGTTGGAGCCCTTCAGGGCCCATGGTTTTGTGAATGTCCACAAATATATATTATACAAATATATCTACAAATTATATATACATACATACATATACTTAAGTGTATATATACATATAACTACAAATTATAATGCACCAGTTCATGTTTCCCTAAGTGACAGAATTAAATCACAGGAAATAAAGTCAATGCTTCTCAATTTTTAAGCATTTCAGACATTAGGCTTCTCAAAATTAATCTCCAATTAACGGCAATAAGAATTTTACTTTACTCAGATGACGATACATCATTGAACCTTCTGGACTAAAAAAAGAGTGGAAATAAATGTGTAACAGTAATGCATTATAAAATTAGTTTTGGAAATAAGAAAGTACTTACTTAAAAGAGGGATATTAAAAAAGCCATCAAGGTCCAGAGGAAGCGTGTTTGAATATGCCAGTGCCATAGATTGATAGAAATTGTATTATTTCACCTGTAGACTCTAGGTACCAGAAGCACTAAGCCCACTGCTCAGGAGGATGAATATTTCACTGTAAACAAGAAGCTTGCAGCACCGCGGATATAGTAACAGATCTATAGGTAACACAAATATACAGTCATGGGGTCACAGGATGCCAATAGCATAGTGCTGCTTTCCTCAGCTTTAGGAACACAGCCCACACTCCAGCAGAGAAAAATGTAAAAGAGTGACTATGTGAGGTGTTTTTAGAACAAAAGAGAGGGCATCCTGGCCCCAGGGTGCGGACAAGATATGTACTCCTGCCAAAGGTAATACAAAAGTGAAGCTCACCCAACTTTAATCTAAAAGGCAACATTCAAGAAATAGCAAGGGGGTTTGCCAATGTCAGTATATTATATTTACCAGTTCGATGTAATGAACGTTTGTGCTTCTGGCAAACTTTCTGTTTCAGCACTTGAATTGACATTTCCATTCGTTCAGCTGCTTGGGAAATATCTTGACTCTCTTGTTCAGGAAATTTTGAGAAAGCCAGAAGCAAGGTAGGAGTTGCTATTTCCCTTCCTTGGGTATTTCTATAATTGAGATAAAATACAGAAGGTTTTTTAGTATATAACCTTTTATAACTTATTCATAGCTGTATTTGTCTATGTTGGACATGCTCCAAGTTTAAGGTATATTGTGATTGAAGGGTATGCTGGGAAAGCAGACAGTAAGACTACTTCATGGTATTGCTCTGCAAGGAAAATTCTGGAAAGAAAGTCCCCTTCTATGGGACACACACAACAGGATTAAGCTAAGCTTGTGAGAAACCTTCTTGATGAGACAGAAACTGTTGGGATGGACAGAGCTCACAGCACAGAGTGGCTGGGAAGACCTTGTTCAGGATAGTCATAATATAAGACTCCAACTGCAGATACATCTAAGTGTGTAGGTCTTGCTTTTACGTAACATTTAATATCAATTACCATTTCAAACATTCCAGATGGATTCACAAACTCTCCATCTTTGGAGATATTCACAGAATCGTCATGGTTGGAAAAGACCTCTAAGATCATTCAAAGTTGAAATGGAGTTGACCCTGCTCTGAGCACAGCGCTGGCCTAGATGGTCTCCAGATCTCCCTCAACTGTGATTCACAGTAAGATTTATTTTTTTCTCATTATAGACCTTCTTACCACTGTCATTATATTGGCAGAGGAGTCTTGAGAAAAGTGTGTCAGGGAGAATTTCCTTTTTAATTGGAAGTCCCAAGTCCTAAACTGACTCCTACAGCTTAGAAAAAAACACTTCAGTCACTTTCTTTTCCAGATGTGGTCATAGGTTGCAGTCATCCTCAAGGGCTTCTCTGAAGAACAGATTTATTTGGACATGCAATTTTCGTGAAAAAAAAAAATTGTGCTGTCATATTCACTTAAGTTTGTTTAAAAGATGAGACTAGTTTAAAATGGAAAGAGCCATTTCGATTTTGGCAAAGCAAACACTTCAATTTCTGTTTGCAAACTTAGAAATATGCTTACATAAAAAACATTAAGTGAGAAGATAAAACTCCAAAGGATTTTCTAGATGCTAAATTTGTCCTTAATTGATCGACAAGAGCTTTAGTCTGCTTATTTATTTTTTACAAAGAAACTATTCCTTTCCTTTCAAGACCAGAGCTCGAGAACCCATGCAACTATGAAAAAGAGCTGTCTAGAGAATTAAAAGTCCTAAATTGTGTCTATTAAAAAGGGAAGAAAGATGATATAACTAAACGTCAAGAATGCAGGTTTAATATTTAATATCACATGAGGATACTGTCAGTTATGCATCATTAAAAAAAAATAAGAATAGGGAATCATGTTTGTACAAATGAGTTAAAGAAGAAGAGCATTTATACAAATTAGCTAGGAGCTAAGAACCAAAAGTAAACAACACATCTCAAAAAATAAAATAAACCCCACCACCCTTATTGGCAAGGTATGTTCTATTTTGAGATATCTGCTCTCCTATCTTTTGTCTAATCTCACAGATATTGTAAGATTATCACCGCAGTTACTAGTTTGATACATTTCCTGTGTGTC
Organism: Baryphthengus martii; assembly: GCA_013396935.1. Lineage (NCBI taxonomy): Eukaryota > Metazoa > Chordata > Aves > Coraciiformes > Momotidae > Baryphthengus > Baryphthengus martii. Next base: position 217,697 of record VWZK01001096.1, read on the forward strand.
GTGTCATGTCCTGTCCCTGCCTGCCCCTTCTCCCCCTACTAAACCTATGCATGCTAGGCCCTTCTAATTCTCACCCACACTACTGAAGCTGAGCTCTGATTCCGGGAGAAGATGCTGGGTTTTTCACTGTGTAAGTTACAAACTGTTTCGATATTTTGTAACGCAGAAATAGCCCCATAAATCTAATAGAATGACTTGTGATAGTATCATTACTAGGAAGATGAGATTAGATATAAATTGTCTTCATATTTGTTTAATAATGTAAGTCCTAGTGCAGACCATGATGTTTGGACAGAAGATTATGTTTGCTGGAACTTCAGTTGCTGAATCTTATTACAGATTGTAATTTTTATATAATATATATAGTAAAAAAAAAAAAAAATGGCAGACAAAAAAACGTTCTCCAGAATATGAGCCACGCTTCCTCCTTCAGCTTCAGATATTTTGAGTATCTGAGATTCCTTTCTGCCTTAATTCAATATATTTATGGAACCTTTTCTTTGGAGACTTCTACCCAGAATTAATGCCTTGTATATTTGTCACCATTCAGAAGGTCTCTCTAAACAGTGACATGTTGCAGAATATAAAGTAATAAAGTCATAAAGAGTGCAATTTCTTATTTCCCGTAATGTGTATGTACATGGCCAGTCTGCTTTAAGACTAGAGCAACACTGACTAACTGATCATGCTCAGTGCATTTCTGCAACTATAACCTCCGATCTAGAACACTGAAAATTATTCCATTGATTCCAAATGATTTCATAGAGTGTCTATTCTGTACATGCTTCTTTTGAGCTGGCATTGATAGGGGCCAATAGAATCATCTTAAATCGTGGTGTTTACAATTTAGACTATTTAAAAACATGAAATGAACTAGTTTAAACTTATTTAACTAGTATAAGCTAAATAAAAGTAATTTTACCAGAATGAAGACAATAAGAAATATCTTTAATCTGCTGTTAAGGCTTGAAATTTTTTTAGGGTTGTCATCTAGATGTTTTAATTCATTAAGAACACTGTACCTTCAGCTAAAATTTTGTTAAAATATACTAAGTAATTTTAATAATTTCTTTTTTTTAGTCAGCTTGAAGAAATCTATTGTGCTTGTATTAGAGTTCTATGTACCTTTAATCTGTTAGGATAAATCCAAACAGGAGTCTGAAAATATGTCTTATCTGAAACTCACTCAAACCAAATATCTAGATCAAGGGAGGAAACCCCACCTGACCTACCACCATGATTCACATCTAGCTTACACATAACTAGTTCAGCAGTCCTTCAGAATGAGTTGCCAAGTTCTGGCAGGAGAAATGTGCAATCATTTGCAGCTGTGAGCAACACAAGCCTAAGAGACTTTGTACAGCTTGCCCATTCTGGAGTTATCTTTAGCTTATTCTATACCTTAAACCTCAGAAAAAAAGCCTCACAGAGTCTCAGCAGAATATAGAAAGGACTGCACAGTCAAAACTGGAAGCTCTTCCAGCAGTGTTGAGATTCATTAGTTAAAGTGAGTACAAGCTCCATAATTTATACTTGTTATTATAACAAGATTTACTGGAACTAGAATTTCCCCTTGCAAGTCAAAGCTACCACTTTCAAATGTATATTATAATGCACTTGGTGGCAAGTTAGCAATGTATTTGCACATACCACTGGGTAAGTATCATAACCTCACAGGTGACATACAGCTCTGAAACTCCTGTCCAAACTGCCTAGATTCCCATTGGCAATGCCACTGTAATACAAATACTACATTTTAATGATGATGCCATTGTGTTCCACCTGTGCTAATGCTAACACTGTTATGAATGTTTCTATTTTAACGACAAACATGAACACCTACTCTTAAAAACTAACAAACCCATAAGCTAATTGGAGTAGCAGGCAGGGACTAGCAATCATGAGAAGCACTTATCAAAGGGAGACAATGCAGCAAACTATGAGGACCGTACTGGGACTCAAGTGACCTTAAAACCTAGGAAGTAATTACTAAGAAGTGACATTTTCCTAGAAAATCCTAACATGTTTTAAAAAATAGAATAATAAACCAGTATCAGCCAATATGTTCAGTACATTTCCAGTCAATTGTTCCAGCAGTTAAAATACAAACAACAATTCAAGATTTTAAATTACGATCTTAAACAGCTGAGGTGAAGAAATACACTTGTCCATTTTAATCACAATTCAAGGTCAAACAGATCTCAAGAGAAATACAGCTATTTTGACTCAGTTTGAAGTTTAGACACATAGGGCATGAATTCAGCAAACATCAGGTTGGGCTATTGTACATGGAACAACTAAGGCTTTTCTTATTCTAATCTGAAAAGGGAGCTGCATTTTCATCTCAGAACAGGCTTTTCAGTCTCAAAGACAGCACTGAGCTCATCTATATTGCACTGCAGTTTCCTTCAATTATTTGTAAGCCAAAGTAAAATGAATTTTCATAGTACAGTGACCTCCATAACTTCCAGAAGCTCAAATATATAGTCATATGCATACCTTTCTTGATTTTAGCCTTTGTGCTGACCAAAAGTTTAATTCAAGTATATCGTATTCTTAAAGTTACAAAGGAAATTAGCCTTAGAAACTTTAAACTGATATGAAAATGTAGAAGTATTTAATTAAGGATTCAAACACATTCACTCCTCAATATAATTATCAGATTAGACAATAGTTCAGTCCTCTGTTCCTTGCAAATGGCCAAAGACTAACATCTATGAGTCAGGTGTAGAGTGGATTTACAAGCTGATATTAAAACAGGAAGAAAACTCTTAATGTTATTTATAATTTTCACTGTGCCACTTAATTGGGCCACAATGAAATGAATTATATAAAAGCACACAATGGAAATATAATTTTCACTTCTGCTAATGATCATTTGTAAATGTTGTGAAAGACCAAGAATTTTATACCAGTTAACATAAGAGAAAGTGATAGTCTTACAAGACTCTTAGCACTTGTCAGACACTTGTGGCTCTGATTCCACAAAAGAGGAAAGCCTATGCCTTGGTGGTGATATTAACGCACATCTTTTGGTGCTCTGCTAAAAGTCTTTGGCTGCATTACAGGGTTAACACCAAACTTAAGCAAGAGACATGACCAGTTCTCAGAGTACTGTTATTAGCAATGTTTTGTCTAAGAAAGATCAAATGGTTAAGAGCAATGTCTGTCAGATCAAATACTTGGATTTAAATCATTGATCTGATTTTCAACTGTTGCTATTATAAGATGCAAGAAAACAGGAAGGAGAATAAAGGAGATTGTAGAGAAGGGAGAATAGAGGAAGGGATGAGAGGGGAGTTGAAGAAGAGGAATGACCTCCAGACATCCATTTAAACACCACCCATGCTTTGACTGCAGTTCTTACAAAGGCTTTTAAAGGGAACCCAGTAATAGGATTTTTGAATAACACTGCTCATTAGAGACTTTATATCCACATGTATACTATTTTGAAGGAAGCTCAGCAGTCTAGTGATTTGTCTGGGGTGAGCAAATGGTCTCAGTTTTATCCCTAACAAAATTCAACAATTGTCTTTTAGCATTTAGCTTTTAGCGTGTTTTACTATTTTTCATATTTAAGACATTGGTCAAACATTGACCAAACAATTGCCACAGTATCCTGTGAGAGGTTGAAACATCAGTATCTTCATTTCATACATGAGACAGCTGAGCTATTTGAAAGGTTGAGATCTATGTTTTTAAATCTGAGTGCCTGCGAATTGTCATTGAAGTACCAACAATATAAAATCAAAGTGACATCGGTGTCTATGTCCTGATAAGCCACAGTTTTTGACAAACTCTGTCCATATAAACAGTCATCTCTCCCAGAAGTCTGCAAATTGTGAGTTGGTTTCAAAACACAGACGTAAATTCTTTTAAAAAGTCTAAGCAAAAAGATGGTGATTGCACCCTGTCAAACTTGGCTGATGTTTTCCAAATATTGGAGAGAAAATAATTTTGTATAGCACAGAAATGTAGTCAGAGCTACACGGGAAATGGTTAAATCTTTTTAGACTCATGGGTAGTCATCCTGAGGCACTTTCACCATCCTAGATACAGATCACTCTCAGCATAACTCAAGCACAAAGGAGTGTTCCCTAAATTGTTTCCAGCCCACAGTTCAAGGTAAATGTTTTATTTCCTTTCCATTATCTTTTTTATTACATGTTTTAGAGGAAAGCAGAAATGTGAAATAGACTTCAACTGTCCCATTTAAGGCAATAGGGTTTTGACATTGATGCCACAGGAGTTGTTCACATCTCACTTTGCACTTGAAAAAAAACATAATTGAAGTTCAAAAATATGTAACGTTAAGCCATATATTAGTGGAATGTGGAATGCTACTTAGAACAGAAACCATTCCTAATTTTTTTCAAATTTCTTATTTTTCTAACATTTTAAGCGAGCAGCTCCTGAGGTGATAATGCACAAGGTTATCTTGGTTCAGATGATCATAACATGTTCTCTCGAAGAGACTGTCCTCAAACTTCTATGAAAGCTTTATGATTAATAGGTCTTCCATTTTTATCTTTTTACCTTTTCAGTGTATAATGTGCAGCATAATCCACCAGATTAGAGCCCTTCCGGATAGCCTCAGTAATGCAGTTATCTTCAGTTTCTTCTCAACAGGGAAAAAATAAAAAGAAAGAAAAGTGTATATGTTATTCAATAACATATATAATTCGAGTATTTACATTTATGAAACATGCAGGTTTGTAATTTTAAGGTATATGTAATTTTTCCCCATTAAAATAATCTCAATATTTTAGTGTTTCTGAAACTAAGGTAGGGGTAGTAAATAAATTCTTCCCCAATTGAAGAGTTTAACTTCCCTTCTTCTTTCTGTTTCTTCCAGTATAAATCCAACTGTGCACATGTTATGTAGTATCAAGCCTAACCGGTCCACCTGGAGCATGTTCTAGTCTGTGCATGTGATTATGCTCCTTAGGCTTCACACAAATTTTGGGTTAAACTGTCCTTGGATTAATAGAACAAATCCAAGTCTCCCTCACAAGTATTATGAGCTGGCCCAAGCTGCATGAAGAATTCAACTCCCTATTCAGGCATAACTAACAAACTTTAAGACCTTCTGTGATCTGACAAATGCATGAAAGCTCTATTCTCATTTCTTCACCTATGTCTGATGGAAAGACACATGTGTGAACCTAGTAATACTTCAGCTCTGCTATTTTGCATAGTGCTATCATGGATCACAGATTATTCCTCTTTTGTGTAGATCTAGCTTTATATTAAATGAATCAGTTATAGTTAAAATTTAGTGGTTTAATTCAAATATATATTTTGTGAGATCACTCATCTTTTCTTACAAAAATGAATCATTGATAATAATAGTTTGCTAATAATCATGTCATTAAGATAGCAAAATCAGTCCTAGTCAAAGAATACATAATTGAGATAAATTCTATACACAAAGTTTCCCTTTGTGATTTTATGAAAGTGCATTTAAAAAATAAACACCCATGGAATAATTCTTGCAAAAATCAAAGAGCGTATTTTGCAGATATGAAGAAATTAAGCTAAACTGCCATTGCTAAACTGTCTGCAGTTCCAGTGTATTTTCAGTTCAACAGTAATCGTTGACAAAAGAAAATAACATGTATTTTTTTTCTGTTACTTACCGAATAGGATATCTTTGCCTATCTGAAGGAAAGAAAAGAAAACAGCTGTGAAGGCTATAGCTGCTGAAATTCCCAGAATAATGAACACTTTCATCTACAAGAAAGAAGAGATAATTGTTGACAAGATACATACCTTCATCTTCTAATTATAAGCCATGCTATAAATAATTTTCCACACATGGAAAATTGTACTTTTAAGTTCCATTTGCAGCCACAAATTTGACTATGTTTTTGAAGTTCGAAATACGAGTTTTTAGAAATTACTGTAATTTATTTTCCTTTTTTTTTTTTACAAAACAGCACAATTAATATGCTCACATGGCAAATATGAACTACATTCTCCATTTCAGTGCACTGTTTTTATTACAGCAGTACAAATATGTAAACTATCAAAGAGGTAACTTTTTTTCACTTGTGCTGTGTTGATTGAAAATTGAAAGTTTTGAAATATTTTTACTTCTATTAACGTAAGAAAACTAATAATTAATAAATCAACTCTAAAAATTCAGTAAAGTAATATTGTCCATATAAACTCCGAAGGAAAATACTCCTTTTTTTTTTTTTTTAACATTTCATGATTAATATGATAAATTTCTTCTGGAAAACAGGAAGGAAAAGTTTTATCATCTGACCTTTTGTTTGTTGAGGAGATTATCTTCCACAGCTCTGTACTTTATCGATGGCAGTAACTGTTCTGAAATCTGAAAGTGAAGTACTTTCCAGGGGCCCAGCTTACACTATCTGCTTTATGCACCAGTACTCACTCAAGCCTTAAAAGTGCAAATGATTTCAAAATCCTTTTGGCCACAGTGTGTTCCCACAAAGCAGAAACTGATGTTTAATTCTTGACTTGCTTATTTTTGTCCTGCTAGGAACCAAGAGCTACCTGTGTAGTCGGTTTTAATATCAGAGTTGTTTTCTTAGAAGTATGAAGGACAAATATTTAGACTAAAAAAAAATAAATATATCACCAGGTTATGCAGTAAATTCTGCGTATGCTTTTCACTAGTTCTCTTTGTCAATGTATTTGACAAAGGTGGCAATTTTGTGTCTTATTTCATGTGTTGCTGTATTGGTGCCTTACAAAAGTAACCTTCTTAAACTAAGATGATAACCACCGGATTACCCACCAATTTCCTTGAAGCACTTTTTTTTGCCCTCTCTTGGATAATTTATTTCACAGTTGTGAGTCTATCTATTTTTATTTAGTTACATTTTTCAGCTATATCGATTCTTCTAAAGCCAGCATTTTGACCTAAAGAATCTAACTGGATGGGTTTTTTTTTGTTTTCTATATAGGCAGAGAGATCAAAATCAGAGCTGGAACCAGGACTGAAGATTCCCTCATTTCATCTTTGCTAGTCTTGACAGGAAGATCACACGGTGGAGCCAAAGATCAGCGTTTTCATCTCTACCACAGGTGATAAGTAAAGTAGGGGTTGGGTAGCAGGGAGCATCCTGGAGCTGGTGACTGTGGTCTATGATAGTGAAAGAAAACCTACAAGACTGTGAACTGACTGAAGGTAAAACTCAAGATCATTACTATTATTATTATTATTATTATTATTATTATAGCAGCAAACTTCAGGAATATCATCCATAATCCTATTACATACAAAGATGAGTGGACATGGGTGAAAAATAAGCAGAGAGGAAAAAGAAATAGAACTCTACTGGAAAAGTAGGTTTGTGGTCCTTGGCTGGGGCTTTAAGATTGCAGAGAAGTCAAACTTGCAATACATCTTTAAACCCATAGGAAATTACAAAATTTTTAAGGTTGTCTGCTTATATGAGAAAACATAAAGAAGACTGACTTCATCCATGGCATAATAAAACATCGAGAAAAGCCGTTTCATTCCAAACACCTAACAGAATAAGGAGTTTTCACCCATATCTGTTCATATATCTTGCAAGCACCACAGATTTAATTTCTGAGAGTTGAGGGGCTTTTTTAAAGTGAAAAGCAGGTCTGATTTTTCTGCAGTTTCACAGTCAAAAATCAAAGCTTCCATATTTAGTTCAAAAGGAGCTTATCTACAACAAGGTTTGTTTAAATAAGGACCTCAACCTTTGCTCATTGGTAACAGTTAAGTATTTGTCAACAGTGTCTCTTTAGGTGGTTACATGCACTAAATTTATCAGTGATGGCAACTCTGAATGGCAGTATCTGTTTTTTTTTCTGACTTTAATTTAAGAGTGTAAATGTTTAAACACTCACTGACAATCAAACACAGTTTTAGTTAGAAAGTGTGGTAAGTCTAAGTTACACTGGACTGGTAAAACAGAGGCAGTTGTATTCTCATTCAGAACCCTGTTATCGAAACATGCTGAAAGAGAATTAAGAGGACAAAGATTAGTGGCTCAAGAACAATCTTAATTTTTTGAATCCAAGACTAATATATTGCGTACATGTCAGTGCAGATTATTTGGATTAATATCTTGCTGATTGTATCCACTATGTTCTGGATTTTCTGTTAGCTGTCCATCTTCAGTAATTTTGTATGCAGAAAGGATGTCAGATCGTTTTGCTGAGCAGTGAAACTGCAGATCAATGAGTGTCTAAACATGGAGTACACGACAAGTACAAAACAGTCCTTGTGCTGAACAGCACTCTTAAGAAAAGGAGTAACGAACCATAATAGTTAACCATATTAATATTATTTTCAATAATGTGACTCATGCAATCTGCTATATTCCCAAGATTTGAATCTGCACATGAAAAACAGTACTGTATCCGTGTTCTTAAAAGTTGAAGACCTATAAAGTAAATCTTTGAGTTGTTGATAAAAAGATAAATTCTGTACAAGGAAATACCCCAAGACAATTGAATTTCAGACTATTCACACATAGGAACGTCTGCAGACCTATCATGGTGTTCAGAAAAATTAACCCATGCTTAAAATATTATGCAATGGCAACTGACGTCTGATACAAGGAACAGAGACATTTCTGTAATCTCAAACCTACTCTTAACGCTTGCACTGAAACAGCCTGCAGCCCTACCAGGCTCTCTGAGGCACCATCAGTTCTTACAAGCATTGGATTAGAATCAGACACCGCCAAGGTAAATCTGTGCAGTTGAAGGAGCTATTTTTGATAGCAGATTATGCTGTTTTCTAGCATTTAGTGGCAATCCTTGGCTCTAGCATGGCATGTAGGACACTTAATATGGATGTCTAATCTAAAATAGAAAACCTAGTCTGATCTCTTCTGGCTATTAGAATTCCAAGAACACTTTTACACAAGAGGAGAGGCAAAACATGCATATTATTCCAACAGAAGCAATTTTGCTTAAATTCCAGCTTAAAATCATGCAAACAGCAATTAGTCTCATTTTACTTACTTCAGCAAAATGTCACCAAGTCAAAAAATGCAAGAAAATGTGACAGATCATTTTTGTTGAGTTTCATCAATATCATGACTTCTGGTCACTTAAAATACTTAGGTTCTTTTTTTCTAGAATTAAGTCCATTTTATTAGAAACCTTATTTTTTTGCTGTTATTCTCTTTAGTTAGAGAAGACCTTGCAGAGGTCTCTGAAGCCAGAAATGGGATGAAGAGGGTGAATGGATAATGATCATTCAATGTCTATTCTAGTACAGAACTAAGGGTCAAGTAGGAGGCAGATGGAAAACAAATAAAAGAAGGCCATTATTTAAGCAAGGCATAGTTACATTGCGGAACAGTTTGTGTCAAGAAGTTGTGGTAAAAAAAAGCTTAAATGAATTCAGAGAAATGTTTTGACAATTTTGTGGAATGAAAATATACCACAGCCTATGAGAGTCAAGATTTGCATCAGGAACTCCCTCAATCACAAATTGATGGCTGGGATTTTTCTTATTCTTCTTTTACAGGCTTTTCTCGCAACAACTGTTGCTTTTTGTCAGATGCAAAATACAGAGCTAAATGGCTCTTGAAGATTAGTTATAATCTCATCCTGAAGAAGAAAAGTTGTCCTAAGCTGGTGGAATGTATTTTATATTCTTATCTTTCCTTGGGATAATGGTTTGCTTTGAGTAAGATCAATAGGATTTTGTCATTACATCCTAATTTTAGTGTATGATGCTGAAATCATGTTCTTAGATGAATTATTTTTCTCACAAACAGGTGAAATATAAAATGCAAGTAACTGGGATTACTCAAATTCAATGAAAATTAGGTTAAATGCAGACTGACATATCTTATGCAAGTGAACAATATTTAAAACTCAAGTTACAGGAAGTATTCCTAAAGCTTTTTTTTATAAATGTGCTGTGGTTTATTATTCTTTGTAATAAATACAGAGCAGGAGTTTGTAAAGGTAAATTTAGCTGCAGAGGAGAGTCCACTCAATATCTTGTGTCTGAATTCATGCCAACCCTGTATACCTGTTTGAAAACTCTGCCTTAACGAAAGAGTAAATTACGATTTATGCGAAGAATGTGGAAACATAAACAATTTCTAAGGTCTACAGAAGGTCTGAAATTCAGTGGCTTGAATCACACATTTTTCTTCTTAAAATGAGACAGAAAATTAATCTTTCAACTTGATTTCATACCAAATTCAATCTATTTCAGACAAGTAATTTTAATGGCAAACTTAATGGTGAGATTTCTACCTTCATATAATGCATGGCCTTCTTGCAGAGATGATGGCAGTATCATATAATGAAGTTTATGTCTTAGATTTAAGGATAGTAGGTAGATACATCACATGTCATGTAGCCATAAGGCCGATAAAATACTACCAAGATAACAAGTATGACCTTTTGCAACTTAGCAGAAAACAGAAATTGTTTTAGAAAAATAAAAGCAATGACCACGTAATACAACCATGACAGACTGGTTTTGGTATTCTGCCTTCTGCTTTCAGCATGGTTAGTGATAAATCCACAACATGATACAAGATTCCAGAATAAAAACTGGGAGGTGCCAGTATAATGATTCATTGCCATACTGGAAGTGTTCACAGATGGCAGATGTTTCACATCATCAGCTCCTTGGATATAGTAGGAACTGGATAAATGTCTTTCACCTCCTGCTTCTCAACACCAAATTATTGTGAAAATCTCGACAGTGGCAACAGGGCTTAATTTTGTACCCATTATTTGAAAGAAAGGAGACGGTGCAGTCAAAATGCTTAAGAAAAGTACATGGACACATATAAAAGGAGAGAAGCATAGAATTGTGACTGGAGAGAGGCTTTGCCTTGCGGTGAGCAGTGGAAATACTGGATCATGAAACATGTTTTATGGTAGTTGCATGTTCTTAGTTGTTCTTACTAGCTGGGTCAGGTGTCTCAGTATGGTAACATTGTTACATCCCATTCTGAAAAAACATATTGTCTCTCCATGACATTCAAAAAGCCTCTTTTTTTCTAGGCTGGATAACTTTCCCAGAATTAGGCATTACAGCTGTCAAGGTTGTGATGTGAAAGCTTCTCTATAGGCACAAATGTTCCAATAACTTGGACTAGCAGTACCTGAATTTCTCCTTACACTGAAATGTTTTCTCTTAGTCTGCTTTAGTGAATTGCCTAGTAGCTGCAATTTCCCAAGAGTGGCATTGACTTTCCAAACATATTATTTAATCTTTAATTAATCTTTTTATTATTTAAAAGATAAAGGAAATGGTAAGAAATTGTTTCAGAGATGGAGTTGTCAGTTCGGAGAAAGTAGTAATAAAGGGGGAAAAAAGAAGAGGACCAGTGAAAAACTCAACCTCTATTCAGTAAATCAAGTAATAAAAGAATCTCTAAAGATGGCCGCCATCTCATTAGATGGATTGTTCACTAGACACATCCTACATTATAAACACATTTTGTTAATTGAAAAACACATTTTAAATCTAATGAGATACTCTTGAACTGTTTCCATCCAAGTTCATATTCACTCAGGCAAATGGGTATGCTTCTGAATTAATCTCCAAATTTCCATTAGTCTGTCACAAATCAGGAAAGTAAATGATCTGAAGAAGTTAAACGAAACATTCTTCATGAGCACTGATATTAAGAGGTCACACAGTACATTTAGTGTTCAAGTGAGCCTTATGACTGAGTAATAAAAACAACTTGGCTACTTGACGTCATGTCAAGGTTCCACAAATCTTGAGCTGTTATTTTTAATGCTCTGATGGGTCTGAAGTGTTCTGTAGCTAGACAAAGTATGCTTTAGAAAACTCTCTGACTGAACAAATAAGAGACGTTACAGCTTTTTTATTTTTATGTTGAAATATCTGTATGAAAAAGGTACATGAGTATTATCAAGCAGGGAGATTTAAATAGTAACTAATAACAAGAACAAAATCCATTATATTTAAATGAATATTAATATGAATCAACACTTTATAAACAATTAAACAGAGGTTACCAAATGGCTGAAGGAATAGGGAAGAGTACGTGTGTGTCTATTTGTACGTACATATACATATATGACATTACATAGATAAAACAAAAGAACTCATTTTTCACTGAAGTCTTCATATCTGAATTGAGGAAAAATTAATAATAGATATCATGGTAGATTGATGAATCCAGCAAAACTATTTTAATACAGCCAAATATAAGGTGACATATTTGGAAATAAAGTAAGGTGTGCCCCTGAGATTTAAAAGGGGAATTACAAAAAAAACCAACAACAACAAAAAAAACAAACCTAGTGTCAATGTATGAAATTCATAACACTACTACAAGTTCATCATATCCACTTCTGAGATCTGGAGACTGTGAGTAAGCTTAACAATGTGAGGCTTAAAACAGTGAAGGCGCTTGGTTTGGAAAGAAAATCCTGAGGATTGACATCTGATGCAGTTGAGCATTTACACTTGGAGGAAAAAGCAAATATAGTGAGCAAGTTTTCAATTCTACAGAAAAAAGGTATAAGAAGATAAAATACCTGTGAGTTGTACCAGAGTTAAACAACCTTGACCATGAAATAAAACATAACTTGCAAGTAGCAAAAAAACCCAAACAACAAAACAATTAAAAATCGATAGAGGTTACAGGCGTGTGCAATGAAGAAGAAAGAGGAAGAAAGTTTTCTGCACAGGGCCCTGGCCTGCTAGGCATGCCTAAGTTCAGGGCTTTCACAAACCATTTCCTTGGTTACCAGTGACTGGTACTGTAGCACCAGCTCGGTGTGAGAAGGAACACAAATCCAAGAACACAAAAGAAGAACACCAAATTTGTGTCTCCCTCCACCTTTTTATCACTCTTCTTGCAGACTGGTAGCTAATACTTACCACCCTTCCTATCCTCCCAAGCCCATAGCTCCTGCCCAGCTTCTTGGCTTGGCCCGGCCCTACTGTGGGTAGCAGGAACCTCCACCTGGGCAGCCCCTCATCAATGTCCACCTGATTGGCTGATTTTTTAACCACCACCTTAGTGCAGGGTATATAATGGTACCGAGACAGTTAATTATGGGTAGTCTGGGATCAGGTCTTGACTGGTAGATCAGCTCATGTGTACATTGCTGTAAACCACCCAAACATTTTTGCATATTGCTATGGGTACCACAGTTAGAAAATATCTAAGTCTGTATTTCCTAACAACGTACCCCTTACTTCTTTAGATATGCTGTTGATCCCCGATGCACAAGGTCACTCTTTCTTGGTTGACAGAAAACCAAATCTGTGCGCTAGTCAGATCAATGGTATTTGACAACAGAGTTGTTTACCTTCTGAGAGGATTGCAGTTCCCGTCAGAAAAGATGAAATTAGTGTTAATGAGAAAAACACTTAGGAGAAATGTCCTTTAATGGGAAGCAACTTTTGTAGATGTTTTTTGGTATCACACTGGCAACATGTACCCTCAAGAAGAGCTCTAAATTTATATTGTTGCACTGCTGAATGCACCCAAAATACGTACCTCTGTAATGTATGCTGTGAGTCCATACCACGTCTGGCATTGTGTGATTTTGCAGCATTTTGATGATCAGCTCTTCTTTACAGTTTTCAGTAATGACATCAAGGATCAAAGAACTTCTCATTTGAAAGGCACACACAGAAGACATACGTGCCTTTCTCAGGTACAAGGTACCAATGTAATATGGTGGAGCTTGTATATGAACACGGGAGTCTCTAGAGTGGAAAGCTTCTGCTGAAGAGTATATTTAAATGCACACGAGACACTACAGCATTCATCTGTACTATAGGAAAACTCCTATAATACAAGAGGAGTGTAGCTAAACTGCCTGTAACAAACAGTTCCTGGCCCATGCTAATTCTACAGTCATGCCTAGGGGCTGACCTGAAGCAAATTATCAGAGACAGTTTTCACAACTTTATCTTAGGGATAATCATAACTCAGATCCTGAACATTTCCTGATGTAGTTTAATTTACTACTATTCAAGTAATGAAAGGGTCTTCACTAGAAAAACATCTTGGTTAAACAAGAGTGCTCTCAAATCAATTTTTGAAGGTGATTGATTATGTCCGTATTCAATGGCCATATGATCGTGGAAGATAGAAACATCTCAGACTCTTCACTGTGTGATGGAATAGACCCAGTAACATGCCCAGGCTCTGTTGATGGCCACTCTGTAAGACAAAATGAACTTCCCAGAGCTATAACAGGAGGACATGATTAATCAACTTAGTGTGGGTACTCACCCATAAATAAGGACACACTATATGACAGCATCAGTAGAAGCTTTGGGACATGACAAACATGATGTAATACCTTTAAAAGACCATGAATAAGAAATGACTCCTCTACCTGCAGAAATTATTAAGCAGTCTGAAGTTGTGTGTCTAACTCATACAGATGTGTTTATAATCTTCATATATCATTTAAAACAAAATAATATTATGACACCAGGTAGCTTTCCTTAATATATATAAATCTATGAATTATGTCCTTTTCCTCTTCCCCCTGAGGCACAGAGAAATTTCAATTCTCAACTTCTTTTCAGTTGCTGCCTGTGATATCACCTAAGTACTTGAATTTCCATTAATAAAAAGTCTTCATATTTGTGTGCCTGTGGATCAGCACAACTATCCAATGGTGTAACACAGGGCACAAATAGCCTGTGATTTGAAGGAGGCAATGCTCATTCTCACAGTTTGTTTCTTTTAAAGTCTGTCTATAACAGATGAACATAGTGGACTACTGTCCCATGTTGTCAACTATTTGGGTACAGAGGAGAGCTATTCACACAAATGAAAAAGCAGTGGGGAGGAAAGGAAGATGCTGATGAGCGCACATCTTGTATTTCTTAGAGATATGGCCACCAGAGGAGTATGGCCTGACTGTTCTGAATTGTCACCTCTTCAGGTCTCATCTAAGACAAACAGCTTCATTTCCCAAGGCAGTGAATAAATCTGCCTTATCAAGAAGGTGACTTTTATGCAGGGTTGCATAAAAGGATATTAAATACTCTACTGTCATATCAACATTAGCTCAGTGTCAATGAAGATGTTAAATATACGACTGCCATATCAACATTGGCTTAATATGAGCAAAGTTCTTGAGACATAGAATGGTTTAGGTTGGAAGGGACCTCCAAAGGTCATCTAGTCCAACTCCTCTGCAGTGAGCAGGGACATCCTCAATTAGATCAGGTTGCTCAGAGCTTTGTCAAGCCTCACCCTGAATATCTCCAGAGATGGGGCCTCAACTGCCTTCCTGGGCAACCTGTTCCAGTGTTTCACTACCCTCATGGTAAAGAACTTGTTCCTAACATCCAATCTAAATCTGCCCTTCTCTAATTTAAAACCATTGCCCCTCATCCTGTCACTACAGGTCTTTGAGAACAGTCCCTCTCCAGCCTTCCTGTAGGCCCCCTTCAGGCACTGGAAGGTCGCTATTAGGTCACCCTGGAGCCTTCTCTTCTGCAGGCTGAACAACCCCAGCTCCTTCAGTCTGTCTTTGTAAGAGAGGCGTTCCAACCCGCTGATCATTTTTGTGGTCCTCCTCCGGTCCATGTTCTTCTTGTACTGAGGGGTCCAAAGTTGGACACAGTACTCCAGAGTAGAGGGGCAGAATCACCTCTCAGTCTGCTGGTCACACTTCTTTTGATGCAGCACAGGGTGTGTTTGGCCTTCTGGGCTGGAAGCGCACACTGCCTGATCATGTCCAGCTTCTCGTCCACCAACACTCCTTTTCTGCAGGGCTGTTTATAGGAAGCACATAGGAAGCACATCTTGGGTAATGTGATGTACTTTTACTGTCAGAGAAAGAGATTAGCACAGGCTGAGAAAGGCAGATGTAAGCAGGTTAGAATGAGGTAGAAGGTGGCAGAAAGAGCAGGTGTATGCTTCAAAGGAGAAAAAACCCCAAAAAGTCATAGTACTTATGGACAGAAAAAGGCATAGATTTTCTGGAATTCTTCCTGTGTTGGTTGCAGTAATTATATGGCAGGATGAAGCTGCCAGCAGCAATGTTTCCTGTGCAACAGCCAGGCTGTGGTACGTATAATTAGCAAGCAGATGGCTAGAGGCCCACAGGGATGATAGTTTGTGCCAACTTTTGCACTCCACCGCTTGTGCCATAACATTATTTTTAAAATAGTACATGTGCCAGGTTTGGGTAATGGTTTAACAGATGCTTCGTATTGGTTTCAGGACGGTAGATGCAGGAAAGTTTCTCTGAGAGCCAAGAAGGAGACATTCATGAAGTTATGGATGTTCCAGTATGTATGACCTCGTACAGCTGTACGAGCCCTGAGAATGCCAGGGACATATAGATTCAATATAGGAGGCCAAGGAGGAGGAAAATGCAGAAGACAGTGGGATCTTCTCTTCCCTTGAGAGACCAGTAGCTTATCTTATACAGTGAACTGTATAATTTTCAGTAATTTTATGGTTGTAGCAAACACTATCAACTCACCTGCATCACCAGAAAATGTCTTACCTTATAATTCCCTTTTGACTGAGCTCTATTCACATTTTTTTTCCATCCTGCTTCTTGCTCACCCACCCCTGTGCACATCTCAATGTGCTCTGCATTAGCATCTGAAAGGGAACACCACCCAGATTCTCAGTCAAAAGCACAGACATTTGCCCCTTTTTCAGGTGAGGACATACTTTCTCCCTTATCTTTACCTGTCTCTCAAGGTACCTTTTGCTGACCTCACATTTCTATTTCCAGTTTTCCAACTCTTTCCCATGATCCCACCCTCCATTTTCTCCCCCTTTCTCCATCCCTCTCTCTCTATTTTCCCCTCATATTCTTTGTTCTTATCTTACTTCTTACATCCTGGGTATCTTTTAATTGCCACTTAAGCATTCTCCATTCCATCACAGTTTTGGATCTAAGAGGGAGGGTCTTCCACGCTTTAATAACCATGAACAGGTAATACTTCACGCTAGTTTCACAAATATCCTTTAGGTAAAATAGTTCAATTTTGTAGTGCTCCCTACCAAACTGCCAGACTGGTGTAGGTCTGCAGAAAGCACCTGGGGCTGCTGCTGGGTTGGGAACTACCCACTCCAAAAGCACAAGAAAAGACTATTCTGCAGATGTGAGCTTGTTGCAGCTTCTTAGGTGAGGGTGAGCTCAGACCAGCTACCTCTGTGCAGGGTAGGTAATAAGTATTTCATGCAATGGAAGTTTCACAGATGGTAGAGATACTGAACACGTAGTCTTAAGCTCTTCTTGCTTTACTATTGACATCACCAAGTAAAATTCCCCCTTTGGATGCACAAAAGCTGTACCTGAATCATTAACCAAGGCTGCATAGGAACAACAAATTCCAGCCCTCAGAATAAAGAAAATAGAGACAATCACTTCTCTTTGGGTACTTAAAAATCAACCTACCCATTTCTCCGTCAGGTGCAATGCTACCAGACTTGAGTTCATGGGCTGCAGTGAAGCCTGAGTATGACCTAGTTTAATAGAAGTGAACTGTTAAGAACAGCTTCCATTTTTAGAAAAAGTCAGGAAGTTTACAACTAACAGCAACCAGCATTCAAAATCATAAGAACAAAAGAAATGTTATTACTTTAAAATTATCTACTGTCTAAACATTTTTTCTGCAGTTGAAAAATAAACAGCTTTTCTGAATCAGCAGGAATTTTCTTCTCTTTTGAGCTACATCCTGCAGAAAATAATTCAGCTCTGTCATTCCAAGCATGAAGTAGAACAAAACCATCTGAAATAGTTAATATAATTTAGTGCAAAGCAATTACATCTATTGCCATGAGAAGCAAAATTTACTACCACAGGGAAGTGAAAAAGTCCAATATGTCATAGCAAAATGCAATTTAAGCTGCACATAAATGAGACCTTCCTCACATCTCCGTATTTTTCTCTTTGGAATGGGGACCAGAGCTCAGGATTACACCTCCCCAGATAAGTGCCCTGCTTGCTGGTTTACAGAAGCTTGAACCTTAATTTGTTTTTACTCTCCTCCTCAGCACATCTACCTCCTCCCCTAAAGACTAGCACAACCACAGCAGGATGCCCAAAAGTGCAGCCATTCACAGCAGCCTCTTGAGATGAAGGCAGCAGCTAAGACATTGCACCCAAGGGCTCCTGCACATGCTGAGGAAGAGTAGTTGCCTGAATAGTGTGCAGCTCCACTGGCTATCTGCCCTGCCCCTCCTGCGCTTCCTGCTTTGCTCAGAGGCTGGCACACGAAACTAGGCCCCTTTAGGGACTGCTGGAGTTAAATTGTCAGGTTGTGACCTACAATGCAGGCACATGTTCTCCTCTGCTGCCTCTTCTCAGAGGGCAGCCCTAAGCAGAAAAGGGGAACAAGCAGGAAACAATACCATCCAAAAACCTAGCTGCTCTAGGAGCTCACTTGTTAGAAGAATATTTTCCCCTCTGGGTGCACTGCTGTAATCAACAGGCAGCTAAACACTGGGGTCACTCTGCCTCTCCCCACCTGGAATGATATATTTAACAGAAATGACAGCTGACATGTCATTTTGTGAAGAGCCTGATCTGACTGCACTCTAAAGAATACACTATAATGTCAAGCCTTTCCCTGGACCAAGCAGCCTTCCTCCTGTTTGCCCTCTGCCTACACTGAAAGCGTATCAGCGTACACAGAAATCTGGGGTATTAAGGATGTTTAAAGACTTACAGCTTTCAGATTCGGTGACAGAAGACATTTTATGTCATTGCTTTTTCAATCTCTAGTTTAAGTTTAGTTGTCTATTTCTCACTTCAGATACACCTTTGTGGTATCAGCATACCTCTTGATTCAGGAACTAAGTGATGGGGAACTGAAATGTGTTAACTACTTACAGGTTGTCTTTGATTACACAGTATTGGCCTTACATAAGTAAGAAAGCTCATCTCCATTATTAACACATACTGTTTTCTTTTTAGATTTAAATTCAGGATGTATTTTCCATTCAGACTATATTCTCATCTTCTTGAAGTACTGTTATTTCCTTTAGGGAGAATTTCTTTCTACAATTAACAGCCCCTACAGGTGGATGATCCCACTATTAACAATATGAGCATCATGTATATGGTGGTAAACATATTTTCTTCTTAGAGGCCAGATATACTAGAAGACTTTAAAAAAAAAGGAAAAGTTTATAAAATATTTCTGAAGTCCCTTTTTCCAAACATCTGCCCAGCATAGTTGACAGTGATCCTAATGCATCACATTTTTCCTCTGTTAGCAAAACAAGGAACAAGTATACAAGAAATCCCAAATTACAAATTTGAATTATGCCCAGCTTTGAAAGCTGTGGACATTTTGCTGTTTACCATCTTTCAGTTCAGGATTTCAGCACTGATCTCTCAGTGAAACAAACGTGTATCATGGCCATTACATCTCTCAGTAAATCTCAGCTGTCTGCATTTAAACCATGGGAAGTGGAATGGCTTTCAATACCTTATTCCGGCTTATGGGCAAAGACCAGATCCCAAGTCTGTCTTGTCCTGTCTCAGACTGAAAGCACTTGTCATGTAACCCCCTCTCTATATACCTTGTTTTCCACAGCTAAAACTGATCTTATGGCTGAAGGCAGCTTCTGTGGCCAGGTCCCCTTGCTGGTAGATGATGATTTATTAAATGAAAGGTAAAGTCATTTACTGATCCAGTTAGAAAACTTTCATCTTAAAAGGAAATCCATAAATCACTGATGAAAAAATATAAACCTCAAATAGCTGCTAACAAATCACTTATATTTATTTCATTAATGAGAAAATACCACTGATGAGCAATAAATTATTTATTCAAAAACACCTATACAAAATAACACTCTTGGAGATAAACACTTTTACATTTTTAAAGTGCATCTCTTCATTGCTACAATATTTGATTTACTAATTTACACTGTACATTCATAATTTATAAAAAAAATAATTGGTGAATATTTTTCTAGTTGGATGTTAACAACAGTGACAGGGAACACATATGCCATTATGGATATCACTTTTGAAGTGTGTACACATAGAAACTATTCATATCCAGATGTAAAGACAACACTGTGACAATAGCAATTGTATCACTAGAAAGTGGAATTACAGTATACTGTACGATAATAGGTTCTCTTGTTATAAAAGGTTATTTAAAAGTGCAAAATATATACACTCTGCCTTTATATTACTTCCTAGTGTATTCTTTACTACTTATTAAATCCCTTTCTGACTTCCTGAACTGAACAGATAAAATTACAGTAGTTTTACACTATGTAAATCTACAATCATGCACATGTTGCAAGGCTGCATTTCCAATAAAAAAAAAAAGAACAAAAGCAAAGCTACACACACACAAAATACTGCATTTCAGATGTTTGTTTTTTTTAATTTGCCAGCTGAAATACATAACTTGTGTAAGAAAACATATAATGAATAACATTTAGATGTGAAATATGAGTATGAAAAAATACTGTTAATTTTCCTTAGTTTGTTAATTATGGGATTACCTGTAAGTAGTTCCCTATACTAAGATGATCACATTTACTGCATCATTTTGTTGCACACTATTTTGATCCTCAATACAACCTTCTACCAAAACGGAATGAAACCTGCAATATGCAAAAACTCAGAAAAATCAACAAATATTTCATTGTGACATGGCCAAGATGAGAAAGATTCAAACAGTCTCTATGCGTCTGTATAGAGTTCCGATATCTATTTAAGTTTGGCTTTATTATGAACTGCTGAACTAATGAATTTCAGAGCAGAGCTAATGGCCTGACAGGAAGCATTTAATAAGATACAGTTACTGTCTGCAATAGAGCACACTAATTCAAATATTTTTCTTCTTAAAAACAACTTCTGAGTTTATGTTGTCTAAAGTTTTAAAACTGAAAAACTTGTGCTAATTACATAGTATAGCTCACTTTGATTTTATTTTTTTCTGTACCAGATACTTCAATATTCTTTCTTTCAAAATTAATGTCAGTTACTGAAGAAAATACAATCTATCCCCTTCCACAAAGAAAGATTTACAGAGTCGAAATAAGAACAAATGGCAATTAGAAGGGAAAAGCTGATGATTTAATCCTAGAAGGTCTAAATTCTTAGGGAATTCTACTGATGTCCACTGACTTTGAAAGGCATGTCTGGAAGCTGTTTAAATAAGTTCCTATGAAGTGACCACTTGATATTCACATTATATTTTTCTTCTTTCAGTCACAAAAGAAGACATTAAAAAGAGTATCTGAAATATGCACTTTTTTTTTCAATGAATGACAGTATGCAGCAATCAGCTTTATGCTGTATTGTGAGTTGCTGATCAGAATGTGAACCAACTGCAGACTTTATTGGTGGTGACACTCATACACAGGAGAAAAGCACTAATTTAGTTAAAAATCTCCACACTTCACATCCATAATGTATTTTTACAAGATTTCACCAAGAAGAGGCAATTGTCTTTGACTTTGCTAGCAAGATCTCGTGATGGAGGGCATGAGAAGCAATGGCTGTGTATTTAAAACTGATTATTTTAGGATAGAAATTCCCACAGCTCTAGTGCATGGCTCTATTACTAATTGTGTTTGCCACTCACACTGGACAAATTCACTGTGGTATTTGAGATGGAAAGTCCTGGAGATGTTGTTATAAAAGTACGTGTGGGAATGCTATTAATACAGATTTCAAGGACACATAACAACTACTGTTCTCATATAAGAAGTCAGCTTTCACTTCTTTTTACTTACCACTTTCACAAAGAATAATGTCTTGCCTCCATTTTTCTATAGCTAAGTGAAACTTGAGTACATTCTGAGAACTTTATGATTTCAAATTAAGGGAATTTAAGTGATTTATGGAAAGTTATCTTTATTAACCTAAGCCATTAGTCATGTTTCTGTTTAAAAAGGACTAGTATTACACTAATATACTACGAAATATGCCAAAATACCTGAATTAAAATTAAAACCCTCAATCTTCTTGCATAACATTTCATTAATTTTCTTGGCTTTTCCAGTGGATATAAAGGGAAATTCAGATGTGAGAATCTAACATAAAAAATAGTTGTTCCTTTTTTTTTTTTTTTTCATAATCATGGCTTATACGACAAATATTCTTTTTTTTTTTGTAATATGATGGGATAGAGATAATGCAGTAAGTATAAATAATCACTTAGGTACATCAGATGGGGTCACATCAATGTAAATTTTCGAAATAACTGACATTTTGCTTTGTCAATACAGTGAGCTATCGGAAAGTTCCAAAAGAGGCTAAACTCCTATCTCCCTCTGTCTTTGAGATTTAAGAACTCCAAAATATAGGCTGGAAATAAGAAATTATGACCAACTTAACAGAACGTAACATTTGGTTACCAGAGGGAATGAATAGAGCCACTAGACCAAATATAAAAAAATTCCAACAACACAAGGATGCTGGTATACATGAAAAAATACAATGTATAGCAGAAATATGACTAATGAACAGGTACCTGCTGCGGGATGAGTGAACACAAAGGAATAAAATGAAAAAATTTTCAGTGACCAGCAGTGATCTGGCCTCTTGGAGAACGGATTTTCATTCTTTGAGAGAATGTTAATAACGTCCCCCAAAAGGGATGGATAACATTATAATCTGGGGAGTAGGGTAGTTCCCCATGTCTACATTCTTTGAGATATAGAAAGTACTTGCTATAGCAAAATCACTCACTACCACAGAAAGGAAAAAAAACAAACCAAAACCAAAACAATCAAGATTTCACTTTCTCTGATAGGACCACTGTTACTTAATAATTGAGCAGTATTTCTGCTCATGCTGTGTAAGGAAATGTTCCATAATTCTCTTTTCCTGCTCTTTACATGTCTGCAATTGCGTATGCTGCCTACTCTAATCTGCAAAACAGCTTTTCAGAACACAGCATATGTACCTGGCTTCACGCTGTTCCAGTGGAGTTCATTAGTTTGTTTTTTTGTTGTTTTGTTTGGGTTTTTTTCTGTTCATAACCCAAGTTTTACATTTGAAAAAATGCTTTTTCAGTTTAAATATAATTTTCTTTCCCACAATTGAATTCATATTTAAAATTACCTCTAAGTGTCAGTGGTCTAGCAGTTTATGGAGCAGAGTATGCAGTTCTGCTCTTTATTACAGACATTGCACCCAGCTATGGCAGAAAAGAAAGTGATTCAACAGAAATAAGTTACTTGTGTATAAGAGATTAGAAGTACTTACACATGCTTTTGCAAAGCTCTGTGGTCTACACACAAAGAGTCCTGTGAATGAGGTTATTTACAAGATGGTTTTACTTAAGTTTTGTCTTTCTGATTGTAATCATATGCTGTATCACAAGTATTTTCTCATACAAAAAAATAATTATGTAAATATTAAATATTTGAAACCAAATGGCAAGTCATTCCAGTATACTTGTCTCTTACTATAAATTAGCCCAGTTTTGCTAGTACCTAGTGAACAAGAGACAACTGCACAAATTTTAGGCAGTGAATTAACCCAAGATGTTTCACCCTGTAAATCTTCTGAGTAGGCATCATTTTGAAACCAGAGAAAACAGTGATGGGTGCTGAGATCATCATGGTAATGAAGAAGCTCAGGAAGCACAGCTACAATCATGGAATAATACAGAACCAAGATGATTAGGGTACACCAAGAGAAAGAGAAGAATCAGACACGACTCATTTTCAGTATTACCTGACAGCAAATTAGTTTCTGCCCTGATCTGCAGTACAGGAATTTTTAATGAGAAGTGGGTATTATTCCATGCCTGGCTGGTCACCCTGAAAGCTCTGCTGTTATTAAAACAGAAGAATCTGGAAATATCTTTACAATTCTTATAAATCTTTAACTCCTGCAGAAGAAATCTCCTTTAACCGTTCTTCTATTGTCAACAATATTTTTGCCCCTTTGCAATCTTGTTTCTGCTACACAAAGCCACTGAATAAGTTGTTGTGCTTTTTCCACTTTAAATGATCTGTTAATAAATCATTTTCTGTTCAGCTCAAGCTCAACCTTCCACTGCTTGTGCAGGGACAATTGAATTTGCCCTTTAAAGCTATTACAGTGACATCAAGTTTCCTGTTTCTTACTGAATTTAACCAGAATGGTATTTACTGAAGTAATTCATTTTATGAGAGAGTGCAAGGGACCCAGCAGTCTGCTGAACATGTTTCACTGCTGGGTGGTGAAACAACTCTGTGCGTGTAGAAGACTGGGGCTGAGGCCACACTTACTAGGAGCTTGCTGATATAAAGTGCTTGTAATCCTATTTGACTAATGGAGGCTTGGGCAAAGAAAAAATTCCAGAATTCTGTGCTAAAAACAAAGGTGTTATTTCACTTAAAGACAGCTTTTCAGAATATTTACCCCCATTTTGTTTCATTTTTAATTCAAGGAAAGGAAA
Source organism: Baryphthengus martii (assembly GCA_013396935.1). Classification (NCBI taxonomy): domain Eukaryota; kingdom Metazoa; phylum Chordata; class Aves; order Coraciiformes; family Momotidae; genus Baryphthengus; species Baryphthengus martii. The sequence continues at coordinate 242,043 of VWZK01001096.1, forward strand.
GATTTTTTTTCTATACCTAAACATAAGATTGTTTCTCACTCTCAAACAAAAATCTGAAACAAATTACATGGTGATTTTTTTTCTTACTACCTAAGCATATGGAATGTGCAGGATGTAGGGCCTCCAGCGATAAAAGTGGTGATGGCTCTGGATACAGCCACAAAGGCGTTAGTCATGTACTTAGAGGGAGAAACATTAAGCAATGATGCACCTGAAGAAGCAAATGCTTTGAATGACCTCTCACATTTGGAAAAGCTACAGTATTACAATTTAAAGTCTGACTTTCCTACTCTGCATAAGTATGTCGCCATGACTACAAAATAAATGGCTTAGTTTGATATGAGTAGCAATTATCAGAATTAAAAAAAAATAAAATAAAAAGAGCTTTCAATAACTTTTCAAGTGCATCAAGTGTATTCATTTTCTTACTCTTCTTCTTACTCATAATGTAACTACTGCTTGGCTCTTGTCACACTAAGAATATTTTACAGGAATTTTTCTATATTCTTAATTTTGTTTCAAACCCACCACAGAAGCACACTTCTAGTGGGGCTAATCTATTTGACCTGAAAAGTCAAAGGATAGATTCACAGATAAACAACCATAGGTAACCAAGCTGTTAGAGCTTAATGACTTCCACTCATCAGCTGAGGCACGGCAATCATCTGTACACATACTCCCAGCTTGCTGCAGATATTTAATGAAAAATACTCAGTAAACCGGCAAAGTGTAGGAATTCAAAGTGAGCACCTGTAGTGTTAAATATTTAGTAATTTTAATTATTAGGACCATTTATGGGAATCTAAATAATCACTTACATGCAATACTAGAACAGCTAGATATTTTTCCACTGTAGGATCTGTTCATAGCAAGGGGGGAGCTGGTTATGAATCCCTGTCTCCCAAGCGGCCTCAGAATAAACCCCTAAGGATGTTTAACATTCTGGAATCTGGGCTCCAATGTTATCTCTAACTATAGTTCACAGAGGAACTACAATTTTATCCATACCTTACAGTGGTTACAAGTTATGTATCCTTTTTGTGGGTGTTCTAAATACACCATTTTCTTGTTCTTTGTCAGCTGGAGGTTGCTGTCTGTTGGGAAATTCTACAGGCAGTCTACAAATAGATTGCAAAACACAGTGTTGGGTTATACCTTCAGGTGCTAGGGTTCAGCTTTTAGAAATCTTGTATACAGTGCTTTAAAATGACAAGGAGAAGAGATCTGTCTACACAAGAGGTTTTTTGCAGAGTTGAATCAGTTTGGCAAACTCCTTCCTAACTATTTTATACTGGTCGCTGTTTTTTCTAGGTTATGCAAATCTTAGCCAGACACAAAATGGTAGCTCTTATGTGCACATGGTTTGGATAACATCATAATGTCCCAAAACCACATGGGGGATACTGAGATATTTTCGCTTCCTTATGTTATAAAAATGTTCCCAGTTTTTGCAATATTTAATGAAATGCCCATTCCCTTGGTTTCAATTTTATTTGGAGTTCAAACTAATTAAAGTATAACTGCATGAAGTTCTGGCAATTTCCTATCTCTGTGGTGATGAAGACAAATGAACACTGACCCACTCTCTGTAAATACTTGTGGGGCTTTCCACATACAGTTTGAACTACTAACATTTGATTTTTGGAGGGGATGTTTTCATGCCACAGAGACATAATTAGTCCAATTTATATTCTAGAAAATGGTGGGTGTGCTTTGAATGTCAAATTAATGAAAGATGGAAAGATGAAGAGTAAGATGGAACATATCATTAAAAATTACAAATATTAATTTTCTTCTCAGTTTTTTTCTCCAAAAAAAAGGAAGAAAAAAAAAGAAGATAAACAAAAATAACATCAATGAAGCAAATTGTTGGAGAACAACTACAGAGATTTGTTTTCAGGCAGTTGAATTTTTTCAGACCAAGAGATGAGAATGTAATTATAAAAGCACAAGATTGATTTTTATTTTGAAAAAGCTACGACAAATGAAAACAACATATAATCTTCTAGAAAAATTACTTTGAAAAAATATTAAGATCTGTGATAAGTAAAAGGGTAGTGTATATTGTAGATAAAGATGCACCAACAAAATTGAAGCAATAGATTGGCAAGCACTAGACAAAAATGGGACCCACTATTAAACACTGTTTAACATATAGGTATTTTCAGCCAAATAACCTTGGCAGCACTGTTGGAAAAGGTGAGCATCTGTTGATGGTAGAGAAAATACTGTGCTTCTTAAAAAGAATACTGAAAATATTTTTTTTTTAAATAACACTTTTACCTCACCTACTTACCTCTGTTGTCATTAATCAAAACATCAGTCATGTCAAGCTAGGAGAACACTTCCTTTGGAAACAAGGGAGTTAAGCAATTCTGAGTGGAAAGAACCACTTGATGATGGTAGGTAAAGCTATTTAGATAGAGAAAACAAAACAACCCCAGGAAACCTACATGCCTCTTAGCTAGATTAAGTAAAATAATAACAGAGCATGCCATAAAAATGGTTTTACTACTGATGAAAAGGCATCTGTTGTTGAGGGATGTATACTAATTAGCAAGGGAAAAGATGTGCCACACTGCTGTGTCTACTAGAGTATACCCGACAAGAATGAGGTATGGTGCAGTTTTGCTGAGGAATATTTGTCTAGCTTCTTTGCAAAAAGAAGAGAGTGAGCTGATTATGTACTCTCCCTTATGGATGTTGTAGGGTAGTAATTTAGCTGGGTTCTGGAAGTTAATTGAATAAAGTGCTTAACGACACAGTAGAATGTCTCTAATAGTTGTATTTTTTTTTTCACATGAATAGCTTGATGTTCCAAGAGTCACTATGTCCCCTGGGACATACAACCAGTCTTTGAATTAATATTATTTCTACTGGCTCGTTTTAGAAATATTTTTTACTAATCACTAGGTAATAACTGCTAGCTAGAAAAATAGGCTAAGGCTTTTTCTTTCCCCCCTCCACCTGTTTAAGAAGATGACAGACTCCTGATGTACACTCCATTCACTTCAGGATTGTTTTCTTTTATTCTCATAATCCCCCAACATTGCTCATAATTGCTAATTTTTATTATATTCATATATAAATCTGACACTAATGCTATCTATAGGAAATTGAGCTGTCAAAAAGCTATGCTATAGCATAGGAAAATCTAGGCTAGTCAATGGGGAAAGATGACTGCCTTTTCAGAACATGATTCAATCCACTGGCTTTAGGTATCTATTGCAGGAGGGAGTAAAGCACTCCCTGCGATTGCTGGTCTCTTTCCACTGATGATAGAGTTGAGATCAACTGCTTAACGCTTAACACAGACTGGACATCTAATTTCTACATTAATCCATTAATAACTATTGAGTATGATGTTTCCATCATAGTCGAGAATTTAGAGACACATAAAAACCTGACAGATATTTAGCCTAGACTTATAAGAGAAATAATATTCTAAGAATAATTTGTAACCAGGAAAGAAAGATTAAGTTCTTCTTACATTAAGCTTCCTTTCCCTGCTTGGTTGTCTGGCAATCCTGCAGATCTATGCAGTTGAGACTCTTCTGCCACTCACAGCTCTTGATGTAATGTAGACTCGCACAACAGAGCATGATTTTGTGCTGAAAAAAAGACCCTGTGATACATCTAGGCTAGAGGTCTGAATATGTGCAAAACTGCAACTGTTACAGGGCACCATGTCAGCCTTTCCAAACTAAAGATTACAGCTCTCAGTCCAAATAGTTTGATTCCTCACTGAAATGTCTGCAGCTTTTTCAGGAAGAGTGAATCCTTTTACTGACAATATAGGAGCTGTGTACCAAGGGAATATTAGAAAAGAAAAGACTTTTTTTTCTCATGTGGATTATTTAAAATTGTATCTCTATTTGTTGGGTTTTTTTCAGGTTAAGTCCCATTTAAGTCACTGGAACTTGAAACAGCAGCGGATTTTGGCTCAAGTCCATGGAATTTAATAACTTCAAATTTAATGAAAAGATTTTACTTGTGGAGTTTTTCTGATTCAACCAGATTAAAATACATCTTCAATATCATCTTGCATGCTACACAAATCCCTTTTGTATTTCCCAATAAAATTACTACAAGGTTTTTTACTTCACATAAAATAATCTCTTCTCTATAGGCTTCAAAAAAAGTACCTAAACATTTTGGAAGCATCGGTTAAGAAACAATACACATGATTACTTGATATATTCCACATTTTCCTATTTGGAAGCCATAACTCAATGAACACAAATTTAAAGAGAATTACATCGAAAAAAGAATTTCTGGATTAAATTGCAAGAGTGATAGATACTTTTAGCTTGCGTGCCTAAGTAAAGAAGGTTTTCAAGATTTCACAGGTTGTCCATCCCTCCCTTGCTTCCAGTTCTGAAGGGTTTTTGCCCATTTCCCACGCGTTGGCAAGAGGGACAGAAATCACCACTGACTTCTGTTCACCTCTCATTAAAGCATGGAGGGAAGGGTTTCCTTTCTAACGTTCATCCTCTCTGCCTTCAAAAGCTTACTGGAAAACTTGGGCAAACTATATTAAATGAAAAATCAAGTACAGCAGTCAACAAAAACCAGAAAAAAATTGCACTACTATTACACACACTTTACTTCGAATACTGTGATAGAAGAGATATTCAGGTGGGTAGGGAGGCGTTATAAATTACTGACAGCATTTTAGTAGAAGCATTTATGGAAAAGTACTTAAAAAGAAATTCAGACATTTTAAAATACTGCTTACACCACTATAAAGACCAGACTACATATTAAAGGTTTTGTGGAAAAGACATGCCTTGTCAGAAGTTACTTATGAATTAATGTACTTATGAGATACAAAACAGGATTTTAAATTTATGGTTGCAAAATTTGTCAGAGCTTAGCCCTCCTCCCTCAAAAAATTCTTGTTTAAGCTCCAAGCCCACTGGCTTAAGGGTGGAAAACTTTGAAATACTTTCTGTAAGATCCTAGTATGAAAAAAATTAAGTCAGTTTTCTGGAACTTGAGCTTTGGATTAGCACAGCCTCACTATTATAATTCTATGCTTTATGATGATAAGCAAAACCAAAATTAAATAATGTAGGTCAGATAGAATGGGTGAGGCCCTGCCCCAGTGAAGTCAGTGAGACTCTCTGGCAACACCTAAATCTATAATGAAAATTGTCAGGGCCTGTTTTCTATCCCTGAGGCCATCTGGCAGGTTCTGGCCACACCCTCTCCATTATACACTGGGTTTTTTTTAAACAGGATAGGACAACAAGGCAACTCACAGGAAGCAGACCTGAGTTGACTCTAGATTGATTGTGTACAGGATTTTTTTCTGCAGATTTTAGTCATCGTAGAGCAAAAAATACCAGAAATTATTCTGACAAATAAACAGTATGATTCAAGTCCAGTGCCCAAGTTCACACCGTACACTCTCTCTCTAATTTATATGTCACTGATAAGCCTTGCTCTGATTTAGATCAATAGTATTAACTAATTTGGTCAAAAATCATGTTTATCAATGGGAGTATTTTTTGCCTTTTAACCAAGTTTTGAGTTTAAATGAAAGACATATAGTGAATCTGGAACATAGAAGTTATCCTGGTTTTACTCTGTTTTCTAGCCATAAGTGGCTATTTTGATTTTGTGATATTTTTGTACGCTTCTTTTCCCATCCTGCTGTTTATGGCCCTTCTGTAGCAAATGCCTCCTATTCAAATTTGTTATCACTTTGTCTCCCTTGAAAAAAATAAAGAAAAGCTGTACATAAATGAATAATCAGGTACTAAGACTAAAGCGTCATATATCACAAGGAGGCAACAAAGCATATTAAAATTTATTCTCTGTTTTGATTGGTAATTAAATATTTGACACTCCAGCTGCCAGTCACAATAAAGCAACTGTCATCTGTCTCAGTGTGTGATTTCTGAGGGCTGACTGTGGAAGGTACCTACCACCAGCAGATCTATTTACCGTTTGTGAATCCTACTATTTTGAGCTCAAAAGTGGTGCAAATATATGCATGTTTTAGGACACAAACACTCTAAAGGAAATGCTAAAATACTATCCTTTACTGACAATAAAAAAATGTAACAAATTAACATAAGAAACCAAACAAATTGGAAGCGCAACATTTTCATGTATGAGGTATATATCTCCCTGTGAAGAGAACTACAAGGAAATATAAGGTGCTATGGAAGCCCTCTACAACCTATACAATAGCTGAGTAACTCGCAGTCCATTAGGTTTTCCCAGGCTCTGGCAACCTCCTCAGAAGCCTGGCCTTTAGATCCTGCCTTGCGATTGTTGCAGAATATGAAAGGGGAAAAAAAAGGAGAAAGCAAGTGAGTTAACAAGGATCTGTAGGTTCTTCATTAAAAATACGTTTGTAGAATTATTTCTAAACTACAGTCCTAAAATCCAGAGGGTGAATTTTCTCTAATATTCCTTGAGATTTGAAAATACCAGAAGAAAACTACCGTCTTGCAAAAATGGTAGAGAACATAGCTCACCAAAAGACAAAAAGAATTTAGAAAATTCATGAAAAATTAATAAAATTACTTCAAATCAGTATAAAAAAATCTGAAGGTGGCTAATGAAAATGTGTAATATCCAGCTGCTCTTTCAAAAAAATCCAAAAATTTTAATCATGCTCATTTTGAATTGCAGAACTTTTTGACAGAAATGAAAGATTATTTAATAAACTAAGCTTTGTTTATTTTAATTTTTATTTACAGCATTTGGGGAGATACACTGTGGTTTTAATCGCATGATATTTAAAATATTAAGTCTAGAGGCCTGACTGTAGTATCAGTTCAGTCGTAGCTGGTAGAGTTTTCTCCTGTTACATGTTAGTGTCAAACTTCATATATACGAAAATAGCAGAAAAACAAAATCAAAGGAATTCCATTATTCTTCATCCTACAGACACTGTAATTTATAATTCTTCTTGCTAACAAACAAGAATTGATTGTAAGAACAATTTTATAATTTTAATGTTGTAACTTCTGAATGTTAAAATCTCAGTAAATACAAAGAGCTGAAAATGAAACGGAAACCTGAAAATTAAATAAAATATTTAGAATAAAAGCATGTTTGAGAAAGAAAATTTTTGATTCATTTTTTTTTGAAAAAAAAGTATTATAAAATTGAGATGATATTTGTTAAAAACCATAATGGTTATAAATATTTATAATTAATAAAAGTATTTCTCACCTTTCATAAATATAGTTTTAACAGAAGTTAGCACTCCTACTGTGCCTCCTTGCAAATGACATTAGAACTGTAAACAACACGAATGTCCCTACTGTTCAGATGAATTTCATTATGGGTAATAGTTGGCAACAGGGAATCCTTATGACAGGATCAAATCACCTACTTTAAGTTCTCTATTTGTGCCTAGGTTTCAGATGGACAGATAAGCATCCATTTAAAGCAAGTGCCTGATACTCTTATTACAGTCTGACAAGACAGTTAATTACCTTAAGACCTGAGAGGGGGAACTTCACTGATTAAGTTTAAGCACTGAAATTATGTAAAAACACTCTTCACTTGAGAGCTTTTAAAAGGCACCTACTTCATTTCCTTACGATAGAGTAACTTCAGGCTTTTACTTTAGCAGGACACTTTACTAAAATTCTAACATTTAGGGAGGACTTCAATGAATTTGCTCCATATTCATCATATCTAGTTAGGATATTCTTCTTGCTTGATTTTTTTTGCTTGTTTTATTTTCTTAGAAAAAAAAAATAAAAATGCCTGTTGTGGCCTCAAAACTGCACTTGAGAACATTTGAGACTTCCCTCAGAGAAAGCTGCAATATTTGGTATTATTTACAGGGAGTATGCCATAAGATTAAAATGTATTCCTTTGATATAATTTTTTTCAATGGCAAGAAGTATTCTGTGCATATAAGAATATGATTTCAGAAGGAAGGTTAGGAACATGTCAAAAGTGGAACTATATTATTTCCTTAGCAAGGATAAAATGCACTTTGCTTCTGTGTAACTCAGGGTTAGAACTGTAGTAACAACAAAAAAAAAAGTAGACGACCCAGAAAAACCTTACATTTTGTTATGCTCACCCTACACAGGAAGCATTGTCCTCCAAACAAAACAAATATTAAAGAAGCTGTTCTCGACCATACAGAGCATCACATCAAAGGATAGCGTCAAGGCAATCTATGGCTGAATAAATGAATGATTCATGGAAGCTTTATTAATAGATAAGAAAACCCTGTGGCAATTTTTCTAAAACTGAATGCCTATAGATAGGCTTCTTAGGAGCCTCTAAAGCTCTTCAGTTGATCTACCAGGATATCTAAATATAATCTTAACATTACCTTGTGCATACATTGGGGCTACTTAATATGCTTAGAGTCAAGTGTGTGCTTAAGTCTTTTCCTTGATCTGAAATAGAGTACTAAGTGTTTTGCCAGAGCTAAACTCTCAAGCCTTGAAAAAAACTGGACCATGGAACTATAATTTTTCAAACATATAGAAGCAAGATAAAAATTAATTCTTATGGTAGTTGTCTTCAATATTTAGTTCTTTTCTACAGTGGAGGTTGTGGAAATTGTTTGTGTCCAGCACTTTCCAAAAGAGCTATAGAGGCCAAATTTTGGACACATACTTTTCAAATGTTTTTCCACATTTCTATGTAGTAGGAGAAGTAAGCATGAGCATGAGAACAGAAACCAAAATGACACCACAAATATTACTGAATGAATATTAACTTAGAATTTTAAATTAATGCTGAAGATGAAGAAAAAATTATTCAGTTTAACTTAATAGTTATTAACAGATTCAAAATAATTAACAGATTGTGAAAACTCTTTAACATTACAGATAGCACAACTATAGACCTTATAAAATCACAAAGTTGCAATATTGTGCATGAAATAACTACTTTCTTTAAGAAAATAATTTATTTTCCATAGTCATAACATATAATCTGGTATCAGTTACTGTACATATATTTTCTTGCAATGCTCTGGCTGTCTATGAATACTGGATCCACAGATGCCACTTTTGCTGCTATAAAGGAGTGAATACAGTGTAAAACTGCCGTCAGATCCTGAAATTCAAGTTCCTGAAAGAGGAAGTAAGAGGAAAAAAAAAAAAAAAGAAGAGGAAATGTGATTTCATATTCAGGTTTACAAACATTTTACACAAATACAGAACAGACTACTCAGCAAATAACAACGCACTTTAAATGAAAATTTGAATCTTTATAGGGAACTGTAAAGTTAAAAGTGTTAAGAATAAAAGATACACATCCATACCTCATTCACTGCCAGTGCTGCATGTCAGCTTAGTTTTCACTTTGTGCTACTTTATTGTTTACATTTTACTCAGCTTGACAGTGAAAGCATTCAACTTGCAGCATTCAAATATTGCAACATATTTTGAAGTATTTGATAAGTTAAGGATTTTTGGGGATGTTGTACTGTTAAGACACAGCCAGGGAGGGTGAGGAGGACACATGCTTTGGCAGTCTCTGAAGGAGAGTCAGGTAAGCAAACCGGGAGGCCAAAGGCAGGGTGGAAGTTAAGGTAAAGTCACACCACAGACTGCATATAGAAATATGGCTGGGCATGAAATTCATTTGCCATAATGTATAGAGAAAAGCAGAGTTACTCCTAACCAGTTCTCTGATTCCCTTAACTTTTTGTAACATATTTATCTTCTATGCGCATTTCTTTTCCCAATCTCCCCAGACAGAAATGGGATGATATTCTGATGCAATGAGAACAAATACAATAAAAGAAACATGCTCACTTTACATGATACTGCTATTTGTAAAGTTTGCAGCTGGTAAATATGTTGTGGGAACACTTGGGACAGTTTTTGGTTTGGAGAGAAGACATTTTCAACAACTTGTTGGCTACATAGTAGTTTATCGAGGCACACTCTTTACACTTGCCTTTAAACAAAAAGCAAAGCACTGGACTTTTCCTGCTTTTCCTATCCCAGTATTTTATGGTTTCGTCTCAACAAAATTGCATCAAACAGAATATCTGGAATTCAAGGCTACTGCTCTGGAAAAGCTCATCATCACATCATTTTGCTATCAAAGGCCATGTATTTACAGGCAGGAATGGTTTTACTACTAATAAATGTCTTACATTGTTCACTAGTACTTGTAGGGCATGATTTTCTGACCCTATCTTGTGCATAACTGGGAAACTTTTGGTAGTGGGGGGAGCTGCAGGGATGGTCTCTTTGAGGAGAGGCCAGGGCTGCTCCATATCGGACACAGCTGATTCCAGTCAGCTTCAACCGTCCCACCACAGGGCACAGCTTAGCCCAGTGGCCAACGTGGTGGCACCTCTCAGAAAACACTTTTAAGAAAGGCAGTAAATTCCCCCAAAAGGCAACAAGAGCAGTGCAGTAGGAGGTACTCCATGGCAAAGCAGGTAACACTCCCAAAAAGGACCACTACCAATGGAGGAGCCACGCTGGAGCAGAGGAAATGGGTAAAAAGCAAGGAGTAGCAAAGGAAAAGAGAAACGAGGAATGACAGAAAGAAACTGTTATACCCTGACAATATTTGAGGGCTCTACTTCATTATGATGAGATTCTACTGATTTTTTAAAAAACCTGTGGTTTCTTTACAACGTCAGAAACACATAGTTTATTGTCTCCAGGATTTTATTTCCCACTAAACAAATTTATTATTCCCAGAAAAATAATATGTTTTTTTGTTTTTATGTTTTTTATGTTTTTTTATGTATTTTATGTTACTGTCTACTCTTTCCAATATAAAGTGGCAATAAGCAGTATTACTAGACAATAAGAGTAATAGAATAATAGTCAACAAGCTCCTAAGATATAAACCCATGTACAACAGGCCTTACAAATGCCTTTATCCTCTACGAAATATCCACCAAAGCTACAGGGAGCCTTGGAACAGAGAAAGTTTTGGCAGCAAGCTGTCCTCTTTATGCTTGCTTAGTGCACACAGAAGCCTAAGAAAACAAGGCTCTCAGCCCCTATGTCCTGCAAAGAAAATGTAAGCAGAGATTTTTAGATGTGTATACTAATTTGTCTTAGGTAAGTTATCAGATAGACAAATTCTAACTGCTTTCAGAACCTGGAAATAAAAGAATTTCTCAATTAAACAGCTTATGTGTTAACATAAATGAAATGACTCTCCCCACTCTTAAAAAATTGCTCTCTGAAATTACTGACTGTTTTTCCTAGAGCTTTCCAACAAAAAATATCTGAATTCCGAAACAATACATAGCCATTTTTTTATGCCAACAGCTGAAGTAATAAGCAATTTAAAACAGATTATTATAATTCAATATCTAATACAAATTGCAAACTGGCACTTCCAAGATTATAAAATTACAGCAAACACAAACATCTCGTAATTAAAAAAATAAACGCATATATCAATGTAAGTGATAAGTAGAATGTGGTATTTATTTCATTCATAGCTACTTAAATAAGGAGAAAATCAGTTAACATTCAGGGAAGAGGCAAATGCTCTTAAACTTCTGCTTTTGCATGCTTGCCAGTCAACAAATTAATAAATAATTATCCTAAAAGAAAAAAAATCTCTTGAGAACTTGTATCAAGCTAAGCACTTAGGTAACTTAATAACTGGCATTTGGTTGCTAAGGTAATCATCTAGGCCTCATACTCAAAATTAGGTCTTGTTGTGAAAGAAAAATGAAGCATGAATGTTGGTTAAAATCCTTGAAGAATAATTTTCATAAAATATATTTTATTGACAGTAGATGTCTACTGTAAATATTAATATAAAAGAAATATAAACATTTCCAGAAAAAAAAATAGTGCCGTTACTTAACTCTCATTATCTAAGTTTTATAGAACTAAAATGAAGTACACACTTGTGATTATTAATGAAATACAACTCAATATGAAATAATACACTTCTTGGCTCAAAAGTTTACATCTCCTGAAATACCATCTTTAAACCCAATACATTGTAAAATATAGCACCACCCACATTAATCTTGGATTTGTTCCACAATCTGCTGAAATCATCCAAAAATTTTGCCTCAGGTTCTGATATTCAACACACCGACCAAGTCCAGCCAAATAAACTGAGAGAAGAAAGCCCTGCACAAAGCTTTCCATTTCTCTACTAAGGTTTTATGTACTTCTAGTCTGTATGTTTACCAAGATAAGCAATCAGAGATAACCTAATACAGATTGTAGGCAGGATTTCAGATTTCTCTAACAATGTTATGTGAAGAGTTTTGGGATAAGAAAAGAGCAAAGACATGAATGTCTCAGCACTCAGTGTCAGTCCTTCCCAGTGCTCCTACTGAAGTCCTCTTTGTTTCTATCACAGTTCAGCATATGGATCAAACTGCAGTAGTTCCTCCTGTATATCCAAGAGAAGTTGTCTAATCTGATGTGAATAACCTTTTGAATACTAATAATGTGCTCTTATTTCTATAAAAGATAACCTACATACAATTGAAAGAAGAGCAGTATTGCTAAGCCTATGTTTGAAGTGAAGACAATGCTGTATTTTCTTCAGTTAATAGAACTGCAGGTCTCTCAAGTCAGAGGGATTATTTTCAAGGCTGGTGCTGTTTTTGAAAGGTGCTGCTTTTGAAAGGCGTTATAGAGCTAGGTAGCCAAATAGGTGGCATGTAAGCACTCCTGATGCAGTTCACTAGCTGGTTTGCTTCTCTCATGTTCTTTCATGTCTTTGCTATTTTATATTATTTTATTTGTGAGTGTGGGCAAGCACCTGGGAACGTAAAAGAAGAGCAGAGCTGTGGTGGTGTCCTCTTATAGGGCTCAGTTAGATGAAGTTAACTATGATGGTACCAGTGAAGCAAGGTTCACCTGTGGCTTCATGTACAGGAAGCTCCCAGAAATGTAGTTTATCACAGTAGTTATTTGAACCAGGACATGACAAATGGAGGTAAGGCTTTGGTGCTTTGTGTTTGAAGGATATTTGATGTCTGCACTGGCTGTCTTCACAATGCTGAAGCTGACTAGTCAGGTACAGATGTTGAGGAATAGTTATGTATAACCAAAGCAGAAGTTGCAGTACAGATTTGTGCAGGCTCAGGACAGAGGCTGCTCAGAGAACTGGTGTTCTGGTAGTGGATGTAGCTTGCATGCAAATTACCACAGGGAAAGGGGAAGAGGACTGTGAGTTAGTTCGGAGATAGGAATTTGGTAAAAGATAGGAATGGCCTTCTGACTTGGGGAAATGCAGATATTGCATAGTCAGAGAACATGGACAAAATACATCTCTTAGTAAGAGACTATTTTGAATGTGTTTTCAAGGGTGAAAATTTGTCCTCCTCAGGTTTAGAATGTAATGTGATTTTTTTTTTTTTTTTCCTAGAAAACAACATAATTGACACTTCTCTCAACCAAATATATTGCTCTGGTAATAGTTTTCTTTTTTTTTTTTTCTTTCCTTTTTTTTGAGTTACATTCCTCTCCATATTCAGCCAGGCAGAAGACTGATGATCATTTCATTTGCTCTCTGTCATGCAACACAATCCTTATGCTTGCTTGCCTTACTTGTAATTGCTGCTTTTTTTCTTTAATTAAGATTGTCAGTTTATTTTCGGTGTATTTAGAAGAATCTGTCCATGTCTAATATTTCAGTAACCAAAGCTATGTGACTTTACTACTTGTATCCTAATAAGTGAATTAAGTACAACAAAGGTACTAGAAGGAAGACTGCAAGAGAAGAACATAAAAGATTGGATTAAAGCAGTGGGAGAACAAGACTGCAAAACGGCCTGCTGGTACTAAGAATATAAAAAATGTGCACACTGCACTGACCTCGATCGCTCTATGTGCACAGCCAAGTAGGAAAAATATATGATCTTATTTCTTCCACCCACCTATGAGAGTTAGATTTATTACATATCATAAAGAGCTTGACAGGCCTGTTGCATCATTATGGTACACACACTTAATTTTATTGATTACTTCTGAGAACTGTTGAATCACTATTTGAACAAGACACGAGCCTGTGTCACATAAAAGGCAGATAATGGAGACTGACAGAGACATTGTTATTGTGCCCTGTGCATTTCATGACTTCTTTAAGGACATTGGTAAGCTTCAGTGTTTATTAGTTGTTGACAAATGCCCAACTATTACTACTGTATTCTCCAGCATATTATTTCAGATTGAAATGATAATCATATCTTTTGTATGACAAAAACGGATAAAGACATGGAAGTCAAAACAGGAAAAGAAATTTTAAATTCAGTTCTATATCTCACCAAGTATACCAGGGCTTGGTTGACATATCCTGGTTGAGAAGAACAAACGTATTAATATTGTACAGCTTGTTAAGACCTCTGCTATGAGGACAGGCTGAGGGAGTTGGGACTGCTCAGCCTGGAGAAGACGAGGCTCTGGGGAGACCTTATAGCAGCCTTCCAGTATCTGAAAGGGACCACAAGAAAGCTGGGGATGGGCTGCTTGTAGTGATAGGACAAGGGGTAATGGTTTCAAGCTGGAAGAGGATAGGTTTTGACTGGATGTCAGGAAGAAATTCTTCACAGTAAGAGTGGTGAGACACTGGAACAGGTTGCCCAGGGAGGTTATAGATGACCCCTCCCTGGAAGTGTTCAAGGCCAGGTTGGATGGAGGCCTGAGCAACCTGGTCTAGTGGACAGTGGCCCTGCCTATGGCAGGGGGGTTGGAACTAGATGATCTTCAAGGTCCCTTCTAACCTTAACCATTCTATGAATATGAAGACTGTTATAAACACTCAAATGTAAATCATCAACTATGGTATGAAAGCTTCTTCAGCTATAAACTTGTACTTGGCCTCATCTTTGTGACTGTAATTTGCACAAAGAGCAGAAGGATAAACTAAAATAGTGCTCTTACCCCGAAAGCATAAGAACTAGATCTATGATGCCACCGTTCAGTGCCAGATGGACTGCAACTCTATCAATTGTACTTAAATTTTGCAACAGTGTTCTACAGGGATCTGTGAGTCAGGTGGCTTTTCACTTCCAGCTTGAGTGATTCCAAATGCCACTATCTACTGCTAAATCTGAAACAGTTTCAAATGTTGCATTGGCAGATGAAAACTTTGCTAATGCACAAGAAACACATCTGAAAAGTTGTTCTGGAGATCTTTGTCTAAAAGCAGCCAAATAAATTCACCCATTCCAGCAAATACTGAAATAAATTTCCAACAATAATCAAACTGTCCAATATCGTCACACAGGCAAATCTTAATTCCTTACCATCATCTTGCAAATGTTTTTTGAGTTCTCAAGATGTTCAATAGTCAATTGCCAGACTTCAGCAACAAAGACCCATATTGGTAAAAATACTGAAGGGCTTGAGTGCTAGATTATGGTTTATTGATGTTAGAGATTAATGTTGCTGTAAAGAGAGAGCTTTGCTTGCACTCTCCTTAATTTGCCATATCTCTCAACAGTACAAATATGGAATAAATATCCTCTCAGATGAATACATTCAATCTAAAGAAAGAAATATGGTTGCTGACCTGCCCTTGATCACTCTCCTGCAGCTCTCCTATTTTAAAGAGAACAGGATTTACTGCAAACCTGCTGCAGAGTCTAATTGCAAAATCATATTGCATTGTATCATTCTGAAAGTACAGAAAAGTTGAGGCTTGAAGTCAGTGAAGACAGCATATTGAGTGCACTCTAGATAAATAGATGGGGCTTTTAAGTTATATGTCTAACAGACAAGAAGTGTACGAGACCAGCAACGTTTAATTGAAGCTTCAATATGGCTCACAATAGACTAGCGACTGATTTTTTTCTTTTTTTCTTCAATGAATTATTTATTTGAGACTGAGTTAGTAAAAGAGCAAATGTAATGAAGAAAGATAAAGAAACTTGCCTTCTGTTCCTAGGGTGAATGGTTTGTTAAAATAGAATTCCACCTTTTATTTTCCACAGAGTATAAAAAGAACAAAAAAAAAAAAATTATTACAAGAAAAGGGAAGTGCTCAGTTAAAAAGTACTTGGGAAAAAAAAAAAAAAGTCTTCCTGGTAGCTACAGTGAAGTGAAAAGTGATAAAATATCAATACAATCCTGGAGGTAACGAGCTTAATATTTTTTCTTTTAAAGCAACCCTGAAAATCCATGTCAGGTAGGCTAAGAATACCTATATTTGGTGTGCATAAAGAAGAGTGTATCCAGCAGGTCGAGGGAAGTTCATTCAGATCATGGTATGTGCACCAGTACAATCTTCCTGTCTGACCTGGAACAAGTTACATGAGCTCTCTGCAACAGATGATCATGTATAAAATAATGATTGTAGTCCTTTTCTATCTCCAACGAGTACCGTGAGAAACAAAGTAGAAATGGCCTGCTACTACTAGTCAAGTTACTAAATTATTGTACCTCTTGTAACAGATTTTATAGTATCTTTTACAGTATAGCCATACATAGCTCAGATTAAGTTTGTTGATGAAATACTGAATTATTTACTAATACAGATGTACAAAGAAAAACATTGCATTTGTGAAATGCTGGGGTCTGAACCCCAAGCCCTGAAGTGAACTTGACACCTGGATGAATTTCACAACCAGGTAAAAGGGGTTAAGGCTGCCCAGGTGCCTCCTGTTGTAATCAAGGGCAAGATTGGGTTGGCCTCTGTGTTTGCCACCAAGAAGATCTTTTAGCTCCGCTGCTGGCTGCAACCCAGTAGGCATTGAGCAGTGGGGACACATGCCATGCCAGACCTTGATGTGAGGGATAGCCCCCTTGGTTGTAAGAGGGTTAGCCAGGAGGGGAGGCCAGGCCAAGCACACCCTGAAATGATGAGAAACAGCTGCCAATTAGGTGGTGATTAGAGGGTGGAGATAAAAGGCCAACAGAGGTCCCTACTGAAATTTGCTGCTGGGAGTTGTTGCTGTTGTTGGGAGCTGCTGCTGTTGGGAGCTGCTGCTGTGGAAGGGGTTTCTGAGTAGTTTCGTGGAGTCAAGGATAATGGATTGGGTAATGTATCTTTCTGATATTTCTTGGGTTGGTTTGTGCCTGGCTATGTTGGGATACGGGGCATGGTTGATATCTCGTTATGCTATTGTGTTTTTGGACCAGTGTGCCTTTTCTTCTGTTGTGGCACCTATAGTGAGTGGGTTTATTGCCTCTTTTGTTCCCCCTATGATCGGCCATGCTATTTCATTTATGGGGTCCATTGAAATAGATAATAAATCTGCATGAGTTTCACTGTATATTTTCTGCTGACGGCTGCCTCCCTTTTTTTGGGCCATGTAGTTAGCAAAACAATTTGTTGTAAATTTATGATAAACAAGGAAGGTTTTACTTACAATTTGTTTTAAAAATTAGAGGAATAGGAAATATATAACCTCCGTGTATGGCTACTACATAAAATTATCACCTTACAAAAGTGATTTTAATCTGTACAATCCCAGGCAAGAGTATCAGAGAATTTTCATAGATCTTCAGATTTTTTTTCTGTTGTGAAAACATTTGTTTTTTTCCACCACATCTCAGTTGAATCTCACTCTTCTTACCTTCCTCTTCACTGTCATAGCACATTAAAGTTCTCATTTTTTTTAAAACTGCATGATTGACAAATTATCTTTTTATTTACTCAGCATCAAGCCTGGGATCACAGGGCAGAAGCAGGTTAAGCCATTATGGTCAAACCTCCAGATGATGATTCAAATTACAACCGTGAATTAGAAACTGATGAAGTTCAGTTGGGAATCTGAATTCTGTTTCACAATTTTATTTGATGATTGCTAGATGTAATAAAGAGACCCGAGTAATATCTTATCTATAGACTGGATGTCTCCACAGCTTAAGTCCAGATCCTGCAAAGTACTGAGTGCTCTTAATTCACAGTAGAACCTTTAAACTTAGGGAATTACTTCGGCACTTGTAAGAATATTCCCCTTTTTTAAACTAATAAAAATTACGTAGCCTTTTACATTACTGGCAAATCTTAATCGCATCTTTGCTTAAAATTTAAGTCTACTATATAGCAGCTTTAAAATGTATTTAGCATTTATATAAAATATAGTTTTATTTTCCTTTATCTTTTTTTACAGTTTTTAGATATTATACCTATTATAGGTTGACCAAACAACTCTACAGAAATCGTCTTTCTTAAACAGTGAAACACTATCATAGCACAACTCAAAAACAGACTTCCACAAATAGTGTAATAAATCTACAGATACTACATCACTTTAATTTATTGTGGAGTTTCTAGAGAATAGGAAAAAAATAGATAAACTATGATGTGGAGTTCACTATATCCATGTGCAGTAGTAAATTGAATTTTTGATTTTTTGATAGTAATTTTTTTCATTTTTTTACTAAACTGAGAAAGAGAATGTTGCTTACCTTTGTCTCAATTTGTTTGGTGTCTAGATTCTGAAAAAGCAGTTTTACTCTTGTTTTCCCATCATCTGAAGAGCCTTTGAGCTGAGAGAATTTAAACCTCCACAGCACGTTCTAAGGAGAAAGAAATTTGATTAAGGACTCTGCTACACGCTCTTACCTAGAATTATAGATTATCAATGTTTATGTATCAAGATAAAGCATTAGGGTAGTAAAATAGCACATAATAACAGGCCGGTTGCAGAGCAAATAAAATTAACAGCTCTGTATCATATGTGAAAGTAAAAGATGTAGTATTAATACTCACAAATTAAACAATTATTTAGAAATTCTCTAGGCAGACTTTGGCCTTTTCAGGAGACTGACTGGCAGTGTCCCTTGGGAGGGTGTCTGGAAGAACAAAGAAGTCCAAGAAGTCTGGACACGCTTTGAGAATGAAATCTTAAAAGCGCAGGAACAGGCCATCCCTGTGTCCTGAAAGACGGGCTAGCAGGGAAGACAACTGGCCTGGCTGAATGGAGAGCTTTGTCTGGAGCTCAGGGACAAAGTAAGAGTTTATGGCCTTTGGAAAAGGGAGTGGCCACTCAGGAAGACAACAAAGACATAGGGAAGCTATGCAGGTAGAAAATGAGAAGGGCCAAAGCCCAACTATAACTCAATCTAGCTATGACCATAAAAGGCAATTAAAAATGCTTCTATAAATACATTAACAACAAGAAGAGGACTACAGACAATCTTCATTATTTATTGGATGCAGGAGGAAGCAGTGACTAGGGATGAGGAAAAGGCTGAGGTACTGAATTGCTACCTTTGCTTCAGTCTTCAAAAGCAGGACTAGTTTGTTGTGTAGTCAGCCCCCTGAGATGGAAGACAGGGATGGGGAACAGAAGAGGGTCTCCAAAATTCATGAGGAAATAGTGACCTGCTGCACCACCTAGATGTACACAAGTCTATGGGCCCAGATGGGTTACACCCAAGAATACTGAAGGAGATGGTGGATGATCTTAGCAAGCGACTCTTCAGGATTCATCAGCATTTCTGGCTAACAAGGGAGGTTTCACAGGCTGAAGATTATTAGCAAATATGATGTCCTTCTACAAGAAGGGCCAGAAGGAGGATGCAGGGAACTACAGACCTGTCAGTCTGATCTTGGTGTCAGGGAACAAATCATCTTGAGTGCCATAATGCCATTTACAGGACAATCAGGTGATCAGGCCCAGTTAGGACAGGTTCATGAAGGGTAGGTCCTGCTTAACGAACCTCATCTCTTTCACTGACAATGTGACCCGCTTGGTGGATGAGGGAAAGGCTGTGAACTTTGTTTACCTGGACTTCAGCAAAACCTTTGATACTATTCCCCACAGCATCCTCATGAAATAACTGTCTGCCCTAAGCCTGCAGGGGTGCACACTCTGCTTGATCAAACACTGACTGGTTGGCCAGGCCCAGAGAGTGGTGGTGAATGGAGTTAAACCCAGCTGGTGAACCATCTCAAGTTGTGTTCCCCAGGGCTCAGTGCTGGGGCCACTCCCGTTTAATTTCTTTATCAATGATTTTGACAAGGATCTTGAACACCCTCGGTAAGTTTGCAGATTATATCAAGTTAGGTTGGAGTGTTGATCTGCTTGAGGGTAGGAGGGCTCTTTAAAGAGGCCTGGACAGGATGGATTGATGAGCTGGGGCCAATCATATGGGCTTCAAGAAGGCCAAGTTCTGGGTCCTGCACTTGGGCCACAACAACCCTAGGCAGTGCTACAGGCTTGAGGCTGAGTGGCTGGAAAGCTGCTCAGCAGAAAAGGACGAGGGGGTGTTGATCAACAGCCAGCTGAACATGAGCCAACAGTGTGCCCAGGTAGCCAAGAAGGCCAATGGCACCCTGGCCTGCATCAGGAATAATGTGGCAGCAGGACTAGAGAAGTGGCTGTTTCACTGTGCTTGGCACTCCTGAGGCCACAACTTGAGTCCTGTCTTCAGTTTTGAGCACCGCAATATAAGAAAGACATCAAGGTGCTGGAGCAGGTCCAGAGAAGGGCAGTTAAGCTGGTGAAAGGTCTTGAGAGTGAGTCCTAGGAGGAGAACTTGAGGGAGTTGGGCTTGTTTAAAGAAAAGGAAGCTAAGGGGAGACCTTATTGCTCTCTACAATTACCTGAAAGGAGGTTGTAGAGAGGTGAGTGTCGTATCACTATGAACACAATTCTATACTGTATCTTGATCTCTTATATTTCAGATGGACTATTTGCATAATGTAGATAATAACATCTTACACACATGCTGCAAAGTTGAATTTACTGATGTGTGTAATGTAGTTTAAAATCCTCAGATAAAATAAGCTATAGAAATTTAAAAAAAATATCATTAAGCATAGTATCACAACCACAGAAGTTTGCTCTGCATTCCATACTTGTTTGTAAAATATGTAAGAATTCTAGGCTTCTTGGTCTCCTACGGGTTTATTCATGGCATGTTACTACTCTTGGCAAATCCTAGACTGATAAGTATACTTTAATAGTTATGGAAATACTTTAAAAAAATATATATTGGAATGTTATTTTTGAAACCAGCGTCACTTTCTGTATTTATCTGAATGTGTTCTATTGATCCCTTGAAAATATGTTACTTTAAAAAATCACAAGTAACAACTTGCATCTGGACTTCTGCTGATGTATCCTTAATGTCTATAATTTTTATGACAATTCTATGCACATGTTGAAATGTGATTCAGTCCCTGGATGCTGCTGAGGACACACTATTTAAATACTTTGAAAGCTATTGCAAAAACACACAAAAAGTTTGCTATGTTCTGTTTTCCAATACACTTCATCACAAAATATTTTTCTCATGTACACCAGTGCTACCAGTGGTCTTCAGAGCCTTACTGATAGTTTGAAAGAGAATGTTCTATAAATAAAGTTATTTACACAAGGTACAAAAAGCCTGATTCCATCTCCCGGTTCCCTGCAGACATGAACGTCATTGACTTCTTAGGCAAATGTAACAGATGAAGAAAAACCCAACTATATTACAGCATTGTGATGGTTCTTAAGCCTTACATTTATTAACAGATTTTAACTGAGTCCAGAGGGCCTAATTAGACCACCTGAAAAGTGTTCAAAGCTTAAATGAGTTTGGATCTAAACAGGATAGATGAATGATCACTGTATAACTGCTAAGGTGGAGATGAAACAACAACTTAGGAACAACTTAGCAATAATAGGCATTGCTGGAGTCATCATCTCTCTCAATAATTGACACTGAGTTGAACAGAAGTACATAGCTCTGGAAGGTGGAAGAAAATGCACACTTTGGGATCCCTTTATCTTGGATGAGCAGCTGGAGGCACAGGATGGGGAAGATGAACCAATCAAGCCACCAAGATAAAAAGAATCTCTAAGATCAGATATAAAGCAGCTGCAGACCACAAGAATATCTCTGTGATGGGCCCATAA
The DNA here is from genome assembly GCA_013396935.1 of Baryphthengus martii. Lineage (NCBI taxonomy): Eukaryota > Metazoa > Chordata > Aves > Coraciiformes > Momotidae > Baryphthengus > Baryphthengus martii. The sequence continues at coordinate 263,797 of VWZK01001096.1, forward strand.
TGGTAAATGCTAAATGAGTTAAGCCCATGATGACCCTGGAAAAGAACATGTAGGAAATGAAGTAATTCTTTCAAATAAGTTTAAGAAATTCTCAAAATTCTTCTAGAAAAGTTTTCTAAAAGACAATTTAACTTCTTGTGTTGAGTTTCCATGGCAAAGTTTTGCTAGCGGGGGGACTACAGGGATAGTCTCTGTGAGAAGGTGCAAGAAGCTTTCCCCATGTCTAATAGAGCTAATACCAGCCATCTTCAAGATGGGCCCACAGCTAGCCAAAACTGAGCCAATCAGCAATGAGGGGAGTGCTTCTGTGATAAAGTATTTCAGAAAGGGAAAAAAAAAATCCAAACAAACTGGGGTGGAACATCATCCAGAGAGAGGATTGAAAATATCTGAGAGAAGTAACACTGCAGACACCAAGGCCAACGAAGAAGGAGCGGGAGGAGGTGTTCTAGGCACTGGAGCAGATATTCCTCTGCAGCCTTTGGAGGCTAATGGTGGAGCAGACATCCACCTGTAGTCTCTGAAGGACCCCATCCTGGAGCAGATGGATGCATGAAGGAAGCTGTGACGCCATGGGAAAGCCACACTGGAGCAGGGTCATAGAATGTTAGGGGTTGGAAAGGACCTCTGGAGTTCATTGAGTCCAATCCCCCTGCCAGAGCAGGATCACCTAGAGCAGGCCACACAGGAACATATCCAGGTGGGTTTTGAAAGTCTCTAGAGAAAGATACTCCACACCCTCTCTGGGCAGCCTGTTCCAGACTCCACCACCCTCACAGTGAGGTTGAACTTCCTGTGTTCCAATGTGACCATTGCCCCTTGTCCTATCACAGGGCACCGCTGTCCTTGCAGGACCTGCTGACCCACAGAGAGAAGAGCTCATGCTGGAGCAGGTTTGCTGGAAGGATTTGCAACCCTGTGAGGGACCCATGCTGGAGCAGTCTGTTCCTGGGGGACTGTATCATGAGGAAAGGATCCATGCTGGAGCAGTTCATGAAGAACTGTAGCCCATGAGAAGGAGTGACATTGCAGAAGTTCATGGAGGACTGTCTCCTGGGCAAAGGAACCCATGAGAGAGCAGGTGAAGAGTGTGAGGAAAGCAGTGGCTGAGAAAAAGGCCTGATGAACTGACTGCAACCCCTACTCCCTGCCCTCCCTGTGCCTCTAGAGAAATTAGGAGTGATTAGGAGCTTACGCCCAAGGAAGAGGGGAAGGTGTTTTAAGATCTGGTTTTTATTTCTCATTACCTTGTTCTGATTTAATTGGTAATAAACAGATTTCCTCAAGTTGAATCTGTGTTGCTCATGACGGCAACTGGTGAATGATGTCTCCCTGCCCTTACCTTGACCCATGAGCATTTCATTGTATTTTTTTCCCCTTGTCCAGCTGAGGAAGCAAGTGATAGAGCAGCTTTTGTGGGCACCTGGCGTACAGATAGTGTCACTGACTACGCTCCTAAGCAAAAGCTCTTGCTCTTTTTATTTTGTCATTGGTAATAAGAAGGCCCTTTTTATATTATTTTCTAGACTGCGAAAAAGAACATTTTTTAATGAGTACATAAGCTGGTTGCCCAAAATTTTAGATCCAGGCTTAGAATTGTGCAGACAGCCTTTATTTTAATAAGCCTGTGTGAACACCTGCTGTGGTGTAAGAGCATTCTTTGCATCAATAGGTGACTTTAATTTGAAATTCATTATGTTGAGGAAAAAATTTTTTTTTCCAGCAAAATTTCTGTGTCCCTAATGAACTGTTAATTGCTTGACCACTTCAACAATCTATTCAGTGTTCGTAGAAAATATTCTGAAAAAGCTATGACTATAGGGTAACAGAGTCAACTCCAGTTGACAATCTTGGGAAGTAAGATGAACTGCAGAAGCCACCCATTACCGCCTCACTCAGGCTTGAGGGTGCAGAGGACATGTCCATCTCTCACACAGATGAACAATAAATGTACTTGAGCACTCCAGAATTTTTACAGTTTAACAACAGAATCAATCTGTCTATTTATATTCTTTATTTCTTCTTAGGTAAGTAACAAAGGTTGATCTAAGTCATCCTCATCATCAGTACTGAAGGAAGGCACTGTGGCTCAAAGTCCTATCAATAGAGAAGTTTATAATTTTAAAGGTGGGAACACACCCAGTCAGTCTTTACATTTAAAAGAAACATCTTCTATAGTCTAAACTGATCAGATTAGTTTCTATAGTAAATTTGTGGCTACACGCAGAATGTGTACCATTGTGTAAAAAGCACAATTTCAGAATGAGTTATCACCTGTGGCAGAAAAAGGGATTCAAATGTATTTCCTGAAATTTTATGCTACCTCATAGGATAGCATACTTAATGTAATTAGTCTAAATTTTCCAGTAACAATGATCTTGGTCATTAATTCTCTGCACAAAGATTTCAACAAATTTGGGCATTTTGGCCATAAACCCCAAAAATATCCACATAAAAAAAAAAAAAATAGATCCTGTGTCACTATTTCAAAATGCAGTTTGTTTCCTCTTAAATCAGAATGACTAATTGAATTTTTTTTAAATACATATTTAAAAAAATCTTTTCAGTTTGGAGTTGAAGACCATATTTCAGTAGTACTATAAAAAACACATTTGAGGAAGAAATACTCAACACCAAAATAAAAAAAACCCACAACTATGGTTAGTGATAACTTCAATAACAGTAAGATAAAACAGTTATGTTTTTTTGTTGGTTTTTTTTTTATCTCTTACCTTCGTTTTACTGTCAAAACAGGTAAATCCTAGAGCAAAGTCGACTGTGAAACACAGGACATCCCCTTGCCAACTGCACATATATGTTTTAGACTGGAATAAAAAAGGTATGATTTTTGAAAGAACAAACATAATTGTCATTTATCATACAAAAATAATATTTTATGCATTTTTTATGTGTGTGTGGGACGACACTCAGCTGACAACTCTGATACTGCTTTATATTATTGCATTTTAAAATTGTCAAACACTTCTGACTGTAAGCCAGTATCAGATCTGTCAGCTAGATATGAACTGGAGGTCTTCTATATTTCAAGTCAGTCTACAAAATAAATGTCATATTCATGGAAACCATTCCTTATGAAATGAAGCACAGAACAAACAAAACCAAATCTGACTATTTCAGACTTTTGGAAAACTGCTTAGACCTGATACATCAATGACTCCTGACATCATTTCCAGCAAAGGTGCAGGTAATGGAGCCTAAATATTTAGTCATTGCAATCCAGTTATGAAAAAGCTACCTGTCAGCTTGACCTCTCTGTCCGATTTAAACTTTGTGGACTGTCTTTCCTATTTTGCAACATTTTTTCATTTGTAAACTTGGGTGACCTGCCAGTGTAGCACTATGTTAGTTAATGTTAGTTAACATAATTTAAAGAGAACTTTTAACTATTACTCATTAGTTAGCATGGATACTTGCTAGACAGTGCTATGTATACACCAATTTTTGATCACTTTTCAGGTTAGGAAGAAAAAATCAGTTTTATTAACAGAACTCAGAAGTTCTTTTTAAACTTCTGAATAAGATTTATGGTAAAAAGGCAATTAACTTTCTTTACATGTGTTTTTAAGGCTAGCTAACTTGGGTATACGAGGGATTCCAAACGCAGATGAAAGAGCTTCCAATGATGATGATGTAATATTAAACAGCTTGATGATATTCACCATTCACAGGTAAAGGCAAAAAGCCCATTGCTTTCAGCATGAGTAGAGATCACATCCTGTCTCCAGTCTTTCCTTGCCTCACCTTCCCAGCCATTTTTTAAATGATACCCTTCTGCCTTAAGAAATCTTTGATTTTTTTTTTATTCTTCCAAGAGAACAAAACTTTGCTGTCATTAATACTTCATAAATTGCAATGTTGCCTCACTCTTAGACATTTTTTGTACACAAAATTTTTGTATCTGGATAGTTTCTTAAAATTCCAAAAGATGGCTTTAATACAAGATCGCCAACAGGAAACTGAAAGTATTAATAAACATGCTTAATTTGAAAATGGTCCTTTATTTTTTTTTTTAAAGATTTTTAGCAGAATTTAAAACTTCTGCATCTAGTAATTGTAAAGTTTCCTCATTCCACTACTAATAAAAATATTTAGTTATACTAAAATAATAATTTCTGAGTTGTAGATATGACATTTTATAAAGGATTTTGAAAGCACTGGAAATGAATTAATGTGTTAGTATAGATTTGTATTATGATCAACTCGACAATGACAGAGATGTATATTATTTATGAATAAATTATTTTTCTCACTGGTGTTCAAAGACTGTATTAGTTGGAATTTTAAAAGATTTCAGTGATTGATATTCAATTAGAACAACATTTAAATATCCCTACATTTTATTTAGTAATTATAAGGTAGCACTAAGCACCAGTCAGAACTTATTTTCCATTAATTTCCAATTAAAAAGGTTATACTAGCTGAGCTTTGACTCAACAAAGCAATTTTTAAACCATATTAAATTAGATTCCCCCAATGAGTAAGCATCTAATTACTCAGCCACAAATGGTGAATACTAAAATGAACGATGTACAAATAATTAGCCTCGAGTATCTCACAAATATTCAGTATTTGGAAATAATGGAACTGGTTTGGAAATTATTCACAGACAAATACTAGAGACAAACAGAATATGCTGCATTTTCACTGCGTTAAATATTCCAAATACAAGATTTATACTTACAAAATACACTAAAGGCATTTTTTTAGAACAGACTTAGGCTGAGTTCGGCTGTATACATTTAAAAGCCTGCCTATGGCATTTCCTCAATGGCTCTGAAGAGGTTCTCAGACAGCTCTGTGGTAAAGACCCCCATCTCCACACATTAACACTAGTACAGTCCCTCTTCATTCTGCCTTCGGAATAAGCTTCTTGTACACTTGTAATTAATTGTGTGATCATTCTGGGTTATCTATAACATTTGTTTACATGGAAGTTTAACACAAGAAATCTAGGCTTAGCTGTCTGATAGTGAATTTTGCAGAAAATAAAATAGCACTGCACTTCAGCAAGCTTGAGGACTCACAGTTTAAGCAACAGAGAGGAAAAGAATAGATTACATAAAATATATTCCTTAACTATAGGAAATGAGATTTTTCTGGGCTTACGTCTAATGCTAGCTTATCACAAAACATTTGGGGATTGTAAGCAGAGGTAGACAAGAATCTACGAGATTATCCATCTTAAGAGATGCATTAAAGTATTTTCCAATCATATAGCTACACCATAACAGTCACATTAATTTACATAGCTCATACACCTATGAAAATTCAAAACATGAGCAGATGTGGAATGGTGATCGTCTTTGGCTTGCACCGTCCCAGACAAGATGTAAAAGTTTTTCTAGCTCTAGCCTTGGTGATTCTGAACATTATGGGGATGTAGACTGGGACTTTAAACCTGGGAAAATTAAGCCGAGGAAATTTTAGTTAAAGAATTAAGAATTTCACTGTTAGAAGGAAGAGATCATGCCTGAACTGCAACAGATGAGAAAATTGTAGTATACATCCTAAATAAACTATTTAATATATTCCAGGCAATAGTGAAATGAACTGTAGAATAATTATTTGTAATAAAAGACAATCACAAAACACTTAGCTGTGTAATTGTTCAGGTATCAGTATCTCAGTGCATATACCTTTAACTCATGAAAAGATCACTAAGTTGATAATATCAGTGTCCAAATAGTAGAAGAACAGTGTTTCTGATTCATTCATCACAGAAATTTCTTAGACCTGTCCCTAATAAGCAGCATGGCCCTAGTCTATCTTTGGCACTGGTATCTGTGCTCTCAGACCCTGAGAGGTCTTAATAGTTACAATGACCACACATACACGCTCGCTATCTTTCCCACAGACATAGAGATTTCTCAGAATTAATCCAATTTTGATCTATTCTCCACATTCAGCAGATTGTCTCAGGATCCTGGAGGACCTGCCCTCTTTGGAAGCACAAAGACTTGGTGGGAAATGGGCACCATCATAACTCAGACACAGGCTGCTTAAGAAGGAGAGGCAAGGAAGAAAAACAGGACCCCCTCCTCTTCTTGAGTTGACTTCTATCTGTAGAGGTCCACGCAGAGATGTAGTATGAAGCCAGAAGGAAGCAAGCATGCCTGCCAGATCAGAGGTCTTCTGATTTTGGCACAGACATGTGGGTCTCCTGGGTAGGCTGAAGCCGTAAGGAAGTTTGGTTGCTTCAGGGACTGTGCAATCCAAATGCTTCTAAAAATATCCAGACATGTGACAGGCTTTTGTGGTTACTGGAATATGAGCTTATTGAAATGCTTTGGCTGGGGGGACATAAGTTTGCCGAAGTTCTGTCACAGGTGTCCAATGTACCACCTAAAGATTTTTTTCAAGTCTTACATCTTTTAATGTTACTCTGATGTGGGATTGTATTCTGTCAAATCAATAGAGGTTCACTTGTTTACATTTTTCAGTATAAGTCTTCAAAATTATGATTACTAAGAATGTCTCTCAGTTGAGATGTTACATTATGAGATGATCAACAAAGACTCATGTAAAAAAATACCATTTTATAGCATTTTTAAAGAATCGGGGTACAGTCAGTTACCAATGTTCTTAGTCAGTATTCCTCTTCCTAAGATTCCTTTTATTTTCTTGGCAAATAAAGCTTCTAAGGGACAGTAATATTGCTTATATAAGAGCAACACAGAAAGATGACATTGTGTATACTCCTTTTAATGGAGTTTACTTTTATAAAGCTAGTGCTGTAGCTCCTAATGCCTCATCAAGCTTACAATTTCAAAAAATCATCTGATGCCTGGCTACTATATTGTTAATTATAGTCTTACATGAAGAAAACCCTCACCTTTGCTTTAACTACAGCATTCAGCATTCATACACAATATAGTAATTCATTCTGGACTCAGCTATGTTGAGCAGAAATTCTAGTGGTTTTGAACAGCCAAAATGTAGAAATAAATACCGATCTTCTACTCCAAATGAATACAAATTCGGCACACACATGATTTTTCTTGTTTATTTTCCAAAAAGCAATTGGAAAGTAGACAATACCGTCACGCTTTATCTCTTAAACTATGCATTTCCTCTGCTACTCTGTCAATTACTTTACAGATGTATACATACATTTGCTTTAAGATTGCTTTACCTGTGACACATGTAAAACAATCACAATACAGACACTATTTCTCACTATACTCATATTACAGAGTTCAACATGTACTTTCTAACAGACACTATTTCTCACTACACTCATATTATCGAATTCAACATCTACTTCCTAAAAATAAATGACAAAAATAACCTGACAGTTGAGCATTTGGGCAAGAATAATATCCATCTGCATACAGTACACATATTGTGCACTGCATTAATATTATTCACTTTAAGTTAAAGTCCATGCTATGCTAAATGCTAAAATCTTGCTAAAACTTTGATTTTGCTTAGAGTATTTCCATTAAAATTAAATTAACATTATCAATCCATTACTATGTTTTTGAAATACTGTTTTCCAGAGACAAGTCATCAATTTTACACGTAAAAAAATGCAGCTGATGAGAATATCGTTTTATTTGTTCAGTAAAACCAATACCTACTTTATATATTATAAAACAGTCATCACCATCTGGTTCTGGTCTTTTTCGTGTTTTTATAGTTACCTACCAATGAATACAGATACAAGTCAATAAAAATACTGCATGCATTTAGCATGTTTAATTTAGTGATGACCCCAAAATCTGTGAAAGTTAATGTCAAAGCTCTTTTAAACTATCCAAGATTTGTCTGTCATTATTTCATATAAAAAAACCCCAAATATCATTAAAGCTTAGCCATAGGTAGATCAAAGTGAAGTGACTAAAAATCTCAAACAGAACAACAAGAAATACCCCAAACTGAGCACTTTTCTCTATTAAAAGAGTTCATTTTTCAACAAAGCCCATGATCTCATAAAGACTAAAGAAAGTGTATTCAGATGAGGATGAGAGTGAAATTCTGCTGCAGTAAATGTATATGAAGTGATTTGTTTGTCATTCTCTATTAAACTGCAGATTAGCATAATAATTTAATTTAATTATATTTTCCCTAGAAATCGATTACTGGTCAATATTTTGAATATATAAACAGAAGAGTCCAGGTTTGCCAATTAGAGCCGATAAAATTTTAAAATCATCCAGATATCACTGACACTGAGACCAAACTGCACCTCATACTACATTTAACATTTTTTTAGTCTTTCTATCAGTGTGGGCATCTGTAAAAACTGGGAGGAAGTTTGTAAGAGTTGTCAGAGGAAATTAAATGCCTGAAACAGAGGAGGACCTAAATGATGTGATTTTTATGATGCATTAGAAACAAAATAATGCATAATAGCACTTGTAATACAGTGAGGATTAGGAAAAAAATAATAGCAACAACAGACAGTTTGGAACACAGATACTTGCATTAAGACTTTATACAGCAGCTTTTTACAAGCTATTAAATTATACAGGAGTGAGAGGAGTAAGGTTTCTTAATGCATTCAATGTATTTACCAAAACATACAGTTCAGTAAATAGCCTTAATATGGGACCAGCTAGGTCAAGAATGAACTTTTTTTTAAAAAATCCACTTTCAAGATAAAAAATGTTGAAGTAGGATGTGGAGATGATGATAAGAGCAAGAAGAATTGTTATGGCTGAACTGAGAAATGTATCTTAGCCCACATACAGAGAGTTTACTAGGAGGCATACAAAATTAAATCCCTTAATTCTGCAGACAGTCTGCAAAATCTTCGAGTCTTTTCATACAGAATTACTTGTGCTAAAAAGAAGCACTCTTGGAAATTCCAGAACAGTCGAATTAAAAATGCATGTACTTTGGTTTTCTCATATTTTAAAATTCTGAATATTATTTTAGGATAATATATTTTATATTATATATAACTTTCTTTTTAAAAGCAGAACTTTCAGAACATATTTGCAAAGTACACCGAGAGCATTCTCACTCTGAATCCACATTACATATGAGAAAAAGAAATGACCATGAAATCTGATATTCATCAAAAGCATGAGAGTTTTCATAGATTTCATCCAGGACAGAATTCCAAAGCTCAAATGCATTCCTGTTCTAGATAACTGTGCAAAAGTTCATCAGTGAAATAATTTCTGTGAAAGTGAACAAATGAATTTCATCTTCACCTTTTTAAAATGTGTCAGATCCACTCATTTGGCCATATCTTCAAGGAATTCATTAAAAGCTTACAGAACTATGTTAATTACGGATAGATACAACTAAAACCAACTTACTGAAACAAGATTTAAAATCTTGTAAATTCCTTCAAGAGCTGGTGTTGCTGCAATCGAAGGAATTGCATCTAATGCCCTAGAATGACTCTTTATTACATACTTGACTGTGTATTAGTATCAAAAAAGTACACTCTTGTAAAAGATGGTGCTGCAATATGATGATTTCAAGAAGATATTATAGTTGTTTTTTTAAAACATTTATGCAGGTATGTGGTTCAGCATATATGTAAACAAGAGACACATTGCCACTAAAAGTAAGATTTTTCAAAGGACTCAAATAACGGGTCATTATATTTTCACTGACCTTCAAAGAAAACTTCTGTTGATTTCAGTAGAATTAGTGCTAGCCAAGTGCTTTGTGCTTTCATAAAAAACACACATACGTGGCCTGAAGCAAATGCTCCTTTACGGGGGTTGTGTTCCTATAGGAAGACTGATAGGTCAACTAATTTCTTCTGAATTGTTGTAGGTTCAGGTATTATAGAATCATAGAACAGTTTGGGTTGAAAGAGACCTTAAAGATCATCTAGTTCCAAACCTCCTGCCATAGAGTCAGGACAAGGGGTCTTGGCAGGACAAGCAGAGGATTCAGTTCTGGATGCCTGCTTATGGGCTTGCTACCTCCTCTGCTGAACAGACAGTTTATGGCTTAAATTGGTTGTAGGAAAAGGCAGTGAGAGAAATGGAGGTAGGAGGACAAAATCAAAGGTCAGCAGCTTAGCAATGGTCATCCTCTAGCAGGGAGATTTCAATGTTCATTTTCTAGCCTTGGCTTACGTCAGGAACAGATTTTGCTTCCTCATCTCAGTGCCTGAGCAATAGCATTGTGGTTTTGTAGCAACTCATGTTTCCATTAAAAAAAAAACCAAAACGGCAGATATAACAGTCATTTGAATGTTTAACTGTTTCCTACCTGAAGATTATCCCAAGTTTATTTTCACATACCTGAGGCAGATTCTCAGTAGCAATCATAATAATTAGGAGAGTACCATTCACCTTAGTGGAACTCTACTGGTTTACTTCACCAGAGGCACTGACTTATTTTAGATACATTTTGTTATTACATAATAAAGGGTTTTTTATTTTCTGGTGATCTGCAAATTCTGGAATTTTGCAGTTGAAAAGGACTTTAATTAGAAACATCAACAAGCGACATTACTGAGCACAAAATTCAGTTCTGAATCAATGATGCTTGGACTAGGATTTTGGTTTACTATATGATTCTTATAAAGGAATCAAGGGTGGATAAATAATTGGGAGAACCAATATTTGAAAACATAAAACAAACTATCAAAATGCTAAGGTAATATTGCTCTATAAACTTGAACTTCCATGAGAGTAACTTCTTGACAGCTTAGTAGTTTCATTCTTACTCAAGTCTGTAAGATCCTTTGGAAGATAATAACAAAATGAGCCTCACACCACATAGCTGTTACCTAAATAAATGGATTTATAAATAAATTTAAATAGAGATATATATATAAAAGTCTTTGGATTTACCTTTTCAATATGAATAACTTGCAATTTTAAGAATGTACTAGTGGTTTTAGAAATATTGGTGTAACTTCATGAAAACCTAAATTTTGTATTAATCATGTTTAAAATACAGAACATGTAAACAAGATTTTGTTCAGTAGCTTGTAAATCAGTATATTATCTTGCCTTAGAAAAAAAAAAAATTATAATAGGTGTATTGCTTGATTTTCACCTGGTTTCCAAATCGTTGAATTATTGTTTTTACAAATGTATTTACAATTAATTTGTATGGTTCTCAGCATCTTCCTTTGGGTTAGAGAATGGTGGGTTTTTCTGCACCAGTGTGAAAATTAATTAGGATCTAACAGCATTTCTAAAGATGACCAGTTAAATTGGAATTGTAAAAAGCTTTCTATACATAATGAAAACAATCTAAAAGTTAATTGCATAATTGAACTGAGTGCTTCTGGTAAGAAAACGATAAGTATATTTTAATGACCCTATAAATCTAGCCTAATCTAACTATTTAATATCTCATCTGAATTTAACGAGTACATTCGCTTTACTTACTTGTTTGTTGCAGAAATTAGTTCTGAAATTAGCATATGGTGGCGTTTCCATTTTTAAAGGGATTCCTATATAGATTTGTCTCATATGTGCTACATCATCATCACACAATATAAAATTAAGATAGCATTGCCAGCTGTATTAAATATTTTTTCATTTTAAATATATTATTTGTAGCTCACAGGGACTACACTGTGATCAACCAATACTATTTTACTCATCTGCTTTTTTACTACGAAGAATTAATATATTCATAAGTTAGAAATGACAATTACTTATTACTCGGACTATCTAATTTCTGTTAGATTTGTTTATTTGGGTGGACAACTTTAGCTCAGTCTCAGAGGGTGATTTAGATTACCATTTACCAAGCACCACTTAATTCCCAAAGATGCCTAGAAACAACAAATGTCTTCATTTGACTGCAAAGTCACTGAGACATGTAAAGTCTTCTGTGCATCTCAGAAAACAGGTAGTCAGAAGAGTTAGTTTAGCTGTGCTAGGAACATGTATGGAAAGATACCTAATCTCTGCTCAAGTCCAAGTGGGGACACAATCTCTAAGATCTATTCTAATTACATCTAACTTGAGTTGCAATAAGATCAATTAAAAATGTCATTGGAGAATGACTAGAAATCATCTTTTGTATATTGTTCTAGGAAGGAGACCCAGGAACTAAAGCTCTTTAGGCTCCTTGGATCAGAACATTACAAACTTTTGTTTTCTCTAAATCCAAAGTCTTCAACTGGACTTGTACCTTTCACACAAATAATAATTTCAGGTGGAGCTAATTCCACACTTCCTTGCCACTTGGCAACCACACAGTGGGAATGCAAGGAATACACAGCACCGACCAGCACATGACTATTCATATTCTCAGTGGCATCTTGAACATTCCACTTTAAGCATATGTAAAGGAATGTTTCTAAAATATGCATTGACGTTCAGTGACAAAAATTTGCTTAGAAGACGTGAGCTTTCATGTAAAAGGATTTCTCCAGCTCATTCCTAATTTTGAAATCACGAGGAATTTATTGTTATCCCCAGTGGACTGAGAATAAAAGTCCAAATACATAAATAAATGCTGCCTCTTTCTGGAGTTGCTCAAAATATGGGAACTATTTATCCATTAAATTTGGTGAAAACGTGGGGTTTTAAAATGTCAGTGCAGTTTTGCGCAGTTCCTTCTTTTTGATGCCTCACTGTTATAAGTGATTTTTCACATTATAGAAGCAAGTAGATGATTTGAAATATAAGCATTACTTTTCATGTTATAAGCTGATTATTGCTTATGATAGGTTAGGAAGTAGTACATATGCGTACAGTCACTACTATATTGATATTTTACACAATATAGTCAATGGAATGCTTCTAAAGGGAAATTATGAGAAAATGCTGCTTTTCTGGAGAGGTTATTGAAATTACTTGGAAGAGACCTAACCACTTCCATATGTTTTAAATGAGTGAACCCTTTCAGAAGATTTTTAATGGAAATACACATGTAATATTAAGTAATGGTCCGGAACAAACAGCATGTAGGAGTGAGGAGATTGCATAGATTATTTCCTGAGCTGTGGAGGAGGGATGAGAGGGAGCTAATACATGAGAAGTTTTATAAAGAAAACTTAAACCCCATAAATTTTTACTAGAAAAACAAGAGATTAAAATCAAAACCTGTCAACAGTATGGATTCTGACAGGATTTGTACAATAAACAATGTGTTTCATGGAAAGTAACTTCATCATTCTCAAACAAGAATATTATGAATGGGCTAGCAAATAATTAAAACTGATGAACTGGTAAAGTCTATGAGAACATACTACAAGGAAATTTAGAGGGTGAAGAGAAGAAAGTATATAAAAAAAGTAACCAGGACCAGACACTTAATCAGAGTCCACGAAGGAAAAAGGGAGATACATAGCTGAGGAAAGGATGTTGTGTAAACTACTTCTTCAAAATAATTACGTGATTTTTTTTGTGTTGTTTTAATTACCAAGAAGGTAGTTGTAGACTGCTCAGAGATTTCATATAGACCATCCCAAAGAACATAGAGTGTATGGAGGAAAATGTTAAAATCTGGAGCAGGAAGACTGAGGATACCCTCAAGTATGTTCCCCTCATGTCTGTCATCTTTTGTAAAAGTGGAACACTGCTCAAACTCACAGATGAAAACAGAAATTGGTTATTATGGATAAAGAAGTAATAATTGTTTTTTTTTTTAAAAAAAACAACTGAATTTGTTTCACTATTGTTTCCTTTTTCTTTCTTTCTTTTTTTTTTTTTTTTTTAATTAAATCATAGTGTTATAACAGTATGATATTTGTGGAAAGAAAACTGGAATTTCCATATGGGAATTATACAGGTCTGTAGGCACAATTATTCCCACAAATTAATTTTGCATTTATTCAGGAACAGACATAATCGAAAAGCAATTCTGAGCCACATTGAGCCAGTTTAGCTTACATGTTCAGCATCAAGAAACTCGCTATAGAGAGTGGTTTGTTGTTAACTCTCAGGAAAAGAAATGTTAAAAAAGCATATGAAAAGATAAAAACATCCACAGAAGCAGATATATGCTCACTGAAATATAAAGAGGGAAATCATAGGATTATTGCATGGTACATTTGTGTTCATTATAAACTGGTTTTGGATTTCCAATGATGTTCACATGGATTTAAGTGAAGAATTATTACAACATTTATGAAATTATTTTTAGTTATTATTTTTAACGTATATTCTTCACAGGAGGAATTTGTATCACTCCAGGAACATGAATTTTACTGCTAACATTTCTCTTAGCATAATATATTCATAACTCTGTCTTCAACAAATATATATTTTTATTTTCAGGGTTTATTTGTCTCTCAAGATCAGTCTTTGAGTTACAGAACGAAATGTAAAGAAGTTTGCTAGAAGTTTGGAAAGAGCTTGCAGCATCTGCATCACAGATGGAAGCACAAAGGGAAAACTTTATTTTGTGTTTAAAAGTTGCCAGATAAATGAGGAGAGTACGTCACCGTGTCTCCTCACTGTACCAACTGCAGGTATTTCGGAAACCGCAGTAGATGACTTTCCCCCTGCATGTTTTCTTCGGTCTCCTGAGAGCTCTTCCATCATGTGAAGCAAATTCCTCTTCTCTGTCTTCTGTCATCCACGTAACAAGTACAACGTTTCTTGATGCCAAAACAATTAATACAACTTTTCTACAGCTGACAGTGAAATGTATTACTGTCACTCTTTCCTCTGTCCGTTACCAAATACTATTCCAATATCTTCTCTATCCTCTTGTTGCCCTCTAAGATCCAAATCATCCTATCAAGATATTTCTGCATTAATTGAACAATCATATCCAAGATTCACATGGGTAAAGATAATTTCCTTTGGAAAGAATAGTTTGAGGAGAGGGAGAAAATAACTTTAAAAAGACAAGATAAAAAAAACATAGAATAAAATCCCATTGTACTGACAAGACTATCCAGAAGGGCCAAAGAATCAGTAAAAGAAAACGTGCTAGTCTTTTATTTTTTTAAGATTGTCTACACTTTAAAGAACTCTTTCAAAAATAAAGAAGAAAAATTACTTTATGTGAGGATCATTAATTGGCGTTGACCTGTTTAGGATGGTCCAGCCAAGATAGATGCTTGCTGGGATTTGTGGGAGATGATTGAACTTCTAGTTATGAATGAGAGGACTTCACTGCCTATCTTCCTTCATTGCAATGCTACCCTTTATTACCAAATTCATGGAAAGGCATTTTAACAGCATTTTTTTCCTGCCTTCTAACTGCTTTCCTGCCCTATTTCTATTGCATTTTTATTTCCCTCATCTGTCTAGATTATGTCCTCAGCAATTACAATATTTTTTCTAAGAAGAACACAGAGATAATTCTAGCACATGGATTTAACATTGGTTCGCTATTATTTTTTGAAAATAGATTCATTTCATCAGGGTCACTGAATTTCACAGTTTCTCAGTAGAATCCTTTTTGTAAGTATTTGCAGCTTGAAATAGGGGTTTAAGGTAGCTGAAACGGGAATGATATTGTGAGGGGGATTTCCTCCTGCTTTGTTACACCCTTTATGTCATTTAACGCTGCTGATATTTTCAGAAGAAATGTATGAAGAAAATCACATGCTATGGGCAAATAAAACTCAAAAGTGCCTTTGAACATATCATTGCACCTTTACATTTCTTTTCATAAACTGTGTAAGGACAAAATCTTCTAAAAAATACAGCTCTTTCCATAGAAACACCAAACACAAAGAACATGTACAGGATAAGGTTAACAACAACTTTGTCAAAGACAAGAACCTAATGACCCTCAACAGTAAACTGAAGGAAGCTACATTTAAACAAGAAAAGCTGAAATGACACAGCACAAATCCAATACCTTCAGTGAATCTTGTTCAATCATTTATGAATAAAAATGTATTTTTGAACTGCAATTACGATCCCTCTCCAAAAGAATTTTTATGGACAATCTAACCTACCGGTGACAACCTTCAATTTTCTGGATACTGAAATGCCAGTTCTTTTTCTACGGCTTGAGATAATCTATGTAATGTTAAGTTGCACCTCATTCATGTTGCTCTTGATGTCTTTCTGAAAAGAAGATCGTTCAAAGTAGCATTATGATTTGAAGGAAGAAAGAATATAGTGGAATGAAAAGATTTTTCACTGCTGGAGAGTGACCGCAGCACTTTGCGTCCTACTGATATATAGGTTTACAACAGACTTGAGTGTATGCAACTGAGTGAGAGAATATTAAGATATGGGAACATGCATATGGAGACTTAAGGCCTGTAAACAGGATTTTAATTGAATGCCTCTCCTGGAAGTTTCAGATAGGTTAAACCACAGCTGGAAGAAATATTAATGTCTTTTGTGTGATACGGATCTAGAGGATTGTTGGATTCAAATGACAAAAGATCACTCCGCAAGAATCGTTCCTTAATTTTAAGATTGTTAGAATGTAACAGAACAACAAGTTTTGAGATTTAACAATAAATGCTTCAGAAATTGAACCAGCTAATCTCTACTCATGTTACACATTATCTGCTTTTTATATAGATAGGACAATTGAACGGATGGTCACTCATATCGTAATTTTTTTAAGAGTCCATGTGAGAAAACACTTCATGCATACTCATTATGCATTATGAATCCCTCGCTCACTGATGCCCAGCAATCTTTCAGGAAGAATTAATTTTTTTGTGAAGAACTGCATTCCTTCTCAGAAGTGCAGGAGAAACCGCGTTACCATTACAAAATTTTCACCAATTCAAAGAGATAATTGGAAGGGTTCTAAGTAAGCACTTGCAAAGCTTCTAAGATTCCCAGAGATCTGAAAATTTAGAACTGATTCAAAACCTGTGCTAGGTAGGGCTCTTGCTCCTTGAAAGCTGTGCTAATGCAATATTGTGATCCACTGCTCTTGCAATTGCAACCATCTTTAGAAGATCCCTGCAACCCCAAACACATCAAATCAAGCTTGCATTTGTGTAAATATGTTTTTAATTGGAGAAGGCTTACACTTTTAATCCATACATTCCCATGCCACTGGTCTAGATCAGTTTGGAACATAGATCTAGATGCTCAGCAAAGAACTTCTTTATGAAACAGTATTGTGGTGGGTTGACCTTGGCTGAGCACCAGGTACCCATTAAGTCACTCTATCACTCCCCTTTACTTCCCTCAGCACGACAAAGAGAGAGAGAATAAGATGGGAAGAGCCTGTGCAGTACGATAAAGGCAGTTTAATAGGAAAAGGCAAAAAGCAAGCCGCGTATGCACAAAGCATAGCAAAGCAAGATCTTATTCTCTGCTTCCCATTAGCAGGCAATGTCTGGCCTCTGGGCTCTGGTACTCATAGCGGTTGGTCAACGGATGACCCTGACCCCCTCCTCCGTTCTCTCCCTTTTATACTTGAGCTGATGTCACACGGTGTGGAATATCTCTTTGGTCAGCTTGGGTCACATGTCCTGACTGTGTCCCCTCCCAATATCTTGCCCACTCCACCTCACTGGATGGGGGAAGATGTTGGAAAGCCAGCCTTGGTGCTGTGTGAGCCCTGCTCAGCAGCAGCCACAACATCGCCATCTTATCTGCCAACCAATACAAAGAACAGCACCGTAAGAGTTGCTCTGGGGAACATTAACTCCATCTCACCCAAACCAAATACAATCTCCACCCCTTATTCCATACCGATTATGTCATGCTCAGGCACCACATAATACATGACCATCTCATCATATTTACTTTTCCTTACCAAAAATCCCTTATTACAAACACTCACATCATAATCTACATACTTAAACCATCCTCATACCCAACATACAGATTGATACATTTTCCTTAACTACTATCCCCTGTATAGTCCCTCATTCAATGCCAAGATAGGTTTTGGGATAGGAGAAGCAGCATCTTCAATTGTTGGTGCTTTAATTTGCAATTTAAACCAAAATCAATTTATCTTCTCTGTCTTGATAGACAAAATATCTCCTTTAGGATTAGGTAGTTGCTTTAGAATAAGTACTATCATTCTTTGGACTCCACTCACTGATTTTAATGAGAGTTTGGTCACCATAGTGCTAATAGACACATTTAGACAACTATACCAGGAATTTTGATCTTAAATTAAAAACACTCAATGGGAAGTGCACTGTCAGGTCTGAGAAAGTAATTGACTTGAAAGAATTTTACTAGCCAGTAGAAAGTGATAATGTGCTGTTTAATTTTGAAAATTTAAGACTGTCACAAACTTTCCTTTCACTATGTCTTCAGACCCTCCCAGTGTTAACAAGGACAATCTCAATTCACAATTAACAAAGTAGGAGCAAAACATTTCTTTGAAAACAGAACCATTATGTAAAATATAGCATATCTACCTTATGTGAGTGGAAAACAAGCTTTCTGGAAGAAAATGTTCAGAGTGGACTAAATAATCTTCATAGCAATTGTTTTCAAGTAGTAAAATGTATTCATTTCCTGTTTATTATAATCAAAGTCAACTTGTATATTACTACTTCCCATTTTCAAACAGTCATATCACACTCACAGACTGTTATTACATAGTCACTGACATACAAATATTGATGTGATCATGAAGATTTCAGAAGCCTTCACTGTATTGATATATACTCAGATCCTTAGTCAGGGAGCATATCAATTTGATGCAATTACTAAACATACAAATTTTCTAAAAATTTGTTACACTTATTTTACTGGTGAAATGACTCCAGGATTTAAATGATTCATTACTTACCCCTGTTCTTTGAACTTCCAAGAAAATCGCTCTTTGAAATGATTTCTCCCACACTGCCAACTCGTTGCCCAGCTCTACATTGAAATAATGACTCTTGCCATGTCCAACCATAACACTGAAACAATATGGCCTCTGGTCTTCAAGATCAAAGTCCTGATGAATACCTAAATATAAGTTTGCTTGTAGCCAGCAATCATCAGCAAGCCAGAGCTGAAAGACATGTTTCAGTATGTGATTCTTCATCTAGCAAAAACAGTTAAAGCAACATTGTCTTCTGTAAGTGATGGGTACTTGGACAGGGTATGTCATTATGATAATAATTACCTTGAAGAAATGTTCTGAGAATTAAATAATTTCAAAGACAAATGCCCTCTTTGCTTCTTATTCACTTTACCGGGTATCATGTAATTCAAGCTACTTCTGCAGTTCAAAAACACTGTTACCTAAGCAATATGTACATAATTTAAGAGTTTTTAGTAATATATTGTTTACAGTGTAAAAGACGAAAATCCTTGAATAATTTGAAAACAATTCAAGAGCTGTGTACCAGCTTTATAGGAGAACGTAACTACTCCATTCTAATTGGTAGCCATTATGCTAATCATCAAGGAATGCAGTAATTCATCATGCACCCAAAGGCTAATTCTGGAAATGATAACGTGAGCTATCAAATGCCCTCTAATAGCTGGCAGGGCTGCTCTGCAACTACAAGGGGAGTGAAGTGAGATCTTGCCATCACCTTCAAGATGAAGAAGAGGGACTTCACATTTGTCATTCATAACAAAAAATATCCCTGTAACAGAATGTTTTATAAATTCTTACAAGAAACTTCTCTAATCCTTCAAGACATCATTGATTAGCATAAATATAGAGAAAAAGAAAACTAAATACAAAAGCTACTGCTTGTACATCTGAGTACTTTCACTGAATGAATTTTAAAATATACATACTTTTTAAATTTCTCTTGTCAGACAGGGTACTTTCCTATCTCCACTTCTCTATGATAGCATGAGGCAGAAAAGATTGAAAGAACAGAAAAACTAATGTGTAAAGAGAATGCTACTTCTTACTTTCTAAAGTCACCTGCAAACAGAACTTTCTTTCTCTAGCAGTCCAGGTTAGGTTTAGGAGTCTTGACTCCAGTTAAGCAAATCTGAGGTAAAAGCAGTCATGTTTGACTGGACTAAGGTGGATTTGAAAAGGTTAGAATGCAGCTTTGTAGTGGTACCCACGCCCTAGAATCTTTTTAGGATAAGACTTCTAGCTTTCTAGAACTTCTAATAGTCCCTCATACCGTATTGAAGCTAGAGTTGAAACTCCATGTACAAGAAAACAAATAACTGCAATCTAAGCATCCAAATGTAATGTAAAATATTCTGACACATGTCAAATAAATAGTTAAATGCTCAGGATCTTGTCTTCCTCCTGTTGTAGATGCACACAGAACCGCCCTCATGGGGCAGCAGTGAAGATTCACATTGTAACAACAAAAAGCAGAGGAAATATGCTTTGCTACTACACCCTCCTCTGTGTATTGCTTTCTTATTCACAAATAGCATCAAAATACTCAGATGGGAACTGAAAATTTTGCTTGTGCTGGTGAATTAGTGAATAACATAAAGCTGGCAAATGTAACCTTATGCAATTTACCCATGTTTAGTCTGTTTAGCTATGGATGTTTTGTTGGGCACCTCAGAAGCCACAAATAGTGCCACCAGGATACACAGCACTTTGTTGACAAAAACGGCCCTGCAGCTACCTGAGGAGAGAACAGTCTCAAGTAAGTTCAGATTTGTTTTATGATGCCCCTTTTTACTGTTGAAAAGAAAGTTGAACAAAATACATGTGTATCACCTGGTGTTCAGCGGCTGTGGAGTGACAGGTATTACATCTACATTTGTTTCAAGACTCAGTGTTGCTTATCGTGGTTTATAGACTACTATATTAATATTTTTTATTTTTTATATGAAAATGTGATATGTGAAAATACCAGGCAATAAAAGAAAATAAAATGTTTTCATGACAGGTAGCTTTTAAAAACTCATCTAATAGTCTTGCCCCTGAAAAATACAGGTTTTCAGTAACTGTTCCAGTAAATATGGAGTATGAGGCACAGTACAGGAAGAAAAACATGATAAAAGAGATTACATTTTCAATCATCTTGTTGTTACCACTAAATTCAAGTGCATGATATATGTATCTGAATTTTAATTCATGTGTTTACATATGCATGTTTGTGTATGCAAGTGTATGTATATACATATGTATACATACACACATACCTAACATAGAGCAAACATTTTGTTTTAGAATGTAATTTCCATATTGGACTATTATTTTCCATGCTTAACTCTCATGTCAAAATAAACATAGATGAGAAGCTTACAATTAGGTGAGTGACAAGTACACCTCTCCTTAAAATCCATCTTTTGTGAAAAGATACAATAACACTCTTCACTACAGCTCTGCACTACCTCTAACTAGCTTCTGAAAATCCATAAGAATACCTTCCTCAAATGGCAGTTTTTACAACGTAAATTCCATCTTTCAGTCTGCAATGTAGAAACCTTAATATATTAAGATTTTTTTCTTTCTTTTTTTTTGATTTGCTGTTGGCCCCATTGTCATTTATACCAAAGAATCAACAGAAAAGAGGTTAAAGAGTTGAATTCGAGCTTTTGCACTTTAGCTAATGTATCCATGAAGATTGGCAATTAAACATTAATTTCTCAAAATGTCAAGAACATTAAGGAGATGAATCTTGTGTAGGTTATTTCCCACTTCTTTTTCTTAATGAAAACGTATCACAGAATTTACTTTAAGGATAGATTATCCTTGAAATTACCAGAATATTCAAGGATGGACTGAGTTTCAAATCATCAGTAACATTTAAAGGACAAAAAAACCCAAAATAAATCCCAAAGCACAACAGAACCTTTTCAAATAGTATGCTGAGCATATATTTCATTGTTGTCTGACTCAGGAGAAAGTAAATTTTAAAATATGATTAAGGAAACCAAATAAACACTCTGGGATAGAACCTCTGCTCTTTGCTTCTGTCTCAATGATGGGCAGGACCTGAAGTTTTTCACGTGGATGCAGCTGGAGACATGGTCACATTAGAACATTGTTACGCCTACAAGAATGTAGCTGTACCCTTTATCCTGCACTCTGGAGCTGAGCTCAACTCCCGAATTCCAGGATTGCTGTTTTCCTGGCATGGCACTAGCCAAGACCCTTCCCTGTCCCCACTTTTTTCAGAGAAGACAACCTCCCTCCCTTGCCCATTAGGCATATGGAGGCAGTAGGCATATGACGGAGCAAAAAGAGGCAGTGATGGGCTACAAAACTGGCACCTGCCATAAGCAGAAGCTCTTTCAGCTGTCAGTTAATGGGACTGATAACTCTTTAAAATAGATGTCAGCTCATATTTGAGATTTTATTTTTTTTTCTAGATTTCTATCAAAATCCATTTGCTCCTTGCTCTATTGGTTGTAACTTCATCGTGTTTCAATTAACTTATGTTCTCGGAAGTCAGTTTGGGACAAGTCATTTGAACAGTCAGGACATGGAAACTCCCTGCCACATCATTCCTTGAAGAATTTGGTCATTTAGCACTACAGAGAACTCCCCTCTATGCTGAACAGGGCAGTAAAGGGGAAAGGAGTATTATTGTCAGGTATATGACTTCTTTTATTTGTTTGTTTGTTTGTTTGTTTGTTTGATTATTTACTTATTTTTCACTTTTCCTTCTATAAATCGTTCTGAATAACTTTTTTGCATCAGAAAAATAACCCACTGCAAACCAAAAGACTTAAGCAGTTCTCCTTTAGTAAATGTTAAGTCAGGATCTGTACAGGTAACAGAACAACCACCTTCCTTCTCCACAACTAGTATATGGTCAAAAGAGGAAGAGCAGAGAGAAGGACAGCCCCTGGTGAGAATTAAAGTTGCTCTGTAATTTTTCAGTGAAACAGCATTTTATCTGAAAAGACTGATTATTTTATTTTGTTTTATTTTATTTTTTCCCTGATAATATGTTTGGATTTACTCTTAAGCTTATCTAGCCTTACCTCACCTGAAAAGCTGGTAGTTTTTGTAGCAGTTTTTGATTAACCGGCGGAGAACTAAATTAATATATCCGATGCAATTTGTTAGCAAATATCTTCTATAAGTCAATTATTTAAAGAGAATGCTAAGGCTTTGCCCAAAATACTTGCTTGGGACAACTAAACAAAAAGCACAACACTGTTTCTAGACAGTGGAAAAAAAAATAATTCTATGGTACACAAATGCACCACATTGCCCTTTGTAAGTGCAAACCTCTATAATATTTGCAAATTACACGAGATCTAGAAAGGGACTAATTTTATATTTCTAACTACTGAAATTAAATGAAAGTATCTTTGCATAGATGAGGAATAAACAGCAATAGCATTCTTCATCATGTCCACTTAAAAATCTGAACCTCTAAGAAAAAAACAGTATCAGTTTCATTATACTTATCTGTGTGTCTCACCTATACTTCATACAACCAGCTCTAATATTGAAAAAATTGTTCAATATGGAAGCATTTGAGTAACTTGCTTGCTTGGAGCTCATCCATTTTCCATACTCTCTTATACTTCCATAGCTAATGCACTAGCAATTGCAAATAGGTTTTTTTCATAACAGCTGAACTATTCGAATGCTAGCTACTCTGCGTTAAGATTAACTTGAGCTTATCATTAACAGGAAAAAGCAAGCTTTCTTTACTAAACAATATCATTGTAATTGTTAGGAAACCTACCTTGTGAATTTTAAATAGAACCTCACAGAGGTTATAGATTTTTTCAGCTCGTACCCAGTCTAGTGTGCTTACCTATAATATCAAAAGAAAACATTAACATATTCTTTATTTGAAAATAATGTACAGGTCAAAAAAAAAAAAAAGAAAGAAAAGAAAAAAGGTTTCACCTATCATTATTCTACTGGATGCTCTAAATATATGAACATTACTCCATTTAATATCCAGTATTTACAAAAGACTATCAAACAGCATTCAGTCTTTACAGAAACACCATCTACAGAAGTCTTACTGTAATTAAAAGGTATTAAATAATTTCATTGATTTCCCCCCCCCTTATTATCACAGTACGATGGAAACCTCTTTGTAATCTCTGTAGTGAGTTACATAAGTGCATTTATTTTCCCATATGCTAACACAGAAAACACAGCACCTCAAATCCAGAGTCATCCAGCTTCATGTCTCAATTTAAAAAAAAATAAATCTTAAAATGAATAGACTAAGATGTGTTCCTAAATTCAGGTTTGAGTTTACACACACTAGGGCAGCAATATATTAATATTTATACTAAAAACTGAAAAGGACTATTGGACTGCAATATTGAAACAAGAAAAAAATTAACTGTGCTTAATAATGAGTATGAAAAGACATCTTTTTTTTTGTTTTCTATTTCATTACTTAATCATTACTTAACAGGCTGTTAAAATTTGACAGTTAGAATGATACTTGATTTTTTTCCCTAAATTCTAGTTAATGATATGTGATAATCTGTTTTCTTTAAACAGTATCTAGATTGTGTAGTTCACGATAAAAAACAACTATGCATAGGAAAAATACAAAGGGAATAAACATCATATTGCTTGTATATTTTAGAGAAAATTCCTAGTTCTTGGTGAATGGATAGGAGTGGCTGCATAGATATGTGAAAAATTTAACTAAGTTGTTCACTTTGGGGCATTTAGAACATGGAAATAATTGTTTTGGTGATTCTAATAGCAACTTGGATATTTTAAAGCCCTAGGGAAGATGCAGTTTTGTCCTATTTCTGCTGCCCTGCCCCAAAAACAAGAAAGAAGAAAAATGATATTAAATTATTTAGGCAAACTGAGATTTGTCTGTAAAACATCTGGTTTCTGTGGATGAAACTTAACTAGGAAAGAAATATGAAGTTTAGTAATAGATTCATTTTCTCTGTATTCACAGTAGCACATGGTTCACCTATAATAATCAATTTTGTTCTTGATGTTTTGCATGAAGATCAATGTGATATTTAAAATTTTATTTTAAAGTTGAATTTCCACGTTCTCATAAATTTGAAAGCATTAAGCAAGATAGTACTTATATGGTGAAAGTTCAAACCACTACAACACCTAGGAGCGGACTGATGTGACTTCTACAGGTCATTAAATGTTATTTTAGCATGGTGTTGGAGGGGCAATGTGTTAGTTCCTTTTCTATATGCTCTTATGTCCAGTCCAAGTGAAATCACTGAACATTATTATAGAGTTTCAAAGCAATGTTTCAGCATTTACCCGAATTCTTTCTTCTTAACGTGGATAGCATTCCACCTAAATGTAGACATCAAATGTATGTAATCTTAGCAATCTAATCTAATTTTAGCAATCTAATCTAATTCTTAATAATCTAATCTTAGTTTCAAGATATTGGGGGGGAAAAAAAAAAAGAAAAGGAGTAGTGCTTTCTTCCGGTTTCTCTAACTTTAGATTAGACTAAATGTAGTTGAGATGAATCACCTATCACAAATGGGACTGAAGACATCTAGGAGTTTTATTATCACATCTTTTCAAGATACCAGCGGACTAATATTTTAGGGTTCTCCATTTGATAGTTCTTATATTTTAAAAATCAAATGACAAACATCACAATGCATGCAGTAGAATATACAAAAGCAATTTTGTATTTGAGCAATTTCTCATCATAAATTAAAGCTCAAAACATCACATAGTGCTAACTTTAAAAATACTTAATACTACTTTAAAGAAACTTTTTAAAATTTATATCTAACATCAACTGTTTTAGAAAATTAATTTAAAGCAATTTTAGATATTATACTTGTCCTCCCATCACTCCATAAAATGTAGCAATTTTTAGGGCAATACATTTCTAACTTTCAGATTCCCGTTACTCTTTTTCTTCTAGAAAGGTCCAGTCAATATTTTACCTGAATTTTACTTTTTAATTATTTCTACAAATAAGCAGCAAGATAAATTTAGAAACAATTGAAAATGAGGAATTATAAAGTTGATTCATAAAGAAATACTACACATTTAAACATACTCACATAGAGAAAGTGCTGCAGGTCTTTGCTTAATCTTATTTGCAAGGAAATATTTTTTACTTTCATGGCTGTTTTGAAAAGAAAATAATTAAATAATACATGTTGTGGCCTATTACTGTTGATCCTTAAAAGGGATCTTCATGCTTCTTGCAAAATAAGGTTTACAGGCTAGAACAGTGGCTAGATCATCATTTGGTCTTGAATTTCTCGAAGGGAAAGATTCTTTTCAATCACAGTTAGAGGCGGGAGAATACTTCAGCCGTATTAGTGACCAGACAAGATATAAAAGCATAAGCACTGACTCAGTCTGCTGTTTATGAAACTGAATTTAGTGACACAGGCTACAACCTAAGAACTGGTGAGACATGACTGAACTTTCATTTGCTCCTATCCTATTTGTTTTGATTCCTGAAGATTAATTTAATCTGTTGGGGTTCTTTGCTGCTATTAATGATGCTACTCCGGACAACGGTGACACTGCTGTGCCACTAAATTCACTCTGAATACTTCAGCCTTCTCCCCATTATCCTGAGCATCTCTTTCATCCTTTGACTCTCTGTAACCTCTTATGACTTTTTCAGCAGAGTTAGCTAGTGATGATGATGACTGTTGGCACCTACATAAGCCGAGTTTTTCTTTTAGTGTGTATGTCAGAGAAAGGCTACCATACTTCAAGCCAAGAGTGAAATAGTCTGAATATCATGGTGTGCAAGGTCATCAGGAGAACATGAATAACATGTTGAGAGGGATTTTAAGGAGGGGAAACAAACACACTACAAAAGGATACTAGAATCCAGAGAGACAGCTGACATTATGGTTTTCCCAGAACTATCATAGTATGCCTAAGTTTTAAATGTTATTGTTACAGGCTGGATTGCTTTAAAAGAGAGTCACAAATGCTCATGTACTTCTAGCCAAGGAGAAAAGCTGGAAGGGACCAGAAAAGTTCGTAAAAAGTACAATATGCTTCATTTGCTTTAAAGGATGTTTCAGTTTATTGCAGGCCTATCAATCATCACACATTTAATAACTGGGTAATGATATGTAACCAAGATAAATGAGATACTGAAATATATTTCTTAAGTAATAAAAAAGTTTTTCTCATTATTTCATCTTCGAATTGTTCCTGTAGGTATTCTGTACATTGCAGTTTCATGGGATTATTTTAGCATGACAAGATAATTATTTTTTAGTAAAGCATTTGACAAAATATTTCAAAAACTTACATTCAGAATGGGTCACTTAATAAGACAAGTTTCCATTCATATGAATGTACTTCTGACAAAGTGTCAAAACCAGTGTCAAAACACATGAAAGTACCAATCAGCATTCACTGAGTTTCCACTTTAATTCTTGTTTGTCTAATACATGAATTTATGATCAACAGTAGCTAAATGTTATTAGTATTACTGGAGTACCAATTCCTTAGCTTATTTAATGCAATTTATTTGATATATTGAATACTTGGGTTTGTAGATATTTGGCTATATTATTTTTTTCAAAAAATATTGAAAAATAACACATTTATAAACTCACATATAACACTGAGCTGTTTACAGAGATAACAATGAGCAAGGATGGAAAAGTAGTAACCTAAAGTTACAAGTTTAAGTGCATAATGAGAGACTGAAATAAGTATGTAGAGTGAGCATCAGTGCAGGGTCATATTCCAAATATACTTAGCTTGAAATGTGGGTGTTAACTACAGATTTTTCTTTTAAAATTCATGATTTAAAATAGAAAGCAATAAGGTTAAATTCATTTTAGCACATACATACAGTAAATAATATACTGAAAAAGTTACTCCTCAGAAGAGAGCTCTGCAAAAGTAGGCATAAAAGACTTTTATGTCTATTCAGAGATCAGCACTAAAGGATTGACTAGACATGAGAAATAAACATCAGGTACATGTAAAAGAATCACACTTCAAATCTCACTAAAGTCAAACGAACATAATATACATTTTGACTTTCTATGAATATCGCATATGATTCTAGAAATCTCCAATGACCCCCCCAAATATTTAAAAAATATATTTAAAGAGTGAAACCTAAGGAAAAAAAAAATATTGAAGTAGCTGTTATACTTATTACTGGAATAGAGAAAATGCTGCATTATCTGACAATTAAGCAGAAGCATTCAAGCCACCTAGAAGTGCTAAAAAGGTCTAGGCAAATGATGAAATACTTTTAGGTCAAGAGTAATTAGTTTTATTGGCCTCTTCACTCTTCAATGGCAAAAAAAAGTGAGCCAAGTATAATTAAAATAAAATATTAGAAGATATTAAAAAGGGGAAAATAAGAAATGTTCTTAAGATGAATTGTGATATAGCAGTATAAGAGTCTAAAGATGTCCAAACTAAGTCAAACCGAATGGTACAAAACACACACGAAAGAGCAGTCACAGCCTAGCAAATATGTGAATAAAATGAATCAAGATGTGTGCAGAGGTAGAAAGTTCACCAAGAGTATTCATGGTCAAAACTACGCCCTCCAACTCCTTGCCACCTCTTCCCTAATTTGTTACATTTACATTATGTAGAACATAAATTATGAATACAAGTGTTTAGAACTTACATAGCAGTACTCTTACATTCAAAGCACTGCTTGTGCTAATTACACTATGCAAGCTTTTCTTTTCTGTAGTGTTTTTCAAAGGTGGAACGATTTCTGTTACTTTCACATCTTATAAAGTAAATATGCTTATATTTACTCCTTTTCTTAGAACTGTAAGTAGCACATGCAGTGACTGCCTAGCTGCCTTCATGTAAACCTCTTCAGTGTTATTTATTTAATCATTTTGAAAAAGATAATTTTGTAATTAAGGGTAACACAACAGCTCCACAGATAAGGCTATTTGAAAACTTGAATTTAAAACCCATATGAACTATAAGGAAGACATAAAAAAAGCAAACAGTACAATCCTCCCCTGCATAAAGCCCATATTCCATAAAACAAACCATTTTCTTTTCCTGCAAATTTTCAATGACATAAAAAATAGTTTGGTTGTGATTGACAACTTTTAATACTGTCTCCCTGGTTTCTTCTAGGATATGAATTCAGAACCTTTTCAAGATCTGAGAATTGACATAAATTTATTAGATGCTTTTCGAATCTAATAGAATAACGTTTGTATATTAACATTGACACGAGAATAATTTATATTTGTTCAATGGTATTATTCACATATGCTGTTTTCAGCAATGTGTCACAAGTCTAACACAGCAATCTGAAAATGAAATCCATAAATTTCTTAAATACAGTCAGATAAGCCACTTTAGGGATGCAGAAAGACCATTCTCTGTTAATTGCATCATTCTTGATATTTACTTCTACAGTGAAGCTTCTACATTTTTGGAAATGCCATCTGAGATATTGTTGAAAGGGATTATAAATAGAATATTACTTGCAATAGTAATTTCTTTCATATTATAATATCCACATTTTTTCCACAACTTAATAGATTTTTGCCCACAGGTAACTGTTTTCCATTCTTATGAGAGTTAGCAGCCGTATTTTCAATCATATTATGTTTTACACACAACAAAATAGTAAAAGAGTAGAAATTGCACCAGATCCTTTTACAAGTGGTTGTAAAGTAGAGCAACATCACTGCAACTAAAGATAACTATATGACTTGTATGTCATCGACTCTGTGCATGATACAGTAATACAATAATACACTGCATTGATTCAGCTTACAAACAGTAATAATTTCATAGAAAGATCTTTGAAATTAAAAAAAATATTAAACTCATCTTCTAAAGATCAAGTAAGTTAAAATACCTATTTTTTTAATGTTTCACTTTTAACATAGTAAAAAAATGTCAGTAGGAGTAATAGTAAGAGCAGTACCATTAAATAACTCTAAAAATAGTGAAAGATCTCTATGTGTGGCTTTGTGTGGGGACCTGTGTTTCCAGCTACAGAGCTGGGCTATATGACACACAACCAGTGTCAGGGTGCAGTGTGAGTTGGTGGCTCTCTGGGTTTCATGGGAGATCCCCTGGGGTCTTCCACAGCAGGGTACTTGCCAACCAGGGCCTATCCCATCGCTCTGTAGTGGGTTGACCCCATTGAACAGCTAAGCATCCACACAGGCGCTTGCTAACTCCCTGTTCCCCTACAGTGGCAACAGGGAGAGAACAGGAAGAGTAAAATCACAAAAACTCGTGGGTCAAGGTAAAGACAGGATGGAAAGAGGAAAAAAACAAGGGATGCAAAGGTGATTACACCCTGCCCGCTCCAAGTAGACTGATGCCCAGCCAGTCTCCAAGCAATGGCTACTATTGAGGAACAAATCCATTTTGCATTGCTGAGTATGATGTTTTATGGTACATAATATCCCTTCTGGCTTATTTTGTTCAGCTGCATCATGTTTTTGTCCTCTCCCAGTGTCTTGCTCACACCCAGCATACTCTCTGGGTGAGCAATGTGGGAAATAGAGAAAGGTTGTTCAAACATCTTTCAGCATCAGCCAAAACATTGGCATGTTAGTGCTGTTTTAGTCCCAAATGAGAAACCCATTGCCATATGGGATGCTATGAAGACAGTTACCTTCTACGCAGCCTGGCTCAGTACATGCTCCAGTCAGGAACAGGGAAGCCATAGGGATGGGGTGCAGCTCCAGCTCTGGGCACCAGGCACCTCCTTGGGGACAGTGACAGGCTGAGGTGGGGCCTGGATGTGAGCCCTTGGGTAGGTCTGGCTCATTGGGACCCATGGCTGGGGAGGACAGGGCGGTGAGGGGCAGGAGACCAGTCCTGCTGTTTTGCTGGGGCAGGGGCTGACAGTCATGGCTGCAATACAGTCCTGGGTTGTGGGAAGGGTGTGGGGAGCCCCAGGGAAGGGGGCCAGGGACAGTCAGGGCTGGAGCTGCCCTCAGGATGCTGAGCTTTGAAGGGTGGCTTTAGATGCAGGTTTGAAGGAAAAAATGGTGAAGAACCACAATAGAGTGTAGTAGATACTGACAAGTAACACTGTATGGATACTACCAAACATTCATCCTCACTTCTCTGTTCTTATGAACATGATACATGAAGTAGTTTATTCCCAATTAGTATCATGTAGATGGATACTTCTAATTATATCAGAAATGTTTATTCAGAAACAGGATTGAAAACAATAAATAAAATTTATAAAGGAAAAGCATTCATGTGTTATTTATTTGTTTAATATTTTTGCATTCTTTTTACTTTTTAATTGGATTGCAGTAATTGAATCAAATTATAGATCCTTGACTTAACATATAGACAAATAATATTTTAGAGGGGAAAAAAAATCCACTTTTCCCAGATTTGTTGTATTATTTAAAAAAAAGAATACTACTGGCTATTTAAAGATGCTTGAATAGGAATCATTGAATAGGAATCATTGAATATAGAATTTCAATCTAGAGAGAGAGAAAATGTTACTGATTGCTTCTGATTGAGGTTCATAAATAAGGTTTGAAGAGCATGCACTTCCTGAAGGTACTGCAGATGGTACATATGTAAAGAATCAACTTTTCTTTGGATCAGCTGAAGAAATTGGGAGACTGACCACCTTTTGAGCAAAAGCATCAGAAAACTGTATAATTGAAATTGCATTCAAATTCCACAGTATATTCTTTTTGATATGTTTAAAGAGAAGGCTTTCTGGAGAAAAAAAAAAGATAATACCATATGGTAAGTATGGGTCACTTTTATAAGAGTACAGAATTCTATAGCTCATTTCTGTTTTATTCTGAATCCAATCCCCTGTAATCATCATTCTTGTTAACATTATCCACACAGTGTGAAACCGGTGACTGTGTGTACTGGTTTTGGCTAGTTTTCATCATAGCAGCTTGGATGGTGCTGTGTTTTAGACTTGTGATGAAAACACTGCTTATAACACAGGGCTGTTTCATTTTTTCCTGGACAGTGCTTACACAGCATCAAGACCTTCTCTGTTTCTCACACTGCCTCACCAGTGAATCAGCTAGGGGTACACAACAAGCTGGAAGGGGACACAGTCGGGACAGCTGACCCTAACTGACCAAAGGGATATCCCACACCATATGAGCTTGACAACTTTGAAAAATAAAACACTTATTCCCTGTTAGAATTCTTGGAACTATCCAGATATGGTAAGATTTTTTTCAGAGGACCTTGAAAGAGGTTAAAATACCTAAAGCTTACTGAAATTCAGTGGCATCTAGGGCTTTAACTTCTTTTGAAATCTCAGCTAACAATTTCACTTGTTAAGGAAAACCAAACCCAGACATAACAAACAGGTTTCCATTTACAATGTAACTGCCACAGAAATAGTATTCTTTTACCGGTGGAGTGCTGAAAATGTAGAAGGATGAACCTTTCAGTGCCAGAAATTTGAATTTGTAGGGCTGAGATGAATCAGTTCCTTCAAGTCTCTCATTTACCCATCCCATATGTATGACCTGTACAAGAAAATAATTGAAAATTAAATCTATTTTTCAGTGGAGCATAAGATATATCTAAAAAGGTCAAGTCTTTCCACAAGGAAGAGCAGTCTATCAGAATAAGATGCATCTTCCACTCCTTCACATTTACATTTCCACCACTCTCATACTCTTGAACAAGTGTATTGTATCATGGCAGGGTGTCAGAATTCCTTGCAGAGACTTAAACTTACAGCACAGGTTGTCTAAATCTTGTCTGAAATAATCACCATTTTAAAAGCCACCTATCCATGTCTCAGCAGACTCTTATTTGAGCCAGCAGACAACCTAGGTGTACTGAAATAGCTCAACCAGGAGTTTATAAAAACTGTGATGCTACATTATCTATAGCACAGCCAAAACTTGGACATAGCGAAATTTCTGTTACATGCAGCTCTAAAAGAAATGCATCTGAACAAATCACTATATTTTTTTTCTGAAATCGAACAACTTGCTGTATGCTCGTGTTTGCCACTGTTAACAAAGTGTCTTTGTCACTCTGGTTGTCTGTATTTGTTATTTACACTTCATCTTATGATGATTTATGTTCTCACAGAATCAGATGTCAAATTCAGTTGTTACACAACTTTGTTTATCAGTATGGTAATATAATATCAAATAATACAGACAAAAGAATAATATCCAAATCACAGGGCACAAAAAAATTAATATTCTCCTTTACATTCATAGTCATGTTTGCTGACCTGCAAATGGACATCATTTATAAAGCATTAAAAGTATTAAAATATTTTTCTAAAAAGTAGTATTACCAATTAAATTGATAAGCATTTTTTTTTTTTTTTTTTCACAGCAGAACCCACTAAACAATTTTGGTATTAACTACAATGTCAAATGGCAAAATTAAGTCACAGATAAAGTCTGAAACTTGGCCAGGTCATTCATAAAACACCATATAGCAAAGCAACATGACACATTCTGAGAAATATAACTATATGTATTGTTGAAAACCAAAGATACTTCATTTAATATATTAAAAGAAGGGCAAATAAGAAGTTCTCAGTTGAAACTCGGGGCAGAATGGTATCAGAAGACTGGATACTTTCTTGGGAAAGAAGCAATAGTCACAAATAGGTAGCTGAAGAAGGATTGCCACTGGAAGATAAGTAGTGAGCTTAGTGGGTTTAGTGCTGTCATTTGCCTGGATTCAGGACAACAGGATGGAAAGCTAAAAAGTACTAATAAAAATGAAAAAAAAGGAAAAAAATAAAGCAAAATACATCTAGGAGGAGAAAGAAATCAATTTAGTAAGTCCCAAAATAAAGAAACAATAAAATATGAAATTAAAATGAAAAGAATGAAAGGAATGACACTATACAATATATGAGGGGAAAAATCAATGAAAAGATATTTGGGAGGAAAAAAAAAAGAAAAGAGGATTCCAAATGTATATTTGCCTATGAAGATACAAAGTACCAAAAAAAGTAAGAAGGAAAATAGAAGAATTCTGTGTGGGAATCTGCTGACGACACCAAACTGTATGCTGCAGCCATCACACTGGAGGGAAAGGATGCCTCCTATCTAGAGGGACCTTGACAGGCTTGAGAGTGCAGACCTCATGAAGGTAAACTAGGCCAAGTGCAAGATCCTGCCCGTGAGTTAGGGAAATCTCAAGCACAAATATAGGCTGGGTGGAGAATGGATTGAGAGCAGTCCTCCAGAGAAGGGCTTGGGGGTGTTGGTTGATGAGAAGCTCAATGTGACCTGGCAATGTACGTTCGCAGACCAGAAAGTCAATCATATCCTAGGCTGCATCTAACGTGTGACCAGCCGGTCAAGGGAGGTGATTCTCCCCATCAACTCCACTCTTGTGCGACCTTACCTGGAGTACTGTATTCAGCTCTGGGGCTCCCAACATAAGAAGTACATGGATCTGTTGGAGCAAGTCCAAACAAGGGTCACAAAAAATATCAGAGGGCTGGAGCACCACTGCTATGAAGACAGGCTGAGAGTTGGGGTTGTTCAGCCTGGATAAGAGAAGGCTCTAGGGAGAACTTACATCAGCCTTGCAGTACCTAAATTTAGGTGGCCTACATGAAAGCTGGAGAGGGACTTCTTACAATGGCACATAGTTATAGGATGACAGCGTAATGGCTTTAAACTGAAAGACGGTCAATTGTAAGAAAAGAATTCTTTACTGCAAGGTTAGTGAGACACTGGAACAGGTCGCCGAGAGAAGTTGTGGATGTCTTACCTCTGGAAGTGTTCAGGCCAGGCTGAATGGGGCTGGTGTCCCTGTCCATGTATGTCAGGGACGTTTGGAACTAGATGATCTCTAAGATGCCTTTCACCACAAACCATTTCACGATTCTATGAGAAACTGCTCTGTTACTTGGATTGAAATCTGCCATTTAAAGTTTTAAGGAGTGCTCACAAGGCATAACACTACAAACTGTCACATTCTCAGCACTGTTTTCACCACTTTATTCCCATACCGCATAAGTAATTTGAGATTGCTATTTGAAACTGTGTGAAAAATTACACATACATCTGGAAAATTACCCCTACATCACTGATGTATTGTTTCTAACATGTTCTAATACACTTTCTGAAAGTTCCTGTAGGAACCAAATGAACAATGGCACCCATTACGAGGAGATAAAACAACTCACTAACAAACTGTAATCCAATCACAGCAGATAAATGGAAGTTCTTATTCGGATTTATTGTTTTGCTACAGCAACAAAAGCATCTAGGTGCTGCAATGACTGGAAACTTAACATATGTTACCTTTAATAAAGCAATCAGTACATTTGGTCTATAGTACTTCTAGTCAAATACTTATGAAAAGTAAATGAAGCAAAACACTTCAGAGGGAAATGAAAACAGAAAATTAAGTAGAACTCTGATGCATGACATGTCAGAATAGAAGGGTGCAATTACGCAGTGAAAGTGGAATAAGAGTCTACAACAGATGCCAACTTGGCCTACAAGTTAAGTACCAGTATCATACCATGAAGCACAATAGAATAATCCAAAATTAGGTGAACAGAGAAGTACATCTTGAGGTAGCTTAAGTAATTTTTTTTTTTCTTTTCCAAAGCAAGTGGTAGACTGTATGTTTTTGAGAGTACTGTTACTGGAGGAGGAGGGGAAAAGCAGTCCTTTCATATCCATAATGATTAAATAAATAAATAAATAAAAAACCAGAAAGAAATTTAGAATGCTAGAAGTTTTGATGTGTTACATTAATGGATTCCACTGCACCTCAACAGCACTCAGTTATGTCCAAATGGCTACTATTCAAAACATAATGTTATAGAGATGAAACTACAGAGGAATTTAGAAATTATGACACTCAAGTGTTTTATGTGCTTCAGCTCAAGAATGATATTTGTAAGTCCAAACTGCATGCAGTTTGAATGGCACTTCAAAGGGAAGTATCAGGACTGCTTTGTATCTGAATTTGTGAACCTTCCCAGGATTTGGCTGCCTGTGCAAAATTTGGATTATGAATCCTTTTGAGCAGTGATAATTGTGTCTCCTTTTAGTTTGCTTGTTTTAACACTCATCTTTTCTCATTATAGCTTTCTTGTTCAAGTTAGGATTCAAATCACAAAACTCGCTCTTGAAGACAGGTAACCAGTAAGTTGCTAGAACTAATCAAACTAAATAGAAGTGGAAAAGTCAAGTCCTTCAAAATTTTTTTGCTCTTGTATATATGTTTTATTTTTTAACAATATTACAACAATAAAATACACCTAACAAGCTATGCTCCTCCTGACCAAATAAAGACTCAAACAGTTTCTTCTGCAGTTTGGGAAAATAAAAAAAAAACCACCTTTCAAAATACAGCTGTTTGCTATAGCTGTTGCAAAAGTGTCCTCAAGGAAGAAAACAGTCTGGAAATTCAGTCTCAATAAAATAATAATTCTGCTTTAAAAAGTGTTAGCATAATTTTAATTGGAGAATAATCCTGAAAAAAAGACTGATCTCATAGTTGTAATCCAGTGAAATCACAGTTCTGTAATATTGAATGGAAAAGCAGTAGTCTTTAAAAGCTGTGAAGAGCAGATGCCTGTGAAGGAAATTACATACTTTAAAATCTTTCTCACAATCTACAAGGCAGAAATATACAGAGAAAAGTAGAATAAAGAAGAGCTGTTAGTATTTTATATATATATATATATTCGAACAGCTAAGGGAAGCTAAAGAAGACAGCTCAATCAGAGACCACGATTTTCCCTGAAGACAAAATTTTCTTGTGCCACTCACTGTAAGAGGCATCCTAGACCCAGCTGACCACTGGAAGATATGGTCAACAAGTTAAGGTAGGAAACACTGTTTAAGTAGACTCTTCCATACATTTTTCCTTAAATAGGAATAGGTTTCCTTTGTCTGACACAGTCTGTAGAGTTTCTAGAGTCCGATGTTTTGAAGTCTTAAAATTTCAAAGAGTAATGTAACTATTCCTTTAACACAAAAAATTGGGACGTACAAATGCCATGAACAAACTGCAATATATTTGTTTTATAAAGTATGGTGACATTTCACGGAATACATTCAGAAATGCAACCACAGGTTTCAGAATTCTATTATGTATAGATTTCTTGTCCTGAGTTTGGCAAATCTCTTGATTTTTTTTATTTTTTTTTTTTTCATTTTGTTTGTCTTCAAAATCATTATAGTAGCAATAGTTCTTTACCTCACAGAGGCAGGACATATTAGCTAACTGACTAGACGTTAAGAAGTTTAAGTGCTTTAAAGTGGTACTTCTTCCATTAGAGTCTGTTTTTCAGTGGAACACCTGAGGTCCCGGAAAAGATCTCTGAACCTACCACGAGAATTTAATTAGGAATTGCATAACTGACCTTCCATATAAATAAAGTTAAAACAATTACCAAGGAAGATCTCAATTCTATCTCCGCTTGGTCTCTGTATGCTTAAAGGAATTTAGTCCTGATCCCTTTCTAAAGGAGTAATTTGTAAAATTCTAGTCTGCAAGAGTCTAACTCTTCCAGACTTACAATTAGGAGAAAGTAGTTTTGTTGCTATATGATAGATTTTAAAAACATTCTTTGGGAAAAAAAAAAGGTAAAAAAAAAAGGGGGAAAAAAAAAAAGATAAATTGATCTTAGAAGAGCATGTGCAGAGTTTCTTTTATTCTGCAGGAAGCCAAGTAAACATAGAATCATGGAACAGTAGGGGTTGGAAGAGACCTCTGGAGATTGATCCTGCCAAAGCAGGATCACCTAGGGCAGGTCACACAGGAACATATCCAGGTGGATTATGAAAGTCTCTAGAGAAGGAAACTCCACAACCTCTCTGGGCAGACTGTTCTAGGCTCCGTCACTCTCACAGGAAAGAAGTTTCTCCTCATGTTGAGGTGGAACTTCTGGGTTGTATTTATCACTGTCCTACTCTGATTCAATTAGTGAATTGGTGGCAGTTTTGTTTAAATTAAATTGATTTTTTTTTCCCCAAGTCGAGTCTGTCTTTTGACTGGCTCAATTCCCTTCACCTTGAGGAGCACCAATATGCTTCAAAAGTATCCAGTGCGTACATGCTGTGTGCTTCATCATCTATACAGGTTACAATATAAACTTAGTGCTAGAGCTTCAGCAGTTGTAGGTATTTAATACATTTCAAATTTGTGTAATTCCTGTATATTTGTTAAAACCTTGTCACCTTTGACATGGTTTAAATAGCATGGCATGCCCTGGGATAACTAGAATTCACCAAACAATTCCCAAGGACAGTCTGGGATTTAAGCATTGGTGGGAATTATTTCCAAGAGGGAGTTTAAATGCAGCCATCCTGCTTTGGTGGAAGAAGAGAATTCAAAAGTGTGGAAACAGCCAGACCATGCCAATTAGCTTCATGCTCTGGTACTGTTTATTTCAACAATACAAATATATTCATAATAACTATAACTACTACTACTTTCCCTACCACCTCTTCATAACTTTGGATTATAGGCACAGGGCAAAGTCCAAATTCTTTGCCTCTTTTATTTTTTTTTTTTTAATTTTATTTTTTTAATTTTTTTTTTGCAAAAAGACCCATAAATACAGTTGATTATAGGCCTGAGAACCAATATCTTAGCCCTTTCACTTTCCATTTTCTTTAGCTATATGCCCATGAAATGTATCATGTTCTGGAGATCCAGCTTCTAGTAAAATCAATATGAAAGCAAGGGAGAAAGACAGGTTTTGGCAAATAATTTTTTTATCCTCTTGATCCCGAATCCCAGTTGTTAACGATCTATGAGAAACAGAATTTCAGTGATTCCTATCCTGATCCAGCCTCATCCTTTACGAAAGATTAATTTGGACTCTAAAAACAGTGAATAAAACTCACTGCAGGCAATACAATAATCAAAGTGTAAGGACCTGTTTAATTCTTCATGAATGTCCATGCAAAGATAAATTTGCAGCTATCACATATTTTACTACAAGGCAGCCCTTCAAGTGACCCTCAATGTCTTCGGCTTATACTTTCTCTAAATTTTAAATCAATTGCATTAACAAGAGCTATTCAGATTTGTACAAACATTATGTAACTGACATTAATAAGCTCCATTAATCTAGAGCAGATAAAATCCTCTTCTATTCTGAGTTACCATTGCCAAGTTTTATTCTTTTGTGAGATATATGTGTGCGTATATATACCTGAGATTCACATTTTACTTGTTTTTAAACTAAATTTTCATAGGACGTTTTAAAGTCTGCATTTTTCACCTTTGCTTCTTTAATATTTTTATATTTGCTAATATTATTTACTTGATCTGTCCAAATTCATTATAAATTTCTCTTTTTTTCCCGCTTTTTGGAAGAGAAAATCGAGCTTTTCTTGCTGTCAGTCCCACCTTACATTTTCAAACTCTAAAATTAAGGTCCTAATTTTATCTTCCCTTCTTTTCATATTTGGAATGGAATAGATTTGTGCTGCCTAACTTTAGGCATGTACTTTAGATGATATGAGAAGAAGCTACTCTTCTTAGGACCTCAGTATAGTCAAGATAGAAAAAGAAGCTCCTATAAAAGATGATTTAAAGTACTGCAAGTTCCGCATTTGAACAACTCTCCAGAACAGAGTAATTTTCTGCATTGACAATTTAGGCAGTTTATGGAGACCAGCCCATTTATTTGAGAAATCAAATTAGGTAGTTAGTGATAGGTTGGATGACTGTTCCAAATATCTTTTAAAAATTGAGGAACAATGTCTTCTGTGTTTTCAACTGAACTCATTCTTTGTGCCCAAACTGATATGAATAAACTCTGAACAGTTACAATAGTACTTGTAGCAGAGAGTTCATCCAAGAAAAGATAGCCAAATTCAGTATCTTTTCCCATGGCATTCATAATTACCTGTTTTTCATATCAGTTTAATTAATAATTAAAAGCCATGGTAAAAAGAGCAATTAAATGTTCCCTTATTATATAGAATAGGTATTTATTTTGGTTGTGGGGGTAACTTGATTATCTGTTATACATAGAATTCAAGTCTGTAGTGGCTTTTGAATAGTTTTCATCTTTTTTTCAAAGTACTGACTCAAATATAAGAAAACAGTTTCCTGTGTAAGAAAATGTCAATGGTTAAATATTTTTAATAACCTCTAGAAGAGTCTATAAATGTTCAAGTACATTTTAAAAATAAGATGATGGAATGATGACATAGGAAAGAATATATAAACTGTCAAACTCAGAAATAATTTTTTTGATCCCTATATGAAGAACTTTTTGACTCAGTCTTTGATTTTTGTAATAGAGGTCCATAATAAATTTCTTCAGGAAAACATTATAAAAGACATATTGTCTAATTTTCACTTTTATATTCGCAAACCCAGCATTTCTGTAAACAGCAGGGATTGGGCTCTTTATTCCTGAGTAATGATTCAATGTTAGATTGATGGCAGCACACATATGTGAAACCCATTATTTTTATAATACAAACTCCAAAGTACTTCTCAGAATTACAGAATTAGCTTGGAAAATGTATTATATTTAACAAAGTAAATGAAAAAACT
The DNA here is from genome assembly GCA_013396935.1 of Baryphthengus martii. Taxonomy (NCBI): domain Eukaryota; kingdom Metazoa; phylum Chordata; class Aves; order Coraciiformes; family Momotidae; genus Baryphthengus; species Baryphthengus martii. The sequence continues at coordinate 303,904 of VWZK01001096.1, forward strand.
CTTCACAATGCTACAAGAAGTAAGAATACTTCCCAATGCAGTAAATTCAATGGGGTCTGCAGGACATTTGGCTAGCTGGAGGAGAAGAAATATCTCATCAGGCTCCTGAGCTTCAAAAGTCCCAGACAAACAGTCATGGTAAACGTAGTCTGAAAAGCATGACACATACAAACCAGACTGAATTTGTAACACATGACACGGCTATCTGTGCATCATATGTGATGTAAATACAGAGTTAACTTGTCAGACTCACTGCTACAACATTGCATGCAAACATACACTATGCTTTCCACGACTCATTTGTGAGTTCCACTGTCCTCCCCTCATTTATTTCATGGATCCTTCTAATCACTTTTTAGGACTACAGTAGAGGATTCTACTAATAACTGTGGATTAGTAAAAATCTGCTGTATTAGGAAGATTATTTCAGAACTTCAAACCATAGAAAACTTGGTTCTAGAATTTTAAAACTGACTAAATATATGTATGTAAGCCCTACAAATTTGCAACTTAATGCAATGGCAAGAATTTCAAAAATTGGATAATATATTGAAAATCTTACCTGATCTGAGGGAGAACAGCATTTATTTGCCATTTTCATCTATGAAAGAGAGATGGAAGAATACACAGAGTTATTAATATGCTGAAGAGTTTCTGTGATGCAATTAGCATCGACTTAGTTATTGAATACCACATTAATACTTCAAAATCATAAGAAATTGAATAATTCCATGCTTAAATATTAGATTTTTACTATTACACTATATTTACAAAGCCAAGGACTGAAAAGAAGGGAAGCCTTTTATCATAGTTATATGGCTGCTATAAAGAAAGTTACCTCCAACCTAATCAGTACATCTGTAGAAACCTGTTGGCTTTGTGTGATGCTAATGACACAGGCCTCAGGATGTGTCAGGGTTTGTCTGGACTTGTCTTGGACTATCTAGGCTCATTTAGCCATAACATAAACATCTAATGACTGTCAGACTATTGCCTGCTTGGTTTTAGCGAAGTACAGCTGTGGGATGCAATGATACATACATATATAAAAGCTCCAGGTATATAAAGTATATAAAATGTATACACATATTCTTGTAGCTAATAGATGGCAATAACAAGTCCTTATTCCGCATAGAGGTAATTATCTCTAACTGTAAACTAAATGAGTCTGGGACAAGACTCAATTTGGCAGAGTACAGGAAGACAGCAGGAGCCTTGACTGTACAGACACAGGGCGATACCAAGGCTCAGGGCTGTAGGAGCTCACTACTCAGTCCTAACCCATTACAGTCCATCAGGGCTCCCCCTCCCTCATGCACTGGGGCAGACGTGCTGGTCAGACAGCTGGGAGTGAGTGTGGCTCTTGGGATGAGGTGGCCAGACCTACTGGGAGCCTGAAGGATTTGTCAGGTCTGGCTGCTGCCTTGTGTACAGTGCCAGGATAGCCTGTCAGCCTGTTGGTGGAGGCCTGCAATGCTCCCTACCACCTCACTGCCCCTCCAGAGAAGGAACAGGGACCACCACAACAGAGGCAAGTCACGGCCTGCAGGCACTGGCACCTGCACCACAGCTCAGATGAGAACCGATGATGAGGATGGAGCTGACATTCAGCTGTCAGGAGGAGGGGAGCCCTAGCAAGATTCCTCAGAGCTCTTGCAGACAGCTCTGCCTACAACTGCATGGCTGCACCCTGCCAGAGGTTGCCTGTGGGATTCAACAACAACAAGCCAGCAGGAACTCAAGAAGCCCCCTCTGTAACTTCGATAAAACAAACTGGTGACATGTTCAGTCTTGCAGAAGGAAGCAGACCTCACCAGCCTGATTCATAACCGGCTCTATCCTGAGCAGTTGTGCAGGACATAAGGCAAAGGCACCTTGAATACCTTAACATCAGAAGGAATGCGGTCACACCCTGCCCATATTCAGTTCCAACTTTTCTCCAGTGCTTCAGACAAAAATACGTTCACAAAGCAACTATATAGAAGCCATATGATACACACAGGAAATATTATTTCCTTGCAGGTGGCAAAAGATATGCTCAATAATAAGATTCCTATAGCATAAACCAGCGCAAGTAAATATGACTAGCAGGGATTCTGTCTCCTTTCACCCTCCTAAAAAAGCTTAAGTCAAGCTACTTAAGCTGCCTATATGCTAGGGAAAAGAAGTGTTATAATACTTTTTACTTTATTGTGTTCAGATGTGTCTAGAAAACTATGTGTGATATCAGTCATGCAGTTGTCCTACAGAATGAAGTTATTGTGAGGAGCAGCCTCCTAACCAGTCCAGCTTCTCAATGGCAAGGGCAATAGGGAAGAATGCTTTGGACTCCACAGCTACTCACTGCACAGCCTTAGTTCATTCCCCATTCAAAGAAGGGATGGCTGCAGTCCTGACGTAACTGTGGGGAGAAGAAAGATCATCTTCTGCATCATATTATAATCCCACGTCACAGGCCTGAGGAGAGAGAAGTATGCATTCTCCACTTCACCTGGCATCATTGTTGTGCTCTACAGCTGGCACAGAGAGATGGGAATATAAATGGGATAGGTTACATCTTGCTGGCAGTGCATGAGCTTTCAGCACTGCGGTGCAGCAATGGGAGCTGGAGACAGCAGGGGAACTAGAGACAAAAACTCAGATCTGAAAAGACCACAGGAAACTGGGAAAAAGAACTATTAAGCAATAGTAATTCCTGTACTTTGTTCTAAATGAATACATACAGTACAGGAACAAAATGGGGATGAAATGATTCAGAACCATATACCTAACTCTAAATACCTCCCAAGCTGGGATTTATCTAACTTAACTTTGGAAAGCCAAAGAGGAAAGAGTTATACATATAATATACTTATATTCTCTTTCCAGACAGCACAGAGGGAGAAGGATCTTGACAGGCACATTTTTTTTTTTTTCTTTCCTGGTTGTAAGAGGATCCTATGTGACATGCTTGTTGCTTGGCTAAATTTAGGGGCTGTGATTCCTACTCTTATTGACTTCCCATTACAACAACAATGGTTTGAACCGTGTTACTTTCAAATGGAAATCTTCGAGTTTAAAAACAACAACAAAAAAGCAGCAGTAAAGAAATATTATCACATGTTTTCACACTGGGAATAGAAACTGTTTATATAATCACTGAGGCAGTCAAATTTGTATACCGCTTCCTAAACACAAGGATTTTGTTTCCCTCTACATGTACCCTACATTCTGCTGTGTAAACAAAGTAAGACCATCTCAATCCTCTTTCTTTTTTTTTTTTATGTATAAGCATGTTCGAAGCTTATATTTCATAAGTCTTTCCCTATTCAAACATAAATTTCATGCCACTGTGATATTGAATATCACTTAGATATATGTTTACATAAAAGTGTAAAATAAAAGGTTTGGACATTATGACATACATAGTTAAAAAAGATGTCAAAGGCATAACTATGATCCGGCTTAAAAATCTGCTTTTGAATCTAAATCTAAAGTTTTTACCATCATGCAATGAAGCTGCTGGAATGAATTATTAAAATACTAAATAATATTTAAAGTAAAAAACCTGCATTGTAACTCATTCTCTTACCTGCTTATAAACTACTCATTTATTTGTCAACATTTTTTAAAAAATGTAACACCATTAGAACATACTTGAGAAAAGTATGTTCTTCATTAAGAAGATTGTAAATACAAGAAACAAGTCTCTATAATGTAAATGAACCAGCAGCATTACTTTTAGGTTCTTCTACTGATTATGACTATATTACGTTCAGTGTTAAGTTTCAAAGAAAATAATTAAGATCCATGAGAGAAGCTACACATATTTGATAGATGGTGATCTGAATGGTGGAAAATAATGGTGGAGAAATATAAATTACTCGCAAGAACTCTCTCCCAAGAAAACATCTCTAGCACAGCATTGCCACTTCAGCCAACAAAGAATCCTCTAGCTGAACAAATTAAGAACAGGAGCTGTGAGAAGCACATGCAGATCAACTTGTTTCCTGTGTTTCTTCTTTCATCATGGCAGCTTCACTGCCAGATTCCGTTCCCTCTCTCCCTCTAGTTTCTTCAACTGTACCTCCTTCTGTGAGAAGAGAAGCATACGAAGAAATAAATGTGAGGTGCTGATTCATCTCTACTTATTTCTGTCAAAGGTAAATGTGAAGAGCTTTGAAAACATTGAAAAGATTGGTGATAGAATCACAAAGGAAGATGATAGGGAAGTTTTACGCTGGTAGGAAAGTATGTGAAAAACAAGAATACGAACAGAATGATGAATAATTTGGGGCAAGGGTCCTTGGGAAAAAAAATGTACTAAGTTGACTGTTACTAGGAGATTTTCCAAGCTAAGCATACAAGGCATATATCAGTAAGGAGGGCTGAAAAGATACCTTCACATCTTTCTTCGTGTTGCAGTATTCCCCATGCTCCTCTGTCTTAGAAGAACTAACTCTTCTCCAGGCTAATGCTGGAATCATTATTTCTCATCTACCAAGTAACACTTTCTAGATATGCTAACATCCAGGGATAGCATCCTTATACAGTGACAACTTGTCACATCTTCACTATTGAAAGATGACTCCTCCTTTACACTTGATCTTCAGAGAGCTTGACTGTGCACAGAAGTTAGATTTTTAGTACTTCAAAAGAGTACTCTGACATTAGCACAAGTGTCACATTGTGGCAGAGCTATTTTTGTACTGCCTACATTAGGATTGTCTTCTGGCATCAGTGGGAGATCTGACAAAGTGCTGCCAGTTGCTGAATGAGACTGTATTAGAGGGAAATAGTGAAATAAAGTATATTAGGGTAAAGGGATACATGAAAGATAGCGTGCACTGTAAGAAAACAATCTGTATCAGGAGCTCTTTAAGAACTAAAATTCTAGAGAAATAAAAATTCAAAATGGTATACTAATGTGTATGAAAAGAATGTATAAAAGAGTAGCATGAATAGGCAAGGACAAAGTAAGAATTACTTAGTAGCAGGAGGAGTTGGTAGTGAAGAAACAAGTAGCAGTGCAAACAAAATATTAAAATGTGGAGAAGCAAAAAGTGAACAATGGAAAGCATTGCTTATATACTCAGTAATAGAACAGGTAAGAATGCTGACAGTATCAGCAAGAAGATCCATTGTGACCACATATCTAGTAATTAATTTATGTACAGAGATGAACCACTACTGAACCAGTAGTGATTATATTCAGGTACTCCTGGACACTCTATAGACATGGAAAAGTGTACGTCTATAAAGAAAAGGGAAAAAGCTCTGAGGAATTACAGATCCATTTCCCAACATCAATTTCAGAAGTGCTATAAGAAAAGAACCATTTCGTGAAAGGGTAGTGTTAAGGTAATTAAAAGCATTCAGAATGGATTTTCAAGAAGTCTAATCCAAAGGCCTTGTCCTAAGCTGTGAGGATGTCAAACAGTCTACGTTCTCTGGCTGCCCAGAGGCAGGGAATTCTCGCTCTTCTTTTGCCACACACTTTAGTTGCACCCCAGCCTCACAGCCCTGGTCTTAAAAAATGATTTGCAACAAAAGGGATTCTCGTTGACTATTATAACTCCTGTTCTGATGATCAGTGATAAAAATAATGCTCTGGCCAGACCTTTCCAGTTGCACCACAGGCTGCACAGCTGGCAAATATGTAAAACATTAAATCCAAGCAAAAAGTTTGCTTGCTTCTTATATGCTCTATATAGGTTTAGTCTATAGCTCACCAAGAACCAGTACTTAGCATACAACAAAATATTGCTGCAAACAGGTCACAACACAGTGAAGATACTATATCAGGACTCATGCTGCTGCACATAGTGTATTTGAAAAAAAACAGACTAGAATTCCACAACTAACAAAACTTGCTTGCATTTATTGCCACTTTTTATTGTCTTATTCATCTATATCCGTGGAGTGGCTTTTATTCAGTGTATTTCTTTAAAAAGAAAGAGAATTGGGCTTAATAGCTACAAACCGGAATTGCTCTAAAAATATTACAATAGACTTCTTTTTGCTATTCACACAGAAGGAATTATGAAATGTCACGAACAATTTACAATGCTTTCTTAGAATCATCAAATAGACAAATCACTAAATAGACAATAGAGAATATTTATAAAGAAGGCATCATAAGCAAAACTGTTCTATTTTTTCAAAGATACTGCTTAAGCAATTGAATATTTTAAAAGAATTAACACAATAAATGAACTACTGTGATCAAATGTGATTCGAAATCACTTTTGAAGACTAGAAAAATAAATTCAATTTATAATCTGTTTTAAGCAAAGATTTATGTTGAAATTCAATACAAAAATGTAAAAATGAAATATTTGGTCATATCTAAAGCTCTGCGAAATGACCAGAAAGGATAAATATTTTGCCTTAAAAAGTGTCTTAAATGTGAATTATTTTCTACCCTTGGACAATTAGAAATAATTTTACAATAGCATAGACAAGAAAATATGCAGAAAGTAACATACATTTTGAAGTGTCAAATCACTGATGTTAGTTGATATTGCTCTCAGCCAGTCAGCACTCTCCTGGGCTGTATAAAACTGAAGTATCCCAGTACTAACTCCATCGAGTGCCAGCACTTCAAATGCATTAGATCTGCAGTAAGAAGAAATACATCCGTAAAGGAAGATACGACAATTTGCTGAAACTGCCCATTATTTCTCAGTGTTTCAGTGATTTTTACACTTTTTGACAAGTTTTGAATCTTAATTTTACAAATCAAAAGAAAAGCAAGAGAAAAAATTATAATAATGGGCAGTGCCAGGAGCAACACATACAATAAGTATCTCTGCATTAGCATATATATGTGCTGATCATGTACTTCCCTTGAATATATATATTATGTTCATAATTACTGAACTTAAGATAGTGTATTCAGGAAGTATACATTTGATCTTTTTGAAAAAAAAACTTTTTTTATTTTTTTTTTATTTTTTTTAAGCAAAATGATTATTTGCTTTATTGGATTTTGGTTTCATTGACTACGAATGTATAAGTTGCAAGGAAAGGCCTTCCCTAGCTTTAATTTATTGGATTCCTATGATTTTCTACATATCATTATAAGCAACGTTTTCTTTAAGCTCTTGTATAACACAGGAATTTGTACTTAGAAGGTTCTTTAAATAAATCTCGAATGTAGGACCCTTTCTCAAAACAGCATTGATATGCACTAATGTGCAATTTTATTTTATTCATTTTTATGCATCTTTTATGTATTCATAGCAACTTTATCCTGCAAATGGCCAATGCTATTCCTTACTATCTAGAGTTAGGCACTGTATACACACTTATGAAAGCCCCTACCTTTGAATGCTGCTGGGATATGCTTTTTAAAACAATGAGATTTTTCAATACAAACAAAAAATAAGTTCATTAAGCAGTGGCATGGAAGTACACAGGTCTAAATTTAAAATGTGACATGCAATAGTTTCTGCAACTCTTCTTCAGAAAGCTACATAGATTATTTAAGTGCTTATGAGCATCATCAGAGTTAGACTTTATACACTATTGTGAAAGAAAATTATATTTATCTGAATGATTGTGCATATGTTTGTTTTGTATATAATATGGAGAACATCACTGTTACCTTTTATACTGACACATTAGATATTTACACTTCTATGCTATATTGCTTTCTTTTTGGTACTACTCTAAAAGAAAGCAAACTACTGAATCAAGAATACTGCTCTATGAAGTTGCTGACTTTTCCTGGGATTCTCTGATCTAAGATGAAGTCCTCCACTGCTTAATTTATGACATATGTCAAAATGAGCATTCAAAATGACACATAGAGGTTAATAGGCACTTACTCATTCAAGACTTACTGAAAAAGTTATTAACCTAAGATTTGTCATTTGTAGAGTTTGATGGTGACCACAAACACTGAACTCTAGATACTCACAAAAAAAGGTCATATAATGCACCCATTGCACACAATGCGAACAAGACAAATTATCCTAATAGATATATAGATATTAACTGATATGATTTACTGTTAAGTCATAAAGTATTATACTTGCTGTTCTCAAAAATAACATTCTTGGCTTGAAGACTTAAATATGTATCAGCTGATTCCCTTATTTTCCTTTCTTGACTGAATTATCGAGGTAACTTCTAAAACCTGGTGGCAATGGCAAAATACTGTGCCTCTTTCATTTCAGTAAATCTCTTTCACCTCTTCAGAAAGAAAAGGTCAAAATAAATCCTTTTATTGTCTTCAAGTAAACGGAGTGATATAATCACCTCTTAAGCTTACTGTTCTTTTTATCTAAGGTTCTGACAAAGATCCCAAAAGTGCTGTAAGGGAATGACTTACGGTATGATCTTCTCAACATCTCACTGAGACAGGGAAGATCTGTCATCCCCTCTGCACTGATACACAGCGGAGCATGGAAACAGATAATTCGGTGCCATAAAGAGAAGCCATTCACAATGTCTAACTTAGATATTAAATTCAAATATCAAAGCTAAGATGCTAGAATCCTTACACAGACAGACATGATAATCCAGAGTATTTAACAGAGCCAAGAAATAGTACATGCTCTCCACTGACTCCACAAGGTGCCTAGATACTAACTCAACTTTAGTAGATGCACTAAGGCATGCAGTGCGAGTGCCTTATACAGGCAGCACATAGATATACAAGTGGCTGATGAACCACCACAGAAGGGAACATCTCAGCTAGCAACTAATGCAATCAACACAGGCAATCAAGATTAAAAAATAACATGTTTTATTATAAAAAAATTAACCAGTCTTTCATAATTTGAAACATGGTGCTGGCGGTAGTACAGATTACACTACAAGTCCTGTTCTTTACCTTATTAAAATACAGTGATCAGTTATAAAAGACAGTTCAGAAGTTTCAAACAAATGCATCTAGAGATCCGAATACTTCACTGACAAGATGTAAGGTATCCTGCAGGTCCTCTAGTCCAGCCTCCTCCCTAGCTGGTTTAAAATAAAAATCACTTTTCCACAGGAAAATTAAGACTGGATACAGTATTTTAAATGCAGGTATTTCAGATATGGCATCAGGTATGCAAAGTAAAGGAGAACAATCTCTTCCCTTGACCTGCAGACTACTTTAGTGCTAATGCAGCCCCTTCATCATTGCAGGGCTTCATCATTGGAAGTGTGTACAGCTGACTCATGCTCAGTGTCGCATCTGCCAAAATCCCCAAGCTCTCCCTGCAGAGATGTTCCCTTGTTCCTGCAGACTGACACCAGGACATCCTTTCCCACGGGCTCTGCCTGGTTCAAGGCTTCTGCTATGCTGGAGGTGCTCACACTGCTCAGCACAGAGTATGAGCCCTTTGGGGCATCACTGTCCCCAGCGTGCTGACTCAGGCAAAAAGCTAGTTTTATTAAAAATCAGTGCATTAAATGAAATAAGAAAAGAAAGAGACAGGGCTTTTCAAAGTTTACAGATGCCAGCCATGAAGTCTGTGTTAGCAGTACTGTGATTTTGCTCTCAACCTTACCCTACTTTACTATGATTGTTTCTTGCCTTTAGTCACAATAGTTTCCCTCTACAGATCCCATAGCACACTGTTACAGGTATCACACGGTAATCTGAAGAGTGTACCGAAGGCTACAAGTAAAAGCAACAACCCAAACTAAAAATAAAAGCTTAACCAAATGAATCCTGAGGCTTTTGTTTCTGTTGTAAGTGAAACAATCAATGCAAGTACCAAGACAGCATTGGAACTCTGGAGAAAATAAATTCTAGAAGCTTAAATATCATGCCTTTCTCCATTTCCTCAAAACACAGAAAAGAAAAAAAATAAGAGGTGCAACTAAGCACCTATTCCTGTTAGTTGACAAGGGTGAGCTTTCCATTTAATATCAAATACTAAGTTTGAGAGGTCTCAAGATGCTATGAAGTAATTTCATTGCCACGAAGTAAGATGACATGTTTTGGCATTTATTTATTTATTTATTTTTTCATCTGAGGCTGCAACCCTATTTTAAAATACAATTACAGGAAATCCCCCTGCCTTCTACTACTGCTGTTACTGTACTGACGATTGCAACTAGAACCAGGAATGAACATCTGTTTTTCCTAAATTCTAGAAATTTGGGATGATTTACCTTCACATGTCTTAGTACTTTCAGATTTCTGTCCCAATCTATAACTTTGTTTCCTGCAAGCACTTCCACTAAGAAGCATGAGACACCGTTTTCTATTCTTAATCTCTTTCCATTTCACTTTCATAGTAAAATGATGAATGGACATGCTTCCCTGGTCTTTTTTTTGGGTTTTGTTTACTGCATTGATTTCTTTTAATAAAATAAACACTGTCTTTCTGAGAATTGCAGCCAAACAACAGATGGGAATTAGTAGACTTAAGTTCTCTTCCTGACATTGACACTTTCAAACAATTAATATTAACATTGATAAAGCATATTTTGCTGTATGATCAGGTAGCTACTATAAAGGTGTTAAATACAGAGACTTTTCTATGAGAAAATTTTCAGTGCCAGCTGAAATGTAAAAAGCTGATTTTTTACTGTATTGGAGGCTAAGAATTTCAGCAAAATATATTTTAAGATTTTCAGTGTCTATGGCATGTGGCATGTCCTAAATCAGTCTTCTTTCCTATTTGTACATTTTTTTGACATCTGACTTGAGTTTTTATTTCTTTTCTTACAGCATTTTCTAATGGCTTTTTGTAGTACTCTATGGCCCTCTTGCTAAAATTTCTATTTAGTCTGAAGTTTTGTGGATAGTGAGTGGATCTGAATGTAAATTCTCCCCAGGAAGTATCTGAATTACTTGATTCCTTTGAAAGTCTCTGTTAAAAATAATTGTGTTTTAAATGACTTACAGCCTCATATCTTACAAAAATGTTCAGATTTGCTTATATAATTGGACTATTAACAGAAACTATGTAGCTACAAAGATATCAAAGTATTAAACATATACTTGGATTGTATTTCATGCTTGTGCATTTTTTATTTTTGTGAATAATTTGCTTCCAGTATTGCAACATTGGTTCATTTCATATTAAACCTGGAGTAATGAAGTAAGCTAACTCAAGTAACACAGCCATTATGCTTCTACAGATATTTTCTTAACTGATGTGGTGGTACAAGCAGTTGTATCCCACCAGATGTATAACAACTTGTGCAGAAGAAGAGGAGAGTGGGAGAGGCGGCAGTTTTAGCATTCATGAGACCCCTTATCCTGTTCCCCATGAAGTCACACAAGTAGATACATTCACACAACTGAGGAAAAATAATAAGGGTAATATCACCAGCTGTAAGAGAAAAGCGAGTAGGATACAGGTGTGAGGTATTTGGCTTTGCTGCAGTCAGAAAAAGCTGAAGGAATTACAGTCTCAGCATGATTTATTTGTATGGAAGAAAGAAGTGGAGGAGTCTTGTAGGGAAATAGGAGCAGCTTGAACGAATGAAAGCTATATGCAGTATCAGTCTACCACTGTCATCTCTTTAGTGTAGAATGTGTAGTAAGATCAGTCACTGTGCTAGGCTGGAGAATGAAATGTATATATACTTATGTGGTTTGTAACTCCAACACAATTTGCAATTAGTGGTAATACAAGTGAGATGGATTTCACCGCACACAAGCATATGAAGTTCTGCTGCCCAAGTATATGGATGACAGGCAGTAGACACAAGCTGGAACATGGCAAATTTTAATTCAACATTAGGTTTTTTTTACTGGTTTTTTTTTTCCCCAACAAAATGTGGAAGTGTTCAGGAGTTGATAAGAGATGGCCCTGAACAATATGTTCTCATTAGACATGATTTGAGCAGGGAGCTGGACTAAGTGACTTCCGGGATCCCTTCCAGCCCGAGTTATTCAATGATACTGTGAGTCACGCTAAACTCAGGAACTATTTTGTTTCATCATAAGCAAGAGCACAAGATCCAGCAAGAGCTGGATCATTCTCTGGAGATGCTTATTTCTCTTCATTGACTCCAAGGTGAGCCCAAGGATTCAGCACATTCATAGGTGATGACTGTTAGATGTCTGGTGATTCAGATGAGATAAATCTCATCCATTAAACTCCAGTCCTACAAATATTTAGACATTTGAATGGTCCCACAGCATTTAGGTAGAACGTCATTTTGCTTTAAGTTATTGACTTGCAGATATCTTTTTAGATTCAGAGAGTAAGTCATATGTTAATTTACTCAAGAAGTACAAGCAACTATTAGTAAATATAAATTAGCAAACCAAACATGATCAGTTTCATGACCTTATTTAATTCATTGGCAAAATAATTATTATCAAAGTTAAAAACTCTTCGGCTGTATTTTAAAAAAGTCTTAATGCAAGTATTTACAAATTATTTTAATCAGTAGGATAATAAAGATGCATGTTATTTTCTAATTGCTCCTTAAGCACAACGGAAGTGTGTGGGAGAGGTTAAAATTTTAAATTATAAATCACTCAATTGTATGTCACAGTATTGCTTGTAGAAGGGCTAGATTTATCTTAATGATGTCTTCAGAGCTGATGGAGTATGTCAATAGCTTCAACCTCCAATATGATACACAAGTGTCTCTAGGAGGTTTTTTACATGAGATGGCTAACAAAATCGGTATTTGGATAAGAATTATAGGACTCCCTGCAACTGTAATGGCAGCTCAGGTTCAGGTTCAAGTTCTGTAAGTTTCTTGACATGAGGAGAGTTTATAGCTTATGACAACAAATCTCTGTCATGACTACAGAGATCATCAGTGTCCTTATGTTCAAATTATCTGCAAGAGTACTTCCTCAATATGTTCAATTCTCCACATGGTTTAAATATCCAATTTATACCATCTATGAATTCCAGACAGGTTCGTTAAGGAAAAACAGATGTCCATCTGCTTGACTTAGGAATGTGGTGGATTTCTTTGAAAACTAAATATATTCTGCTTTGAGAAGAAAGAGCACTATAGCTTGATCACATAATTACTATTATTGATAACATAATGCATTTTTTCCCCATAATACTCCTATGAAAATAGGCATTTCTTGAAAAAATAGGTATTTTGTAAAATAACAGTGATAATGCTAAGTAATGAGCATCACAGAATTTATGTTCCGTTCACTCCAGATTTTTTTTTTCTTTTTTTGGTGTCACAGTTAGTGGGAAGGAAGCAGGTCTGCTGCAGAAACGAAAGGCTATTTATCCTGAAGCATTTATTGAAGACTAGGGTAGAGTCTTGCTGAGCTAATCCTGGTGGATTAGAATTTAGTATGTCATCAGCAAGCAGGAGACAAAATAAGTCTTAACTTCTCCAGAAACAAACAATAAGTAATAACTCTTTGAACTCAGTGGTAATATGAACAATTTCCTGAGAGTAATACTATTTTTATATTTTGGGGAGACAGGATTTATTTTGCCTTTTCTTCTGCCTACTGGCAATATGCCACGGTGTGATCCACTATTTTGTCTTCTAATGGATGCCATTTATTAAAGAAAACAAGAGCGAAAAGATGTCACATCAGTTTTCCAGAGCAACATGTCGCCTTTGGGGGAAAGTAGAATTGGTTCCTGAGTATATGCATCCTGAAAAGAATGAAAGTGGTTCATTTTCACTGGTACATGTAGTTACAGTACAAATTTTAAAATTTGAAGCTAAATATGTAGTACTGCATCCAGATCTGGAGCCCCCAACACAAGAAAAGAGGGTCCAGAGGAGGGCCACAAAAGTGTTCAGAGGGCTGGAGCACCTCTCCTACAAGGGCAGGCTGAGACAGTCAGGTCTGTTCAGCCTGGAGAAGAGAAGGCTTCAGGGAGACCTTATAGTGGCTTCCCAATATCTGAAGGGGGCGTGCAGGAAAGCTGCAGAGGGAATTTTTGTAAGGGCATGTGGTGACAGGACAAGGGGCAATGGTTTTACACTAGAGTAAGGTAGATTTAGATGAGACATTAAAAGAAGTTCTTTACTATGAGGGTGGTGTAGCATAGCTTCTATCTTCTTTTTCCTGCATATACCTTGAGTTTTCTTTGATTTACCATCATGGTAGAAATAACAAAATATTGCCCACAGAGAAATGTATCAATTTTATTACAAGGGTATCAGGTCTAAAAGCCATTGAAACTAAAAGTCACTTCCCAAACCTATGCAGGGAAAAAAAAAAAAAAAAAAAAAGTTCCTTAAATTCAAAGGAAAGTTCAGTTCCCAAATCTGAAAATAATATAACTAAAACTAGGAACAGCAAGTGACAGTACAATATCTTTTGAGAAAAGAGAAAATTTCCAATACAATTTTTATGTTTTAATTTGATTAACCAGAATTGTACAAAGATTCTAGATGGGGTCTTACTGGTGTTTATATAATGGCTTTAACGCTTTTTACTTGTGAAAATTGTTTCTCCTGCTATGCTCTAAAACACCTATTTCTCCTTTACAAGTTTGCAGGACAGGATGTTTCACAGCTATTCTTTGTCCAAGCACTATACCCGGTTTTGCCTTCCTCTGCTCCTATCTACCGAAATAACATACCTTGCAGAACATCTTGCTGCTTAAGCACAATTGTGACAAACCTACCAGAAACATCTATTTTAATGATGCTTTTAAAGAAAAACATACATAGTCATCTTCAAGAAGTCCTTAAAAAACTACATAGCACAATTTTTTTTTTTAAAAAAATCAGTTGACTCCATGGCTTACTCTTTTCCTGTATCACCTGAACAACGTAGTTAAAAACAATAAATTGCCCTGTGCCTCATATTCCTAAAGACAAAATAAAGTACTTGTCAGAGTGCTCCAAAGATCAACAAATTCAGAACAAAGGTTACAGAATGGACTCCCATACAGAGAGACACCAAGTTAGTTTTAGCACTTTGCAATAACAGTCAAGAAACTACAAAACATGCCCACAGTGAAATATCTCAATTTTATTACAAGGTTATCAAGTCTAAAGCCATTGAAACAAATATCACTTGCTTTCCAATGTATATATCTAATTAAAGGCATTTTTTTAAACTCAGTGAAATGTTAAAATGGAAAATAGAATCCTTCAGAAAGATTCTGTTAAGAAATTAGTAAGTCAGTTAAAAAAACAACCAAACAAAAAACCCAAAAAAGCCCCCACAAAACTGCAAAAACCCCATCAAAAAAAAAAAAAAAAAAAACCCCAAAAAAAAAAAAAAAAAAAAAAAAAAAAGACACCATACTCTGTAGTAATTGCAATGGTCAGAACACCAAGAAATAGAAAATAACATCTAAATCTAATTAAGTTGTTTTGTAATTGGGATCAAAGCTACATGGATACATAGCTACTGGACCTGAATTACTTCCACTCCACTCATTTCTCCTATTTAATTTCCATTTTCCAAATAAGTAATTTTCTTTTTCAGTCTCTAAACTCATTATGTTCAAGAGGTTATAGCTATTGTACCTTCACTTAAAACTCCAGCCAATATAGAAAATAAAAAATGATTATATAGTACTGTCAGTGTCTGCAGTCAAGACTAAATATACTTATCCATACATTTTTCCAAATAAGGCTTTAGGCATTCCGTAAGAAAAATGAAAGAAGTACGTTCTCCATCTTCTATAAGACTACTTATCTTTAATTTCTATCTTAAAAACAAGAACACCCCAAACTATACCATTAATTACAAATTCCTTTGGAGGACAAAGACTTACTGATCTCATTATTTATCCGCTAAACTTCCAGCACATTTAGTCACCAACTTTATCCTCAACAGTCAAAACATGTTTCCATTACCAGCTAGCAATTAAAAGTATTCACAGGAGCAGAGTTCTCACTGCGCATATTACTTTACCTCTTACAGAGAAAAATTACATTGATGGATTAGCGAGAAGCATAGAATGATAGTGGTAGCACTGCTATATTATAAAGGCAAGTAAATAAAGTTATTGAATTGATATGTAATCAAAAAAGACTAATCAGCATGCTGCATAAAAATATTCAGATATACTCTAATCATATAAACAATATGAAATACACTAATTAGAGATCATTTCAGTAGTTTCTCTCCATTAAGAAGTGAATGGACATCTACTACATTTCTTATTTTTCCATTAAAATATTCTGGGGAATTCTTTGGTTTTGTTTTGTGATACATACAAACATACTTCACAGTTTTACTCTGCAGTATTTGAATTCATTCCTCTTTATGTATAAGGAAGGAAAAAAAAAAAGAAATCTATCTTACTTTCTCTTGTTTCTATGTATGATGCTGACAGAATCTAAAATATATGAAAAGTATACTTTCGTGTCATTAAAACATCAGTCTTAAGATTTCCTGAGAAAGACAAAATGAAAAGTGAAATGAAAAATCAAAGGTAACTCCTCTTTTTAATAATGAAAAAAGACTGACAATCAAACAGGTACAGGTGTTTCTGGCCATCTCATGACACAAGCTAAAAGTGTGCCTTTTTTTGCCAAAATTACTGGAAAACTCAAATGAAGTAAAGAGGAATTAAAACTGCATAGTTTAATCATAGAGAAAATAATATAACCTGATCTGATTAAATCGGACTAAAGTTAATCTCAGCCACACTAAATGCGTACTACAGTCTAACAAACAACTCCAGCTAAACGTTTCTAATTGAAAAACTGTCAGAAATATTGAGCAAGATGATAACATATACATTGCCATACTCTTTTTTTTTCTTTTATAAAGGCAACAAAAATATGCCCTTCAGTTACATATCAGACTCGGTTCGACCTTATGACAGACAATCTTTTTCTTGTTCCTGAGGTTATGTGAAAGTTGGAGCTTATTTATACCACCAGAAAAAGAATACTGAAAATATGAAACAGTCTTGGATATGATGAAGAAGAAAAGTGAATGAGGTCAGAGGGGCCATGCAGGCTTGCTGACAGAAGTTTACCACATTAGAACAGCAAGAGTAGTTGGACTTAGAGATACTATACATAGAATAGACAATACTATATATTAAAACAATCGGTCTGTGATTGATTTTAATAACAAAAGTATGCTAAGTCTGCCGTAGCCAACTGCAAGAATTTCACAGGGGAAAAAGCTAGTTTTCTATCAGGGAAAAGACAGATTGAAGAAAGCATAGTGTACATTACCTGTGAGTGGATAGACAGCAAAATAATCATATGGCTTCTGAAAGGATATTGAAGCCTGTAACATTTTGAATAGTTACAAGGCAATGTCAAAAGTCAAAGGAGCGTAGCTAATTTTGATAAAAAGAATGATACAGACCTCTCTGAATTTAATCAGGTAGGGAGGAGGGGGAAAGCCCATTCACACAGCCCATCTAGCTGAAGAGAAGGCAAACAGCTGTTTTTTCTGACACTACAGAAAGATAGTTTCAGTACTTCAACTACACAGACTTAAAAAGTAACCTGGCTGTTCTGGTGCCAGTGTACCTTCTCATGACCAACTGAGGTAACTTAGAGGACGAAATATAATGAAGCATTGCAACAGAACAAAGTTATGACAAAGAACAAGAGGGAGACAAAAAAATTTATAATGATGATATAGAGATTCACGGACTCAATACTGAAAAAGCAGGCATGCTGTCTACCAATGTATGCAAACAAGAGCCGAGTAAATATTCAGAGAATGGCAAAATTAGCAAATTGGTCAGAAGGATCCATGATACATTCAGGGGGATTGTAATGGATTCATTCAAATGACTTTAGACTGATGGTTGAATTGTGACAAGGAGTGGAGATGGGTAGATATGGTTGAAAGGAGGCTTGTTATCCAGACTGATACAACCATTTATACTTGTAATTGCTTGTAGGTTTTATTTGATACTATGCAGACACTTGATTTTAGAGAGCAATTACCAAAGATAGATGTTGAAATTTATGCTTATATAAACATGGGGAAATGTAAAAGAAAGGATACAAGTGGGATAACAGTAAAAATATGTACATGAATTTCAGAGGAAGACATAATAGGATGAGAGCAGCCTGGTATCCCCAAGGCAAAAATAAACACCTTTAGAATGAACATGGGAAATACTTCATTCATGGTTAATCTCAAGGTGATATTCCTTTAATGCTCATAAAGATGTTCTCACTGTTTATCAAACTAAGCAAGGATCATTTAGTAGAACTAAATTATAGGCTTTATGGAATGGTTACATCTTCCCTTAGAGTGTTTACAACAAAAGAAAACAAAAAATAATAAAGGAGTGCTGTGTAGACTAAATATATATGAAAGTGAGATGCATCACAAGAGAATACATCTCTCCAAGACTGAAATTGAAGGCACTAAGCTCCTCAATCCTTACAAGAGAAATATACCTGTGATGGGTTGGATACAGGGCCAGCAGCTAAGCATCCACACTGCTACTCAATCCCCCTGCCTTCTCCAGCAGGACAGCAAACAGAATAAGAAGAGTAAGAAAACTCATAGGTTGAAATAAAGATAGGGAAAAATAAAGATAAGCAATAGGGAAGAGGAAAAAAAAACCCAGCAATGGAACCCACAACAAAATAAGTGATGCAAATGCAACCATTCACTATCTCTTACAAGGAGAATGATGTCCAGCCAGCCTCCAAGAAATGGTGGGCTCCCCCCAAACCCCCTCTTCTCAGTTTTTACTGCTGAGCATGACAAGAAATATCTCTTTGGTCAATTTGGGTTAGTGATCCAGGTTGTGCCCCCTCCCAGCTTCTTGCCCACCCGTGGCCTACTCTGAGTGGGAGCAGAACAGGAAAAAAAGAGAAAGCTTTGATGTTGTGAAAGTACTTCTCAGCAACAAACAGAACACCAGTGTGTTACTAATACTGTTTTAGTCAGAAAGCAAAACACAGCGCCATATGGGCTTCTATGAAGAAAATTAACTCCATCTCATCCAGCTCCAGTACAATATCAGAAGGTGTTTTACTTCAAAGAATTGTCAAAATGTACACACTCCTGTTTTGGGAACTGGACTCCCTTAGGATCACTCCATCTATTGCATACAGCGCACAGAACAGAAAAGAAACTGCTTCAAACTACCAGGGTGATAAATTAACTCCGACATTTGCATGTTTTATCTTCTTCCACTCATCCTTTAAATTTAAGAAGATTAATCATAACCTCATGATGAGCTGATGTCTAAAAGTGGACACGGTTTTGTTCACTTAATTCACAAGAGAACTTAGTCTTGAATGGTTGGAAGCTTATGATAGACTGGGAAAGTTGGACCACATGAACTAGTCACTGAAGTAGGAAGGAAGAAAGCAGTGAAGAAAGTGATGAGAGACTTTAACACAGTCTGAGAGAGAAGCTGCCAACTGCTTTAGGAGCCTAATTGCTCTAAGTTAAAACAGCATAACTGTCCTACTAGAAAACAAATGTTTTTCAGGTCATTTTCAGGAAACAAGTAATAAATCTGGCATAAATCAAGAAAAGTATACACACAAATTTCTGGTACCTCCTGGTAACATGTAACATGTAGAGTTGATGCTTCACTACAGATTCCGATTCTCTCATTAACAAGACTAAGTAAATTAATATAGGGCAACCCATAAAGAAAATAGAAAATAATAGTGAATGAACTTCTGTTCTCAAACATATGGAGAGCTGTGGACTACTGATACCACAACTTCTGGCAGACTTGAGGCAGACCTACCACATGGAATGGTTTGCAGAAAAAATGTAGATGTATGCTTCAATGCATTAAGTCTTTGCCAAGCACATTATTTATCGAAGCTTTATTAAACTTCACTTTTGCTTTCATCTTGCCTGAAGTCCAGGAAATTACCTCTGACATCGTATTCCACAGCTACTTTATGAACTATTAGTTAGGTCTCTGAGATGCAAAAAAGGTTCTATAATCAAAAATATAGTATTTTGTACCATGTACTTTGCCAAACTCTCTTGTGAATATGAGGTTCTACATGATGATACGCTGCACAGTCATGATGACTGTGTTCTATGTTACCATTTGTAAAGAAAAAAGAGAGTTAATTGACAATATTAGAATTAGGAAATACAAAAATATTCTATTAGAGATATGGAATGAAATGCAGTACCTTAAAAATTAATTCAGGTAACAGTAAGCTTAACCTCTGTATTAGCTGCGGATGCCAACTGAACTTGCAAGATACAACAGATTACAGAAACGTGTTTTAGGAGCTCTATTTATTGTCATTTTTTACTTTATCTTTGGTAAATATTATGTGTGCCATTAATCTCAAGACAAGATGGACTGCATAGGTTTCAATGAGACTTTCACAGCTCCACTCAAAGCATTCTTATAAAGCCAACACTCCAGAGCAGTATGCTAGGTACAGCTACCTAACCCAGTGTTTCCCATTTTAGATTACAAACCTTGATTTATCTGTTCCAGCTTTGTACCTTGAGATTCGAGCCATTGACAGAGGAACTGATAAGGTATCTAGCCAGCGCTTCTCATATTTTGGTTCATTAGCTATGGGTGAAGAAGGCGATGATGGAGCCTGTGTAGAATAAATGAGAATCAGTAAGTTGATTTGTGGTTTATCAGACAATATAGTGAAAAAAACATGAATATGCATCTCTGGCTCTTGCTTTCTCAGAATTGAATAATCATAGCAATAAAACTATTCAAGAAACTCAGGATTTAGCAGAGAAATAAAAAAGAAGCATTCATGTAGAAAGGAATGCTCCCTATCTTGATATTATGTTTGTGACTTAATTTCAGTATTACCTTAACAATAAATATATTCATAGTTTTGTTAATATTTATAACTGAAAATAAAAAGGAAATAGTTTTTAGATGCAAATGCCTTCTAACCGTTACCTAAAACATAATTTTTGGTTTAAACTCATTTGGTCCGTACAACTCTTCTATGTGCCTCAATCAGTCATCAGAGAAAAAGACACAAACAATATCCTCATGTAAAGACTGTATTAGAAAATACTGGTTTCTTATTTGTGCATTGTGACTTTTATCCATACTGATATTTAATAGAAGAATTCTGTGCTACTGCAATCCATATGCAGACTGATGAATTTTGAAATTTCAGCTTTGAAATTTTCCTTCAAATGCTTCTACTAGGAAAGCAAGATTGTTAATACTGTCAAGCAGTATAGGATGTACAGACTTCAAAATAGTGAAAATACAAAATTTATACAATCCACTCATTTCATGTAAATACAATATATATAAAAAAATAGCCTTAAATCAAATGCATACAAAAGCAAATTAAGTTAGGGAAATGAGCCTGGATATATAGCTATTGATAAAAGGGTCTACTCAAACCTAACCCAGAGCTTATATACAGCCTGCTCAGCCTGCTCATACATGTAGCATCTTATGTATTGCAAATAAATAGTACATGAAGGCACCAGGAATGAAACTTGTGAAAAAGAAAACATTCATGAAATTTTAAAAGTTGCCACAGAACCACTGGCACTAAAATATTCAGGAAAATATAGAGATGCATATCTCAGTCAATATAAGCTTGCAGAATACACAGTTTGTTCCTTGTGAAGTAATATCCAGAGGTTTACAACCTTGCATCAATGACTGATAGTACAAAACTATGCTCCAATTGTCAAAAAAGCAACAACTGGTTTTGTTTGCAAATTATTTCAAAATAGCGTTTACAGGCAAAAATCAATTAGAAAATGCTGGAAACCACTGCTCAGTGCGTCAACTGATATTTATGAGCATGACTATGAGCTTAAAAAAATGCTTATGAATAAACAATGGAATGAGCTAGGAGCTTCTTGTAGAATGCATAAAAATGATAAACTGAAAAATTTTTATTGGCATTTATATCTCTTCATTACCATGACAGCTGAACATTTCAAGATTTCTATTTACAGAGAGGCAGCCGAGAAGGATTCACAGACATAGATACTTAGGTCGAAGTTAGGTATTTGTGCTATCTCTGAACAAAAATTATTTGTCTTATGTTGTACAAAGAACTTTCTGGTAGAGAAGGGAGTTGAAAGTCCATTATTTTTGTGTGAACTGTAAGTATGCACTGAGCAATAATTACAAAAGCAAATAAACCACAGATGACTCAACTTCAGCTCTCTTATGCCCAAGTGTTCAGAAGTCATAAAACTTACTCAAAATAAAAAGCATTCTGAGAATTGTTCTATTTCTATTTCTTTTTCTTGCTTTTAAGGATTTAGGATTAACTTCCACCCCTCATTTCTCCAAAGCTCAGTCTTATAGTGAAAAAGTGTTGATCTTTCTATTTACTTCTTTAAATAAATAAAAATACTAAGTTTCACATTTTAACAGGACAACTGAGAGTTAGTGATTGAGGGACACTTTTCTGATAAATGAAATATTTGTAATGAAATTGTCAGAGTCGGTGAAGAATCTTTCAGACTGCAATCTCTTGGGGGAAAGGAATTTCATTTAGGGCATTTGCAATTCATAGAACAATGCAGCTTTCATTTGATTGAGATCTCCTGGTGTTGTTGCAGCATGAATATTTCATAACCAAGTCCATAGACTAATTCTATTTCGTAGAATTAGCCACATAGACTAAGATGTCTCCAAAGCTTAGTATAAATTTAATGTCATAGTGAAGAATTTAATGCATATTTCAGAATTCTGTAGAAATTAAAATAATTGACAGAACCACATGCAATCAGAAGTTGAAAGTGATCAACATAATGTAATGTGCCTGTCTGGAAACTGAAATATCTAAGAATAAAGCAGGAGATATACTATTACAGTCAAACATAAATGCTTAAATATGATCATTGAATTTAAATCCAGGATTCAGAACATAAAGGAACATAAAAATTCCTGCAGCACCTTCACCTATTGTTCTCATTCTCTCAGTTCTCAAGATACACAAAACATCTAGACAATTTAAAGAGAAAAATCTGTCTTTTTTCTTGTACTTCTTTTAGCAACCTATTGAACAATATTCTGTAATATTCTAGGTGATTTAAGAGCATTTGGCAGAAAAAATGCTTGAGTCTGTTACTCTTGCAATTTAGTGTTTTCTCTTGGTCCCTTACCCTTCCATCAAATGCTTTAGTGGGATACCAGTGTAAAGAAAAGATATTTCAATGTAACTAAAGATCAGAATTTTAGAAAATGTACATCACAGCTATTCATTAGATTCACAAACTGAAAGGCAGAAAAAAGCCAAAACCATTGCTCAAAATCTAAAAAAAGTTGTTGCTACAGTATAGAAATATACCTGACAATATGCTAAACTATTACAGCTGATGTAAACTCCTAAAGAAAACGTGGCTTTTCCAGACAATTTCAAAGCTTTAATATTTGAAAATAGTGTAATTTATTCATTTTGTCCCAGTTCTGGAGATTACTTATGCATGTATATAGGTATAGAATACAAAAGGGGCAAGCTGATCCAAATTTCAGATGTCTGTTTCTTACTAAGCCATACCCTACTAACGAGTTTACGGTAGAGTTCGACTGATCCTTCTTTATCTTCTTAAGGTTGAAAGAGGGTGTACTTATAGCCATAATGCCATCGCATAGAATCACAGAATGGCTTGAGTTGGAAGGGACCTTAATGATCATCTAGTTCCAACTCCTCTGCCATGGGCAGGGACACCTTCCACTAGACCAGGTTGCTCAGAGCCTCATCCAGCCTGGTCTTAAAGACTTCCAGGGATGAGGCATCCACAACTTATCTGGGCAACCCATTCCAGTGTCTCATCATCCTCATAGTAAAGAACTCCTTTTTAATTGCCCCTTGCCCTGTCACCACAAGCCCTTACAAAAATTCCCTCTCTAGCTTTCCTGCAGGCCCCCTTGAGATATTGGAAAGTCACTACAAGGTCTCCCCAAAGCCTTCCCTTCTGCAGTCTGAACAGACCCAACTCCCTCAGCATGTCCTCAGAGGAGACGACTCTCTCCAACAGATCCATGTCTTTCTTGTGTTAGGGGCTCCAGAGTCAGATGCAGTACTTCATGTGGGGTCTCACAAGAGCAGAGTAGAAGCACAGAATCACCTCCCTTGTCCTGCTGGCCATGCATCTTTCAATGCAGCCCAGGATACAGTTGGCTTTTTGGGCTGCCAGTGTACATTGCTGGCTCATGTTAAGCGCTTCATCAACCAGTGCCCCCAAGTCCTCTGAAGGGCTGCTCTCAATCCACTCATCACCCAGCCTGTATTTATGCTTGGGATTGCCCTACCCCAGGTGTACTTGGCCTTGTTGAACTTTATGAGGTCAGCGTGGGCACATCTCTCCAGCCTGTCAAGGTTCCTTTGGACAGCATCCCTTCCCTCCATCGTGTCAACCACACCACACAGCTTGGTGTCATTGGCAAACTTGCTGAAGGTGCACTTGATAAACTCAGGAAATAAACTGCTATCACAGGACCAGCAGCTCACTTTGTTCAGTTTGCCCTGTCTTGTATTAACTCTTAATCTGAGACAGATACTTTGATATATCCCCTGCAAAACACATCGATAAAAATGACAAACTGTGGAAGAATCAAGTTAATACAAGTTTTTCAAACACAGGTCAACTTCAGAAATATTTTACATTTGTGCAAATCTCTCAATAAAGGAGGAAAGCAATTGGTAAGGTGTACTTGAGTTTCAAAAAACCTACCTCTCGTGCAAAAGGTTCTTAACTAATTTTCTGTGAAATAAGATAAAATCCTCATAGAAATTAATAATTAACTAAAATATAGCAAGAAAAATATAGCAGTTAAGAACCAGTTTTCACTGCAGAGAGGCACTATCAGTGGATTCCCACTGTTACATATGCTGTTTAGTGTATTGATTAATGGTCTAAACAAGATGGTAAACACCAAGTTTATTAAGCACAAGTAATGAAGAATTATAAAAAGAAAACCTACAAACATCTGCAGAAGAAGCTCATGATACTGAATGACTGAGAGATAAAAGGATTGCTAAAAATATAGTAGATAAATGTACTGTAATGCACATGAGGAAAGACACTATTAACTCTCCCCATATGTAAGGGGACATGAACAGGCGATTAACACTCAAAAATAAAATCTTGCCGTTGAGGGAAAAGCAGATGTTGAAAAGACTGGAAACATTTTCATGCAAATAACAACTAAGTAAACAAAGATTCATTAGTCTAGAAGCAGCTGAGGGAACTCTATGACAAAGGGATGTAAAAAAATAAATAACAGAGAAAGGGATTAGGAAACAGTGATTCACTTGCCCTTTTCATATAAAAAGAACAGGTATCAATTAGAAGTAAAAGACAGTAGGATAAAAATGAAGAAAGAATGTATTTCTCTATATAACAAACTCTGACTCAGGAAGCCCCTAAGCCAGAAATCATTGGAGGTACAGGAAATACACCCTATAAATAATGTTACATAGTTCCTCTGGTTTTGTATTCTTTTGAGGGCATCTGCTTGGAACAAGCTATTTTGGCTAGATGGTCCTTTGGTCTGACCCAGTGTACTGAGCTGGCTGACCTTCAAGCCTTCCGTCTATCAAACAGCTGCTGCTGCTTATGTTAAAAACTCTCCACACTCTTCCTCCAAAGCACTAAAAAAAATTGTCTATTTAAAGATCATCTCTACAATCACAGCTTTTATCCTCTGGTTCATTTCACACCTTTGGCTTTCTGCTACAACCGCCAACAGTGTTGCCAATTAATGCCAATTTGTTTGGAACACCTGTCCATTAAGAAACGGATTGAACACAAAAATCTCATTTTTGACAGAACATTGAACAAGAATCCGGTTGTAATGACACATAATCACTATCCACCTAGGGCAGCTGTGTACTGTTGACCTGGAGGAGCATCTGATTCTGTATCCCATTAGCAATCATTGACCTATGAAGGACAATCTAGGCAAGTGTTTTGTTGTTTTTTAAAACAACTATTTAACCACTCATTATGGGGCTACCAAGAAGTCTCCCCAGAAGCAGAATGAGCCAGAAAGTCCTCCACTAAGTTGGAGACCTAATCAGATAAGTCTCTACAATTAAGTTTCCACTAAAAATATAGGAAGGAAGACAAAAGATCACAGCTGGATGGGGCAGTCATTTTTTCATCTTTTTGTGACAGATGATTTGCCGAGCTTAGGAAACCCAATTGTTTTACCTTGCTTTTAAAAAAAAAAAAAAACAGAAGTGACATTGATTCTAAATCTCTGCAAGAAAAATGTCATACCCTCAGAAGGAAGTGTTTCTGAATCCTCCCTAGTAATTTAATTTGCAGTTACTGCTAAGGCCACACCTTGAAAGCAGCCACAGTGATATTTTATGTTGACACATTTTTAAAACACAGGCTTCAGGCAGGTTGAAGCTGTGTTAATTCACTTTTGGAGCCAAAAATACTCAGGGTCATATTACTCAGCATGATTATGCTTGCTTTTAAATATGCTTTTCATGTCATATTACAAATACTACCTAATTTGCAGAAAGGCAAGTCTTGTAAAGTCTCCATAGTGGATGTAGATGAAAGACTATGTACCTGGAGCAGCAATGTATCTATTGCAAACATTCTCATACCACAGTTAAGCAAAGAGGCAACAATAATTGGTTTATTCCTAGGACACTAAACTGAGCACCAATGACTTCCTCCTTTGAAGCAAGCCTTTCTGTTGTCACCAGCATTGAGAAATAGAGAGAACTTCTTAAGAATATCTGGAGCTTTCAACCGTAAACGTAACCAGTGCAAATGATTTCACAAAAGACTTGTGTTCTAGAAAAGTTTGATTTTTTATCAAAACTCTTCAATTTTTGCAGTTATTTGCTAAATTGCACGTTTGAGGGTTTCAAAAACTGGCAAGATATATACTTGCAAATCTAACCTTCAATAACTTTATTTTCATTTCTAAGAGTTAATAAATTTAATTGTTATTTTGGTGAAGATTGAAAGGTAAAACAATATGAAAGGAAATAAACCATTAGTAAATGTGATTCCTTCCTACAAGAAGGACAAGAAGCTGTATTTGGGGAACTACAGGCCTGTTCATGTGACAGTGTTGGGGAAGGTTATGGACCAGATCATCTTGAGTGCCATCACATGGCACGTACAGGACAATCAAGTGAGCAGGCTCAGTCAGCATGGGTTTATGAAAGGCAGGTCCTGCTTGACTAACCCGATCTCCTTCTATGACAAGGTGACCCACTTAGCAGATGAGGAAAAGGCTGTGGATGTTGTTTACCTGGACATCAGCAAAGCTTTTGACACCATTTCCCACAGCATTCTGGTGGAGAAGCACGCTGTTCATGGCTTGGATGGGTCTACTCTTCATTGGATGAAAAACTGGCTGAATGGCCAGGCCCAAAGAGTTGTGGGGAACAGAGTTAAATCCAGTTGGTGGTCAGTCACACGTGGCATTCCCCAGGGCTCAGTACTGGGGCCTGCTCACTTTAATATCTTTATCAATGATCTGGATAAGTGAATTGAGGGCACCCTCAGCAAGTTTGCAGACAACAACAAACTGGGTGGGAGTGTTAATCTGCTTGAAGGCAGGGAGGCTCTGCAGAGATCTGGACAGGTTGGATCAATAGGCCAAGGCCTTGAGGTTAAACAAGCCCAAGTGCAGGACTTGCCACAACAATCCCATGCAATGCTACAGGCTCAGGGAAGAGTGGCTGGAAAGCTGCCTGGTGGAAAAGGATCTGGGGGTGTTGGTCAACAGCCAGCTGAATATGAGCCAGCAGTGTGCCCAGGTGGCTTGAAAAGAGGTTGTAGCCAGGTGGGCCTCATTCTCCCTCACTTCCTTGATGAGAGGAAATGACCCCAGCTTGTGCTGGGAGAGTGGGATTAGGCTGGATATTAAGAAAAATTTCCCCACCGGAAGGGTTGTTAAGCATAGGAACAGGCTGCCCAGGGAAGTGGCAGAGTCGCCATCCCTGGAGGTATTTAAAAGACATGTTGATGTGGCTTTTAGAGACATGGCTTAGCGGTGGATTTGGCTGTGCCAGGTTAACAGTAGGACTTAATGATCTTAAGGGTGTTTTCCAACCTAAATGATTCTATGATTCTAAGATTCTACAAAATATGAAAAAAAAAAATAACTTTTTAATGATGATTTGGAATTTATCCATTTTTTGCTTTAGAGGATTTATTATTTCAAAGCGTATCATTAAAGTCTTTAGCCTGTTCCATAAACTGGTATTTCTACCAAGCACATGTATATGTAAAAGGCATGACTAATTCTAGATTACTGTCTTTGTTGATACTGGTTCAAAAAGACATGATTAAAATGATGCTATTATTTATCTTTTGAGCTATTTTTGCTATTTCTACTTTAGCACACATTGCCAAGAATGTCTGAGAATAATATAAATTATTTATCTGTAAAATATGTATATGAAAATGGTAGCAACATTAATACACTTGATATTTATATATTGAAATATTTTCCTAGTAAAAACAACTCTATGGTTGAAATCCCAGAATTTCTCAAGTTGGAAGGGACCCATAAGTATCATTGAGTTCAAATTTCTGCTACTCTCAGGACTACCTAAAACTAAATCATATGGCTAAGAGTATAGTCTAGACAGTCCTTGAACTCTGAAATGCTAAAAAACGGCTTCATATAGTTTCAATTCTTTAAACTATAACTGAAAACACTGCCCAATAGGTTTAATGGATTTTGGTAAAAAACTGTATGTCAGTAAATACTAAATTCCTTGCATCTTTTTGGAGCAAAGTGCAGTGTATCTTGTCAAAACTCCACATCTATAAATATTGCAGCATACTTAAAAGAAAGCCCTCAATATAATATGCTTTTTAAAGTAGGCAGATGTATCTTACACTTATTCTGGAGGAAAAGAATTAGAGTTATATAAATTCTTGCAACAGCACCAGCAGCCATTCAACTCACAGTAAATTGGATGAGCTTGCTCGCTAGTTTTCAGTTACATACATATAAGTAGGATTAATTTTCAGTGGATCAACAAACTGATCCGACCAATCTGTGGCTGAGCATTTGGTAATACTTATTCCAGGGACAGATAGGAAACAGAGGCTATAGACTGGTTGGAGAAGAAAACAAGACCATTTCATTTAGCAGTAAAAGAGTCTTACATTAGCTTACTTCAATCGTTGAATACAATTAACAAGTGTTCAGCCAGGAGTAGAGACATAAATGAAAGTCTTGTGATGCCCAGCTAAAGAAACACATTACTGAGATACCTACTGTAAATAGGAGTCAATTAGAGTGTTTGACTTGTTTCAGAACTCAGAGGGATTTAATGATGATATCAAAATACCTGTGCATTCCTTTGATACAACAATTCAGGAGAGAGTCTGTGTTTATTTATTTTAATGGAATTCTTACAAGCAGGTGCACAATTCTGTGACAGCTTTAAGAAGACAGTAATTATCTGTTAAAGGATGCACCACCACAACATTTAATAGATAAAGATTTTTATACAAGAAACAAGCTCTTCCAGATGAAGTAACAATTTGAACAAGTAATTTGATGTCTTTAAAATTCAGTGAAAGCAGCAACTTTTAATTATACAGCTCTATTCTACATTATTTTAATTAACAGATGTTTAATTTAATGGGAGGAAGGTGAAATAGCATGCGAAACAAGGATACTGCCTTTCCCTTTCTATCACAGAAAATAAACACTGTTTTAATTCTAGTGCTGCATCACACACATGCATTTGAAATTTAATGACTGCTCTTGAAGACATTTAATGCTTTTTAATTAATGGATAGTTTTGCAGCCACTGAGTGCCTATATATGGTATTTATACGTAGTGTCTGTATAGCAGTACATGTTAGGGACTTACACTGCCCTATTCACTTCAGTAGCTGTGCATTTAAATCAGTGGGATTAGTGTAAAAAATTTTCAATTATATGTTTCTCTAGAAGTGATTTATAATGGAAATATTAATGAATCTTTCATTGCAGCTGTGCTGCTAGGTGCTATTACATCATTATTTTTTTAATGAACCAATAGGGTACAAGCCTTACACTAAGATATTTTTAGAGAATATACATGGACTATTCAACATAACCTTGCACGTTTTTCTTTAATTTGTTTCCTTTGGGCTAGTATGTAATTGCTTCCAGAATAACCTCAACAACCTTGCCTGGAATGCAGATATATTCCTCCTTTGGAGGGTAGGAGCCAGGGGCCAGTGTAGTTTATATTAAATCTCAGCTAAATAAGCAGGAAGTCATTATTACTCTTCTCAAACTGTAACAGCAGTCAGAAATCAAACACCAACATTAATAGTATATAAGGAAAAGAATAGAACAAAATAGAATGTTGAGATTATTATGGCATTACACTATAAATGCAAGTGTACCCAAACTTCAGCTGTTACAGACAGCTTTTGGCAGCCTTTCAGATCCCCAAACGGGGCGTGCTGTCCTTCCTTAGAAAAATTAGCTCAAGGTTAGGAAAATTCTTTGAACTCCACACAGTCTGCATACCCCTCAGGCTTGACTCTTGCTTGTATAACTAACTAGGAGTTCAGTAAGTGTCAATTTGCTGCAGGAACTTGGGGAATGATACTGGATGCAACTTTGTGGAAGAAAGTGTTGCCTCAAATTTACTATCATTTTTCACTATAAGCCATTTATAGCACGTACTTGCACTGCTGGAGTTTATCTATGCTAACAACAAATCTAGAAACAGGTCATCAATATATGCCTCTCCGTTTCCATGCTGATCATTACCAGGGCCTGGTAGTTGAAACAGAAATTGAACACTAACTTGGGGCAACAGTAGATGGATCTTTCTAGTTTAAAAAAAAAATAACAAAAAAACCCAATAAAACAAACAAAGAAAAAGCTTGCTTTCATTTCTTCTAACACTTCATTTTCCTCATCTAGTCTTCAATCTTACAAGTGCTACTTCATGTATTTCTCTCTAACCAAGGACTTCTGATACACCCTGCTGAAACACATGTAAGACTGTTCACCGTGTTGGCAACAGGTGAGAAGTGGTTTCGTTTACTCATATGACAACTTTAAATGTTTAGGTTCTCTTTAGAATCTAGCTCTGACCTGAAGTGGTCCATTTTGCACCTTTGTAGTCATAGGCAGGAGAACAGAAAACAAGAGAAAAAAGAGAGATTATTTTGTCGAAGAATGAAATGCAAATTTAATTCCTTCACAGGTCTCATTCTGCACTTCTGCCTATCACAGGCCAAACAGAAGAGCATCATTCATTAATAACTAACACTGATCCTCAAAACTTCTTGGTCTATCTGTTCAAATGAAATGTGCTCAATATACTCAATGCAACCTACAGAGCAATACAACTCTCCCTAAAGCAGTTTCCTGGTCACTAATCAGATAAGTTGATCCATACAAGTCATCAAGTAAGCAAAGGGACTCAAAATATTTTAATCACAAATGTAACTAAAAAAAAAAACCAAAACAACTGGAGTGACACCCAATTTCCTCCAGTCCTCAGGTATCTCTCCTGTTCTCCATAACCTTTCAGAGATGATGGAGAGTGACTTAGCAATAACATCAGCCAGCTCCTTAAGCGCTCGTGAGTGCATTCTGTCAGTTCCAAAGGATTTATGGTTGTCCAGTTTTCCTAAATGATTTTTAACCCAATCCTCCTCAACCAAGGGAGAATCTTCTTTTCTCCAGACTTTCTTTTTCACCTTTAGGGACTGGGATTCCTGGAAGCTGGTTTTAAGCAGTAAAAACTGACACAAAGAAGGCATTCAGTAACTGCCTTCTCTGCATCCCCTGTCCCCAGGGCATTCACCTCATTCAGCAGTGGGCCTACATTTTCCCTAGTCTTTCCTTTGCTTCTGAAGTATTTGAAGAAGCCCTTCTTGTTGTCCTTGACATCCCTTGCCAGATTTAATTCCAAGAGGTCTTTGATTGATTTCTTACTTACAGGAATGGACAAACGTTGAGCTTGGAGGAAGTGGTGCTTGAATATTAACCAGCTCTCTTGGGCCCACTTCCTTCTAGAGCCCTAACACAAGGAATTTCTCCAAGTAGGACTCCAAAGAGGCCAAAGTTAGCTCTCCTGAAGTCCAGGGTTCTAATCCTACTTATTGCCCTGTTTCTTTCTTGCATGATCCTGTACTTCATCATTTCATGGTCATTGAAGTAAAGGCTACCCCCAACATTCACAATCCCAAACAAACCTTCTTCATTTGTTAGTACAAAGACCAGCAGCACCCTCTCCTCATTGGTTCCTCCACCACCGATGTCAAAAAATTATCAGTCATC
The DNA here is from genome assembly GCA_013396935.1 of Baryphthengus martii. NCBI lineage: Eukaryota > Metazoa > Chordata > Aves > Coraciiformes > Momotidae > Baryphthengus > Baryphthengus martii. Next base: position 335,928 of record VWZK01001096.1, read on the forward strand.
AATGTTCTGCAGGAATCTCCCGGACTGTGTGTGTATAGCTGTGTAGCCTTTCCAGCAAATATCAGTATGGTTGAAGTTCCCCATGAGAACCAGGACATGTGATCTTGAGGCTACTTTCAGTTGTCTGTAGGAAGCCTCATCAATTTTCTCCTTCTGATCAGGTAGTCTGTAGTAAACACCCACAACAGTGTCACCCATATTAACCTGATCCTTAATTCTTACCCATAAGCCTTCCACATGCTCTTCATCCCTCCTAGTCAGAGCTTGATACATTCCAGATGCTCTTGCACATGAAGAGCAACTCCATCATCTCGCCTTGCCGTTCTGTCTTTCCTAAAAATTATGAAGCAGTCCACAACAGCATTCCAGTCATGTGAGAATCATAGAATCACAGAACCGTTGAGGCTGGAATAGACCTCTGAGATCATCAAGTCCAGCCTATGAACCCAACACCACAACACCTAGCTAGACCATGTCACTAAGTGCCACACCCAATCTTTCCTTAAACGCCTCCAGGGATGGCAACTCCACCACTTCCCTGGGCAGTCCATTCCAGTGTTTAATCCCCCTTTCTGTGAGGAAGGGCTTCCTNACACTCCCTCCCAACTTAGTGTCATCTGCCATTCCAACATGCCTCTATAATTGCAATGAGATCATGGTCCTGTGACCACATCCAGGTCTCTAGCTCTTTCTGTGTATTCTTCATGTTGCATGTGCTGGTATGCAGGCATTTCAGAGAAGTAATTGAGCAAGAAAGTTTCCCTAGTGGGGTGCAAGAGGATCCACCAATACCATATACACCCTTGAGGTGGTTTGCCTTCTGGCTCAGATCTCAGAAGGCAGCTAAGGAACATCTGTTGCTGCTCTGGTTTTTCCTGGTCTATTCCCCAGCTGGATGCAATGGTATGAGCATTGCCATTTTGGATTCCACCTCCCGAGCCCTTCAGTTTAAAGCCCACCTCATCACGTTGGCCAGCCTGCTGCTAAAGATTGCTTTGCCTCTTCTAGACTCTTCTAATCCCTATCCTAGAGACCACCTTCTCTGAATGTTTCATGTTCTCCTTTGATATTTCACACTGTCCTTAATAAACTACTTATAAACTAGAGATGAACGTATCTGCCACTGCCAACCACTGTAGCATTTGCCACAGTGCTGAAGCACAAAATAATTACGTGTAAAGAGAGCACTTCAGCTCATTTCTCTATGTTCCAGAGAATCCTGTTAAAGTGCTGTACTGCATCCTGAAGACAATATCATGTCACATATAACAGATGCTTCATAGCCAAGGTGATAAAGATGTGTCTAACGGAGGCAAGCCAGCACCAGAACTAAAAAAGGTACAGTCATATTAGTCAGAAGCATCTTGATGTTAACATGGCCTACATGACATAAGCTAGAACCACCACAACATATTCTGTTGTATTATGTGACTGTCAGAGCCTGAACACAGCATTAGCTCAAGTGTCTCTATATTCTTGTTTTTCAGAATAGACATACCTGAATCACAGTTTGGTAAAACTGGCATAACAGTAATTCCTTACCTCTTATTTCTGTTCTTTTATTTACATTGTGTGCATTCTGGAGCAGCATTTCCATTCATGAATATATGTGCATTGTCTAACATGTCATGGATTTGACTGTGGTTAGGAAGGTACATACAATTTACATAACATGCAACATACATAAACTTACAAGATGCAATATTCAAAGTGAGTCAGATCTCCCCTACCAAGGGATTTAAATGTCCTTAGTCTTACCGGGCAATAACATTCCAGGAAATGTCAGTTCTGCTCTTTCTTTGCCATAGAAATGAAAATATCTAACTAAAAAAAAGTAGAAGCACTCACTAGCTGGTACCTGAAACACATTTATAACCAATTTTGAAGATGTGATCACAGCTCACGCACACGCACAGTTTAATTTGATAAAGTTTGACCACAGACCTCCAGCGGACCATCTGAAAAGCCGGTCATTCCTGCTCAGAATACTTAGAACATTGCTTTTGCATTTCATAATAAGAATATGGCAATTTTTCATTTTGTTTCCTATGAAGGGAGACGATGACTTTTTTACTAGGCGAGATATAAGGTAGATTGCTTTGTTTTATTTCCCTTCTAGTTCATTCTGTCTGGTGCATATATAGCTCCTCATGTGACTATGTCAAGTTTCAGAAAAATAAGTACTCTATAAAAGCAAGCTAGTACCTTGGTATTTTTTTTTTAATTTTATTTTTTTCCCCACCTATATTCCAAGCTTATGCATAGTCTTTTGTGTGCTACCTTGGCAACTAACTCTAAATTACTGTTACAAGTCTACAAAACTCCAGCCATTTATCTGTTTTTATAGCGCACAGAATTCCAAGTGTGCAATTCCTACAGTACAGTCATAAAAATTATTGAAAGTTATTACAGCACAATCGTTCTAGCACTTAATAGACATGAACTTACTAAAACATGCTAATGCAATCACAGGCAATATCTAACCATAGCCCTCTTCTTATAATATAAGCTCTTTGAAGAAAGAACTTTGTCTGCAGAGTACCTGGTAGACAGGCATAGCAGAATGCTAGACCCCGAGGACAGACTGGAGTTCTTTCTTTAGTGAGACGACAACACAGGGCAATTAAAGGTAATAATTAACTGGATAATAACTTCTGTACTCTGATGAGTTTGGACCCCAAGCACTGAGGCAGAGGTATGAGCACAGAAAACCATACTTGTATTTATTTATCATATAATATCTTTATATTATCATATATATACATCGAGTAAAAACAAGCCTTAAGGATTAGTTTAGAGAGACTGCTCAAGAACATGCAAAGCTTAGGAGAAGTACAGTAAGCAGACATCTCTGGTTTAGTAGGAAAGAAAAGGAAAAACAGAGTAGAAGTCCTTACTCCATTCACTGTACATTCCTTTCATAAAATTTAATATCCAACTGAAAGACTACAGTTGCAATTTGTTAGGAGCTAAACAAATTTTGAGCATGAAGGTCCATGTCCTTGTACAACCAGTATTTACATCTTCAGTCTTAATTCTTCAAAGAGCGACATTGTTGCATACTAAGATATCCTATCTTCTTTGGCTTTGGTGACTAGTGTTTTTCCTGGAGAAAGGATTTTTTTTTTCTTTTTTTTCATATAATGCTGTAATTAATTTCATCACAGGTGTTCACCACAGAAAAAAAGAACTGAATATCCTCTGGATCAAACAAACAGACCTTTTTTTTCCCCCCCTCATAATTCTGGTTTCCCATTTTATTTCTTTCTATTTTTCCTCCCTTTCTTTCCTGTTGCTGAAGAGTTTGCTTCAATAATTCAGCTTTACAGCATTTTCTGAATTCCATGTACACTTCAGCATCTCTAGCTGGACTAAATTCAATAGTACAACAGTACAATTCAACAAAATATGACAAAAGTTCACAGGAGTTCATGCCTAAACAATGATTAAATCTTACTGTTCTCACTTCTAGAAGCTTCTCAGTTGCCTCAGAGGAAGAACCTAGCAGCCCTGGACCCCATGTTGACTACTTCGTAAAGTATATGCACTTAAAAATCAATCAAGAAAACAAGCAAAGAACAACAATATTACAGCAGTCTTACAGTCTTACACTAGTATGTTGAAGCTCAGAATGGGAAGAGCTCTAACGTAGCTTACATCATGTTTTTATTTTTCAATTACTTACAGTGTTAGTTGAGTTTCCATTTAAATGTAAGCCACTGTCAAAGAGAGGTGACGAAGCTCCACTGCTGTGATCACTGGATGGTCCAGGGGAACCTGGAAATCAGATCATAAGATATAATAGCTTACGGCAAAAATAAATGTACATATCAGGCCATATCTATTCCAGCTGTAAAACACAGGAAGAATTTTTAATATAAATCACCAAACCAAGCCAAAACTACTACTTGCATTTAGAATGACAGATAAGAAAATGTCCCTATGCTATACTTTGTCTAGAGAGAAAAGAAGGTAGTTAGAAGACATTTTATAGAGGTTGTGCTCATGGGAACTACTTGTAAGCATACCTCTAAGCAGGATTTAGCTTTTTTTCACTGATAATGATATATTCAAACCCAAGAATTCATGCTTAGAGTATAACTATGGATTGCATTTATAAACACAGCTAATAAGAAACTCTCAGGCAAGTACTAACCGTATGCATACATACATGTTATTAATGGATATATCTTTTTCTTAAAAATGCGAATTACTTTCAAGAATAATGCATCTTCTTAAATTGTGAAATTAAAAGTAAATCATCATCATGAAATGGTGTTACCATGCTAATAAGATTACACAGCTATATTCTTCAAGATATCTCTTCCTTTAGGAGTTATGCATCATGATCATGCTTGAGCAGATAAAGTGACTCCAGGAAAGCTTAATACTTTTGTAATATATAATAATGGAAACAGCACAAACTCAGATCATTGTGTAATTTTTGTTTAAATGGAAGATGTTAACATATAGCATCAATAATACACAATTAGTCAGACAGCACTTGGTCTTATCAATAAAGCTCATAAAATCAATTTCACAGCATTATATTCACCATCATTGAAACCTGATTTTTCCATCTGAAGAAGTCACCTGAAATTGCCTGTAATTCATTTCATATTAATAGGTTTGCCAGTTCTAACATCACAAAAGTCAAAGTGATTTTTAGTCATATATTTTTGTATGTATCTATGCCACATAGCTGGAAGATTTAGTAAAACAGGACTTAATTCAACAAAATCCCATTTTCTTTGCAACCCATCTCCATCAGCTCAGTGCTGAGGCCTCAGACTTCTACCCTAAATTCTGAAGTTTCAGTATGTTTTCATTTGGAGTCCCTTAGCATTAGATGATGGTAGCAGAAGGAACAATTGCACTTTGCTTGTATGGGTCTAAGCCAAGCTCTAACTTTAGAAGCTAGCTACAACATTTTATAGCTACTATATACATATAAAACACCACAAAAATCTATGTTCAGACTCATAGATGACCACAGTGAATTGCAGGAACAGAAGATAATTTCTAATTTTTTAAAATAAAAATAATGACATTAAATGTTGGTATTAAATCCTCCACTGAAAAGTCTGCCTCTTGGGGAATCCCACTGTCACCAGCACTAGACAACTATGACCGGTCCATGAGTCAATCAGATTCTTAAAGTGAAGTTATCCCTCCTCTTCAGCAATTTGAGCATATCAAAAGATGTGAATTTAGGTATTTTCAAATCTCTAACCTCAGATTTTACCATAATACAAAATACTAGGTTAGAATAATTTATTTTAAGTAGAGAAAACTGACATCGATTGCATGGGAAAGCTAACACTAAAAGGTTAAGGAACAAATTTCCCTCCTCCCACTGTGTCCCTGCAGATTTACTTTTCAATTCTGGAGCTTTCTTTGGTTTTCTGAGCCACAACAAACTATACAGCCTCTCTCAGGCTATCTGTCTCATCCCCACCACTTGACTGCAAGCAAGCTCACAAGCCTTCTAGCCTTCTCCCTGTCTATTTTACCTCACTCACTCACGGGCTACTCCTGTATGGCCTCATTCAGCATTTTAGAAGCTCCCAGTATATATGCTCAACTGCTTTCATGGAAGGTGTAGTGCTCTTGTCTCTCCAAGGAGCTCTTTTCGCCTCCCCTCAAGGCAGCCCTAAAGCAATTGGGTAGTCTTTCCTCCCTGATTTTAGAACAAAACGCAGTATGTACACACAAGTGATATACATGATATAAAATATGTTAATTCAAAGTGAATCTGGTACTGTCTGCTACTTCAGCCCTTGCCCAAGTAGATGAGACACCAAATCAAGCGTTAGGTACCAGTCCAAACACAGGAACATTAGTTTGAGAAAGACTATCAAGACAAAAATGTTTATTTAAAATAAATCAGGAAACTCCTTGCTCCATGACCACAATACAATATCCGATGCCAGAAAAAAAAGAGAAATTTAGTATGTTGTGAGATTTCCAGGAATCCTAGTTGTCCTCTTATCCCACTCAAATCATAGTTAGATAGTCAGCCTACGAGAAATATAAACCTACACTATGTCAGGATTCATCTGTCTAATTTGCTTATTCTCAACTCTGGCATTTTTGTTTTTGAGAATGTTGGGTCAGGAAGGATCCTGTGGAGAGGAAACGATCTTTATTGATCTTTACCTGAGCAATAGCTGACTATGCTCAGGGAAAGAGACCAACTTACCTAAATCCCCCAAACAAGACACATTTTAAATCTCATGTTTAATTTGGAAAAAGAATATTATGTAAGATCAATTGTGGCGAAATCGTTTGGTCTAATTAAGCTGATATATTGTGTACACTTTTCTACTTGCAACATTGATTTCAAGTGATTATCTTGAGTATTTACATTTGCTCATCAAAAGAACGAAAGATTCCCCTTATCTGTATTGTTCACAAACAATTTACTATTGCTACTCTTAAACTACTCAGCTGTCACATTGTAATTCTGCTCTCTGACAAAACCGATCAAAATATCAAAATAATTTATGAAATATGCATAATTAATGTTATCCATTTGTACGGTAAGCATCCTGAAAATACCTCTTGGTGTGAATGTATGATTCAAATGTTTGTAAACACTATTTTGTGGTATTCAGGCAAAGCTTCCATAGAAAAACTTCTAGATATCACCCACGATTGTACAGCATTTTAATGAGGTTTTCAGCTTTATTTTGAATAAGCTATGCAGAAGCAGTCATGCAGTATGCATTAGATTCTTATATGTTAAGTAATAAAGTACACACACAATTTTCTATTTCTTCCTGTAAAATACTCGAGGACTGAATTCCTTTTTTCTGTCACTGTCATCTTATCATGAGAACACTGCAAAGAGGAAAACAAATTACTCCTATCTGTTAATTTCCTCTTACCTAATGGGAGCTTTAAAAATGATGGAGCTTCCCTGAGGTACTGAACAGTGACGGTAACTTCATCGCCAGCATTTCGCAGTAGGTGTACCTGTCAGTGTGACGAATAACAGCTACTTTAAAACAGAGAACCACCAGTCATGGAAAGCACATTACTTACAATGAAATCAACGTCTCTGCTGATCTATAAGAAACTCGGTATGAACATTTCTGACTGGGAATGAAGAATATCTTGAGGGTCAAGCCACACCAACAACAGATGAGATTTGCTGAGATCAATGGAATTACCTGAATAAATAATTCAGTGGGCAACTTGATTTTATATACCAGCTGAACACAACTTCTGCAAACAAATTCATTTTATAAAACTACCATAGGGTACTAGGGCAATATGTGTTTATATAGACATAAAACATTAATTCTCTGTGTGTACACATAAACAGACATATAAGTATATATTAATATATCATAGATACTTAGATCTTAAGTATTTGGTTTGATTCATTTAGGTGATACATTAAGCAAATTTCTCTGTTTCAAATAAAGTCTTGATTTCTGTGACCGTCTTTATTATCTGTATTTTATAACCAGAAGGGAACACATATACACATGCATATGTGTATAGTCACATATATTATGGCATCAGAATTTGAGGCACAGCACACTACTGCATGAGGAGCTTTTTTAAATGCAGAACTTCAAATAACATCTTTGATGAAACCTCTAATACAGTGCAGACGTATTCCCCAGTTTCTTATCTATGACACTCCTGAAACTGGTATTTCACGTGGTTTGTACATGGTCTGCAGCCCTAATTCTGTTTGTCAGAAATGGATGCTAACACTTGTGGCCTCTAATCTCAGCACAACCAGAGCGTGCATGTATCAATCAGAAAAGTAACTAACCGCAACAAACTAATTCCTATAGATCTGTTTATTGGTCTAATGTTGTTCTTGGAGGAAGCTGGTGCTTGTACTTCAGATGGCTATTTTAGCAAAATGCCACATTGGCCAATATGAGATGCAGGATTACCTCAAACATTTTAACTCTTCCTCTTGTGCACTTGAAATAATGCTTCTGTCTGTGACTGATGTATTCACCTACATGAAAATATGAAGCTTATGCCTGATGCATGTGAAAACCCAGGAGAGGTGAAGAAATCAAGTAAGCAGTGACACGGGGTAAGAATTTTAGGCTATAAAAATATTCTGGAAAAGAGCAAGAGAACCGACCAGAAACCCCCCAATATTGACACTGAAGAATGTGGACACCTCATCCCTGGAAGTATTTAAGAACAAGCTGGATGAGGCTCTGAGCAACCAGTTCTAGTAGGAGGTGTCCCTGCCCATGGTAGGGCAGTTGGAACTAGATGATCTTTAAGGTCACTTCCAACTCAAGCCATTCTATAATTCTATGAAAACATAATCTGGACAGGGACGTGCTCTGATCTCTTTGATTAAGTGAGCAGGCATATGAATCACTCATACTGCTGCTGAAAGCTTACTGTTTGCTGTACTTGTAAAACCCATATATTTAATAAAGATTTACAGTGTCTGCCTCCATCCTCCCCACCCATCTTTCAGTTCATCAAATGATGACTTCCGTTGCTAACAATCTGCAGTAGCACTAGTGACCACAGATCACTGGGAGGAAATGATAACATTTTGCACTACTTTAGTTAGGAAATCCAGCTCTGCAGGGAAGAAGCAGGAGCATAAAAGAAGAAAAAGTGTCTGCAGTTTAAGTTTCCCAGAAAGGACCTGCATTTCCTTTCAAGTTCTTCTTTCCTGATGAATAGAATGCTCACTCTCCCAGGGTCCTATTTCTCTGCTCTTCCTGGGCTGCTCAAGCATTTTTACTTTTCTTTTTAACAGGCTCAATCTACATTTAAATCATCTACTACCAAAAATACAATAGCTAGTGCTACCTACTCATCTCCAGCACTTTGACATGAGGTGTTTGACAAAGTCAAAGATTTGTGGACAACTGACTACAAGAGAGCCTGAGGCCTCTTTGTGGAAAAAAAAATCATGATTATTGATTTCTGACTAAACACTCTCAGGATGATTACAGTAGGAGTAACCAGGAATTGAGGCATAACAAAATTAGAATGCTTCTTAAGGTAATACAAGAGTGTGTCAGGGCTGCAAAGCAAATTAATGTGTCTTGAGTTCTAGATGTACAAGAGCAACTATGTCTCATGAAATCCACTGCCTTTATTTCCAGCAATATTTTAGACATTATTTATTACTTACTAGGGACTGATTAGTACCTCTGCTACTCCTACTCTACTGCTACAAAGATAGTTCTTCCCTCTATCTGAAGACTGTTATACATACAATATATATGAGATACATAACAATCTATTTTATATATATTAAAATGGCCAAATATATATATACACAAAATATTAAGTCAAGATTCAGTTTTCACGTTATTCTTTAATAATTCTGAAATTCTGCAGTAACTGGATGCTTTGCTTTAAATTTAGAGCGTGACTAAAGATTCTGGATTTCTACATTATCTTTACTCATAAATTCTGGATTACCTTTAAGTAAGGTAAAGCTCCATATTTTCATTTTAATTAAACTAAATTAAACTATAATAGAAATAGAATATTAAAATAGAATGTTTTGTGGATTCAGACCAGCTACATTGCACAAAATACTCAAAAACTCATGAAACCTACGTCAACTCACATAAACCTTTCCTCAAAACTGATGTTTTAATATTAGTGTACTTATGTAGATCTATCATCACATAATATTTGGATGCATCACCAAGATTCAAAATGAATATTCCTGAATATAGTTATGTTTTGGAATACATACATTACGAGTTGAATAGAAGCTAATAAAAGCATGTCTTACAGACCTTCACTATCATTGTAGCTAAGCTACATATATGTATACACACATACATATACGGGTTATGCTCGCTTTGTTCAAAAGCTGAAACAGACTCTTTGATAATAGTTATAGTGGACCATATGTTAAAACATAGTTTGGACATAGGTACAAAAATCTGTATTTCATATATTTCCATACCTCACCATAAATTGATCCAGAGATTAAAAATGCCTATGATAAAAATAGAAAAAACGTGTATATGTATAAACTAGACTGCAGTCACTTTTCAGTCTTCACTTGATGAATTTGTCTTCCCAAACTTCATTAATATCCTCATTAGGTCTTGAAGTGAATCGATGTTCTCCTAGCCCAGCCACACAACCTCATGGTTTTGCACTATTTATGCTAAACTACACTACAATGGAGCCTTCAGAACTGCATCAAATGCTTTTACATGTGTTGAAAATGTTTATAATAGACAGTAATTTTTTTTTTTTTTTTTTTTTTGTGACACTGTAGTGACAGAACCATTGACTTTTGGAGCCATTGACCAAAAAAGCTTAAATGGAAATATTTTCTATGCGTGCATACACAAAGTTAACAAATAATGATTGACTTTATTCACTTTAAAAAAAATAAATTGTGAAATTTATGTATGTAAGCAGTTGAAACAGCAGATGTGCTTCACTTCATAATTTTGCATGTAATCAGGTAGTGAATTTTATTATAAGTAAAAAGAAAAATAGTAAGCTGTCTAAATTCTTGACCCCTAAAAGAAAGCTGATTTGGTCCCAGAACTGGAAAGACACTTGGCTGGACTCTTGAAAAAAAATCCAAGCTCAGCCCAAGTATGTATGGCTGCAAAAAATTCAACAATATCCTGCAGGCAGCCATGCTGACATCTGCAGTGTATGGGGAGTGGGAGGGGATGACAAATCCCCTGAGTTTTGAAATGTATTATGTATACTGCGTGCAGGTGCCCAGGCACTGGCAGTGGGGGCTGCAGGGGCAGTTTCTGTGAGGAGAGGCCGGGGTTACCCCGTGGCAGGCACAGCCAGTTCCAGCCAGCTCCAACCAACCCACTGCAGGACACAGCTCTGTGGGAGGTAGAGAAGCTGGGAATGAAGGAGTGAAGCTGAGACCGGGAAAAGAGATGATGGGAAGTTGCTGGCACGATTTTTTTTGTCTCTGCTTATCACTACCCAAACTTTTTTTACCTAGCAACAAAATTAATTCCTTTTCCCTAAGTCGAGTCTGTTTTGCCCAGGATGGTAATTGGTAAATGATATCTTGAGCCACTAGGTTTTTTATCCTATTTTCTCCCCCTCTCCTGTTGAGGAGGAAGAGTGAGAGAGCAGCTGGGTTGGCAATCGGCTGCTGGCTCGGGCTGACCCACCATTGTAGGTTTGAGACAGTTTTAGGAAAATAAAATAACCCAAAACCAGAAAAGATAAAGGAAGAAGTGCAGCAATACTATCCCACATAGTCTAAGTTCAGTGAATGCAGCCAGGGTGCAACAATGCCAGAAAGGTGGTATGGAAGGAAGAGAAAAAAACACCCAACGTATTCTCTTCCAAAGAAATAATGTCAGAAAGTCAGTATCAGGGTAGTAGGACGTCAGAGTCAGCAAGAAATACAAGAACCTGTCACTGACTGTTGCTGTATTCTGTGATACCATTTTGCTTGTCACCCTGTGGTAAATATATTAGAAATGATGATTTTAGCTTATCATCAGTGTAGTAACATCATCATTGTGTAGAATCCGATTGATAATTCAAAATTATAACATGGTCACAATGCCATACAAAAATATGTAATGGGAAGAAACATAAACCAAATAAAATTAATATTGAGGACTCATTTTCTTATTTACAATTTGCTTTTTATAAAAGCCACAAATGTGAGCCATTTTAATTCTTCAACTTTGGAATAACAATGAAGAATTTTAGCTTCCTAATAGATGTAAACATTTTGAAGAAAACTTTCAAAGACAGCATAAGAACCGTGTTTCCTTTTCAATAAGCAAAGAATGTGTGCACATAAACATTTATATTTGTCAAGAGATGAGAAAAGACAGCATGACAGACATACTTCCTGATGTAGTTTTGGAAGATCTTAGTCAAGTGTTATGAAGATAAATCCAAAGACTGCATGGGGGAAAAAACCAACAAACCAAAATTGTTGATTAGAAACTGCTGCAGAGTGTGAAATTTGAATTTAATTTAAATAATAATTTGAAAAGGAAACTACTGTATCATAGTCTCCTGGAACCACTTCGTATTCTCAGGTATTGTCTGAAGATACAGTAGTATTGAAAAACACACATACAAGTATTAACAAGTATGGAAGGTCACTAAATAATACACTGCTCTGTGCCGCTGAAGCTTTTTCATAAGTCCAGTAAGTCCAAAAAGACAAATTCAGTAGTTTTGGAATTACAATTCACTATTGCACTGTTGACTTACTCTAGAATTAACATAAAGGGATAATTGTAAAAATGAGTGGTTGTTGCATTTACTGCAGCTAACTCTGTGTGTATGCACATATTTGGGAGTTCATACACAAGAAGAAGAGAAGGGCATCAAGGGAAATGCTTGCTCTTCATGCTGCCTCTGATTTGTGAATTTTGCATATCCCTACATGTATTCTCCAAGCCAGGGTTTATTATGCATCTCTTTTTCACATGCATTTCTCAAGAATATAACAGAGAGAACATTAAAAATATAACTAAGAGCTTCTAGATCTCACTTTGCTAACTACAGTCCAGAGTCTGCAGAGAAAAATATGAGTCATATTTTAGGAAAACTAAATGGCCTTTGTTGCTTCATCTTTACTGTCAACACCTGGTTTAGGGAAATCCTATACACCTATAGGCAGGCAAGTCAACGCCACAATTCTATTAAAATTCTGGTGCCTCGTGTTTACTGCAGCTTATTCTAAACCTTCAAACATATCTGATCATTAATATTCATACTGCTCACAGATCTAGACAGGGTTTCGGCTGTTTGAATCAGATTCTGTGTTATTATAGATCAGAACTGCAACAGCAATTAAAATTGAAAAGAAACATGTCATTGATGAATGAATTCACCCATATGGCCCTTTAGTTAAGATCTATTCTGAGAGCAAAAGTCACATCATTTAACTTTGGCCATTTAAAAGACTCAACTCTAAAGTAGTTGTTAATATTTTTCATAGAAATCTGTAAAGATCTTAGGGTAAAAAGGAATCATCACCCTTAGGTGTCTAGCTCTAAGTAAGGAGAGTCTGGATGATAACCTTACACTTTAAACATCTAAAGTTAGATGAAATTAAATCTATCTCATGGGTATGGATGAAAGTTTAAAATTAAATACCTAACTCAGACAAAAGACTGAATTTAAAATTCTGCAGTAAAAGGAAGTGAATCTCCTGATGAATATCTGATCTTGAAGTACACACATTTCACAAATAAAACACTTGAAATTCACATGAAGCGCAGGTCTTGGGCTTGACAAGTACCTGGGTGGAAGATTACATATAAGCCCGTAATGCAGTAGGCAAACAACCAAGAAGTATTAGTAAAACATGAGGAGAATTAGATCATAACATATAATAGTAAAAAACAGCAATGGAATATAAAGAACTAAAGCTTTTAAACTATCTTAAACTCCCGTATATGAAAAAAAAGAACAACAGTACTTAATATTTAAAATGTCTCATAGACTAAAGCATGTTTGGAAGTATTTTTTGAAACTTGCCAGTTTCAGTAGAACCCGTAAGTAGAACTGAAAAATCTGATATTGTGCTTTTATGTCTACAAGTAGTCAAGGAAGACTCATGGTAAAAAATAGACCTCACAGTAGTCTTTAAAATGACAGTGGAAACTAAGTGACTTTAAAAAAAAAAGTTTACAAAGTTAAAATTGATCGCTAACAGTATTGGAAAAGCATGAAGCAGAATTAAGTTATGTTCAAGAAAGAATGATTTTTTGACACTTGTCTCTTTTCCATCTACGAATTATGAACTGGTTTCCAATAAATACTTCTGATTCTTATCTTCCTTTGCCTTGCAGCATTCAGTGAGCAATACTCTCTTTCTTAATGCTAAATTGTCTACTCCAAAATAAGCATTTGTGATTGAACAATTTATACAAATATTCTAGGAAAGTGATAGTCAAGGCAGCTTATGAAAATTTTCACAGGTTTAAACTAAACTTCAATTTCTCTTAGTTCACTCAATTAGCACTTTTATTTCTACTTACAAATACAGTCAAAGATGATTTTAAATTAATACTGAAACCTTGTGGTTAAACAAGTAATGCTGCTTCTGTATGATACAATTACGAAGAATTATAGAAAAAAAATATTTAAATGTTTAATTATTTTGTACTTTTTTTCTACTTAATTACATACTTTAGTCCATGTTTCACTTTAAAACAATACTCATACAAATATCTGAGATATGAAAGATGCTGATACATACTGTGCACCATAAATACATTTTGAGCCAAATCAGCTGTTCTCTGAAACAATGGAAGTTTACATGAATTTTCTTAAGGCTATTACCTGAAGCAGGAACATCCATCCCTGAGAAAATAACTTTGCCATCCTTCAAAAAATTCCAAGAATATCAAAACATTAAAGGCTCTTCTTCCTGGAAATTCAAGTCAGTCTTAACTATTATCAATGTGCTATAACTTAAAAGAGTTCAAAGCCACAGAACTCATAATTTTAGAATAAGTAGTATGTTTTATCGTTCATCTACCGTTGTACATTATCTGTGAAATGGAAGAATTGTCTCAAGTATCAAAAAAATTACAACAGACAGAAATGGTTGAATTACCAGAAAACAGACATACAATTCTTAGACTGAAACTTTACTAAATCATTACTGACATATCTGGTATGTCAGCAACACATACTGCAGTATCAAAGTGCCACTTCAAGTGCCAGCTGACTGTGTGACTAGAAACATGTATGTTTAAGTGGAATCAGAATTTGTAGAAATACAAACATTTCTCTCCCAAATGCAGGCCTTTTCAACCAAACCAATTGAAGCAATCTACCCCACAGGTTCACATTCTTCAAATATATTTGAAAATCTTTCTAGATGATAGTTAAGTGGTTGTGTTTATACAAACTCCAATCAGCACAGACTGTGCTAAAAAGAATAAAGTCATGTTTCCATGTAGCCATTACTGTTCCAATTTTTTTTTTGTTTGTTTTTTTGCTTGCATTTATAACATACCTGCATAGTTCTCAGAAAAGGGTTTTATCTATCAGTGTCTCTTAAGAGAGAGATATCTCAGTCAGAAAACTTCTGCCATCATCTACTGGCAATAGTACGAAATGATGAAGATAATTTCAGTTGAACGATGGACAATATTTGATGAAGGCTGTCTTCTGCTACCAAGTGCAAAGTTAAACCAGATGCTGTTGAAGTTATCAAACCCAGTAGGTCACATGCTACATTCTCTGATTTAGAAATTATTGACAATTTGGGCACTGCTTCCTGTTCTTACAACAAAGTTTTCCACAATGATCATTTTGTACTAAATTCTCCTAGAATAAAAGACATTTCATTGACATTCAGAGTTAATATAGGACTAAACGTAAGAAGCACTGAGAGCTGCTTTGAAGTCTTTACATTCACTCCTGAATTATAAGACAGGAGTCCTATTTCTATTGATGGTCAGCTCAACAGATTGCCCTTCACTTTGGATCAAGCATAGAATTTATTTGTAATCATCCATATGTTCACTCTTTCAGGCTTAAAGAACTGGGGCACTCTGAAAATAAAAAAGCCCAAAACATTCCTTTTTTTTTACAGTGAAAACCTTACAGCATGTAGAACATAGCAAGATAACAGGAATACTTATGGACAAAATTCAGCACTGTTTCATAGTAACAGTACTCCTTTGTGTCAGTCTTTCATGTTTTTGTTTCCATAACACCTCAAGTATAAAAGTGGTATTATCACCATAAAGCAGCAGATCATCTGCAATGTTCAGTATGCATCAGGAAGAAACTTGTTTGAGGCAAAATCCCATATCTGGACCTTATGCACACTCAGGACCTCAGCCCATGACTCCTTGCAATTGTGCTACTCTACAGGCCAATATTTATTCAGCAGGTGACACCATAAAGTATATTTCTTTATTCAATACTAAACATTTCCCATACTGGAAATATATCATTCTAATTGATGAGGGGAACATCATGCAAATCTCATCAACATGTTAAGAGTTTCCTCCAGAGTACAAATAACAGACCGAGCCATATTTGTTTAAGTACAGGGATACACCTTTTTTCTAGTAGACATTTTTTTCTTTCTAATACCGTATTAGACAAAAACGGGTATCAGCAAAACATGTTTTGATTTCCTGATTCAGTTCTTTATTAGGTTTGACCCAATGTGCTAGCTTATTTGCCATATGAAGCGTATGAATACACCTCTGTTCTATGAGTGTTTTGTCTGCTATCTACAACATGGAAAAAGAGCAGATGCCATAATCTAATCTCAATTCAGAGGCTAAACAAATGTGCCTGAAATATCAGTGACAGATATAAGATGCATTCACTTGTTTAGATCACACCTGCATTAAGTCAATGACTTTCTGAAGAGAAACAATACTTACCTACAGCTCATAGAGAGATCTTGAAGGAGTTTATTAATCTGCCTTGTGATCAGAAATACAATTTTATTGTGAGTTAATTTTATGTGGGTGTAAATCCTCTATATAACTTACATTTTCCTTTCTGTTTTGGGAAATTTATGAAATGCAAAAACTAAGTTTCAATTACGTAAATAAAGTGTCTAATCTTTTACAAACACATTCATTTAGTTAATCTATTCAATATCACAAGGGTTTACACTAACTCCTGATTACCTTGAAGCTTGGTCCTCTTAATAACACTGAGAGTAGATAGAAAGCACTCTGTAACTCTTTATATCTTGATGAAATACTGAGGGTCACCCAATGTAAGGCAGTGAATCAGTTAAAAGCACAAAACATTGTTTAGATAGGCAAAGGAAGGTGGGAGAGCGAGAAATGTGAAGGAGAGGACACTGCTTCAGAGAAATTAGCTCAACCAGAGTGGAAACCCAGCAGACTGATCGAAAATGAAGGCACAGACTAGTTTGTTCATGGGATGTAAGGATCAAAAGAAGCAGGAGCGGACAGGTCTTTGTAATGATTGTCAGAGATAACAAGGGACGTCACACAGCACTGTTCCTGAATCTATCAAGTCTTGTTTCAAAACAAGGTAATTTCTTTTCCTACCAGCCCTTTCAAAGATCCTCCAGAGTTATCCAGACAGTTTATATCCTTTTGTTATTCTGCCAGCATCCTCCTTCAGCTTAAATATTTGGTCTCTCTCCACAGTGCTCAGTTTTATAGAGGTAGGAGGAAGAGATGGAAGAGAGCCCCTTTATTTATGACTAAAGAAACTAGTATAATTTGTTCTAAAACCTTTGTAGATGTTTCAACATTTATAAGTGGAATAAATATAAAAAAAAAAAAAAAAAAAAAAAAAAAAAAAAAAAAAAAAAAAAGAAAGGATTAAAAGAGACACAGACTTATTTTTTTATTATATTTTAAGTCTTTAACTCCGTTTACCCTTTGGAAGTACTGCTTCCAAGTCATAGCAGTCCAGCCACACTCTCTCTGTGCTTTATCTTTGTGTCCATAGCTTAACAAAGACTTCGATTCTTCCTACGGCTCCTTTGTGTCTAGTAGCTGAGTTCTGCTATTAGTGTTAATTATAGTAATTCTGCTTTTGTGCTCAAAGATTATGCACATTATAAACGCAGCTTCGCTAACCCAGGGAATTAAGTGATTGTGAAATAGATGGGGTAAAATAGTAGTACTGAAATCTGAACTACTTAATTGTGGATGCTTTATTAGCATGTTTAGAGCTTGAAAGGAAGTCAATTTCCACCAGTACATTACAGAAATTATGTAATATTTTTAAGTATGCACTTAACAGGAGCCATAAAGTGTTACTCTGTTGGTTTTTTTTTTAATCTTATTCTGAAATTTTGTTTTCCTTTACAAAAGCACAGTAAAGGTGCAAAAGGGTGCAAATTGAAATGGTAAAAATGTGTTTTAAAGCAGGTGAGTTTTATCATTTGCATATAAAAGACACTGGAGACCAAATGTACATTATTACTTCCTTGTTAATGAGGATTGCTGCCAGATGCATTCAGTGATAAAATAATCACATTTCTTAGAGCATCTGGAAACAGTGAGGTGGAATTGTACGTGTCACAAAATTTTAAAGCTATTCTGTAATTTGCTGATTTTATTTAGGTTAATTTTTATGTAGTGCTGGGATATAGAATACTTAAGGAAAATTATCACCTGGAGAAAAGAAATTAAATTCAGATTTTTTTCATCTAAGCAAGGTGAAAACCACTTTTTAATTATTTGTATCACTGTTGTGATAAAGGGCTGCTGTTCTATAATGACCAAATCCCCAAGAAAATAGCCAACTGAAAATAGGTAACTGAAAGAACAGAAAAACTATGAACAGCAGAACTTCCCTCTGCACTCTAATGTCACTAATTAGCATTCTTGCTATTAATGTTTATTTTTTCCTTTCTGTTACTGCCCACTACATAACAGCAGTAAATTTTCTAAAGTACATAGTAAGTCTTAACTAATGAAAGAAGCTTTGTTAAACCCATTAATAAATACTGCCCAATGAAACAGTTCATTCACTTCTTTCAGTTTCTGCTTCAGCTCTTCAATGCAAGCAGCTCTTCTGTAGCTGTCCATGCAAGAGATGACTAAAGCACACTTTTCCAACTGATTCAGGTAAAGCCAAAAGGAACTCTACAAGACCTACCAAGATGAAGTTAAGCAAGTAAAATATTCAGAAACTTGATACCTTTTTTTTTTTTCCTCTCTAGTCCTAAAAATATATTAAAATGTTTTAACTAAACAGAAACTTACTGCATGCTTCATGGTTAAAGAGTTTCTTCATGAAAACATATTTATATCAAAGTTACAGTTTCTTGTACAGCTGTATCTGAAAAATACATTGTTTTTGAAAGCATCTTAGAAATGCCTTCAGATCTACATGCTTCTTTTGGCTGACCCCAAATCTATACCTAATGAGGAAGGCAAGAAGTGAGTTTTGGATCATTTCAGCAAGCTCTCTATTAATAATATTTAGAGCTGATGGATTCTACCTATGTTGTTTCTGTTCATCTATCTGTGTGCAACTGGAGATAACCTTACAGCCTGGAGCACACAGAAACCTCGTGTCAGCCAAAATATGACCCCTTTATTCCATGCCACAAATTGACCATTTAAATAAACGTAGGTAGCAACAACATATTGAGAAGGCAATATGTCTAATCACAAACTAAATAAATCATATTTCATACACAGAAACTAGTTACAGAAAAGCTGATTGGAAAAAATGGCTAAATTTCTTTTCCAATAGCCAATGAAGGTCACTGTTGGAAATTAGCTAGAGTAAGAAAAGCACATTATGCTGAAGATTTTGGCTTTGTAAGTGTATTGGGTTTTTTTGGGGTTTGTTTGGTTTTTTTTTGTTGTTGGTTTTTTTTTTTTTTTTGAGAAAACAATTGTGAAATTATCTAAGAAGTAAATGCTTGAACCACCTTTAAAAGGGTAAAAGTATTTCACATAAAAATACTTCAGAAATATAAAGGGAAACTCAGTGAATGGGTGTCCTTGTATTATTTCACAGCATAGAGCTGCCAAGTTGTTCTAGAGAAATCTCTATCGTGTTCTGCTTCCTCTCTCTTCAGATATAATGAACAGGCAGGATGTGGATAAGGGAAGTAGTAATGTCAAGGTTGCGAAATGATGTATATTAATTTTATTTCCTTTACAAGCTTTGATTAATTAAGCTCTCTAAAAACATAAACAAAAGAAGGAAAGCCACTCTAACTCTAGGTTAGTCATTTGCATATTTTAAGTTTTTAATTTACTTTTTTTTTTAAATAATTTCATAATTACTTCAGTGAGATCAGGGAAAATACCAGCAAAAGCCCTTTCAAAAAATCACTGGAATAGATTTTCTATGCTTTGCTACTGCTCATTCTTTTCTTTTCTCTCTGACATTTTCCTGACTCTTGCTTGTCATCTCTCTGGAAGCACAACAGCTGCTTTGTTTGATTATTCTACTTCATATGTCTTTAGGTTTCCCATGACAAAACATACACCCCCACAAATATGCACACACCGTTCTCTACATGTTCAATATGACTTTTATAGAGACAGATTTCTTATTTCCATTCTACTGCATCTACATTACTCAAAACACATGGCAATTCCTGGAAATGCAGTGTGATGTTGAGGTGATTTAAGATACTGCTGGTAAGCGTCTGTGGAATAGCACATACTTTCTTTTTTAACTTCTGTTCTTACAGTAAGATGTAATTCCAGTTAAACGCTGCAGTAATGTATATAGACTATTTCAGAAAGTGTGTACAATTTTATTGTCTCTTTTATTCTTTCTGGTAACCATTTATTTTTAAAATGCTCTTTAGTAGCCTCCACCTGTTCTTCCAGTGTGTTGAAAAAAAGAGAACAGGAAGAGCAGGTTACTTTTGTTAGGGTGTGTGAGTGAGGCAGCAAGGGAGAGCGAATACAGAAGTACAACTTCATTTAGATGAAAACCATTTATGGCATCACTTTTAAACTCTCAACAGAAATAATTACAAAAAAAGAAGAAATCTAAAAGCAAATTTTGGAAAGTACCAAGAAAATGAGAGAGCCATACAGCTGTTCCAGGAAGTTTTCTTTAATACTTCTATTGACTTCTCATGCACAGGGCAATGAGCAGCAAGACACATTTCTCTGGCATTCCTCGCCACTGTGTTGCCTTGACAGTTCTGGAGCGCTTCTTGGTACTGAAAAAGCAGTTCTTAAGGGATGTAACATCGCTTTGAGGGGAATAGTGTTGAGGAAGTTTAGAGGTTTGTATGTGCAATAATAATACAAGCAGCAGGAGGGCAGTTCACCAATATACAACAGACCTGACTCTGCTTTACTGAGATTGTCTCTAATTATTCTAGAGATTCAGCCGGATGGTATTAATCAACACCAAGGGACCGCAAGATCACACGGCTGCACTTTATCTTGACCTAGACAGATCACCTCCAACTAATAAAAACAAGTTTAGCTCCTTTGTCCATGTAATTTCTGCCTTGCTGATAAAACTGTCAAAGCCCATGTCATTTATGGTTGCTACAGATGCCATTCTGAGATACAGTTGTCAGTGCATTGACTGATAACTGCCAATAAGCAGGCAACACAGGGTAACAACTTTTATCTATACCTCCTTGCAGTGCAGACTGAAAAGCACTGCACATGGAGTGAATATGAACTGGCTTTATCCACATATAGTCAATCTGATAAATGAAATAAACCAGTTAAAAACTAACCACTATTCAATAAATTATTTTGTTTCAGGTTAGATCAAACATTGTGGTAAACTGTATTTCATAACTGCATGACATAACTGGAAGAGTAAACGAGAAAAAAAGAGAAAAGCTTTCCTTTAAGTCAGTCTCAATGGTGCGTGCCCACTATATTTTCAAACAAAATCCAGTAATTTTTTTGTAATTATAAGACAACGTATGAATCCTCAGATAAACCCTAGAACTGCTACAACTTAGGACATACAATACTAAGCCATCACTTATCATTGCAGGGGCCTATCAAAGCTACATGGTATAGAACTGTTGGAAGTGATGTTCAGAAGAATGATGGGGCTGAGGTACCAGTGATTCAGGTGAGAGTAGGCAGCACAGGGAACAGGCTCAATGAAACATTTTATTTCTGGGAGCCATTGAAATACAGCCATTCAAGAGACAGTGACTTGTTTCAGTGGCTTCCAAACCAGACAGATTCCCGGCCATGCCCCATCCTCTGTGCTTTTTAATGCATTAGCCTGAGCCTTGCTGTAGAAGTCATTCTCTAAATGTCGTAATGAAAGTACAAGTAATGCTATCTCAAATATTCATCTTAGGCCCACTGGAGAGTATATAATGGTAAAAATATTCTGGAAATTCAGCCAGCGCCTTCTGGCTTACCTGTTGTCTGAACTCTGATAGGTAATACAGAGTAACTATTGATACATGCTTTTTTATTTGAGCTTCAGCTGCAAGCATCTATGCATGGAAAATACTACAGAAGCAGGATTCTTTAGAAGAAGGAAGTAGTTCTCTATTTTATTTTTTTTCTCCCAAGAGAAGTCCTTATCTTCTTAATTCTATAAAGCAACCTAAGCAACATTTAATAATTTTCCTTTTAAGTAAATTAAAAAAAAATCACTGGAAGACCTTGGTCTGTTTCTTGAACGCTATCACAAAAACAAATGTGCCAGTGAGAACCAGCATATGATGCTAGAACTAGTTACCGTAATTCCATTCTTCAGTCTTGAGAGTCTTCCGAACTGAACATTACCAGATTCAAAAGCTACGCAGAAAATGGGACTGCATTTCACAGTGTGCTGTACAATCCTGGGCAAGAGGCCTTGTCAGTGTGTTATAGCAAGCCACAAAAACTGGTTTTCCCATGAAAACCAAGATAGAGAGATGTGTGCCTTAATACCCTCCTAGCCTGAAGTTGAGATCTTTTTATGTTTTCTGTATTCTTCTCTTCCCTGCATGTGGGTATGGTCTTATGAAGTACAATGCTTCTTTATTATGTTGTTTAAAAAAAAAAAAAATGTCTATAGTCTTATAATCTCTGGGAATACCAGCTAGGAATTAGGTTGTGTTCAGTATGTGGATTCAGGCTTGAAGACAGAAGTGCATCTTAGTCCTATGGATACCATCAAAAAGAGCCAATGTTTAAGCACATTTCTTGATCCCTACTAAAGGAACTTCCACTACATTGGCTAAATAACATCTTAAAATGACTTACAGAATAAGATGACATTTCAAATCATAGAACACCACTGCTCTTATGATTCCTTCCATCCTTGTTGTAGCATTTAGAAACTGTTTAACATAGTGTGCTATTGTTATTACTGTCTATACTTCTGTAACACTTGAGAACTTATAACATGAAACAGGAGCACCGTGCAGTGCACCACAGCTCACACCAATAATGTATATGGTATATAAATGTAAACAGAGCATGACTGAAATTGTTACATCATTTAACCAAATAAAACAACTGTGTTCCTTTAATACATTTCCCATGAGGAACGCCCATGTTCACACACAGCTGCACATTTAGAAATAGGTAGCAAAACATCAATTACATTCTCTCAGTACATGGAGGGATAAGACCTACAAAAGTTGAGTCCCTTTCAATTGCACTGAAGGCAATGGGAATCAAAGTTTTTAAATACCTGAACATGATCATGACACTCACCCCAGTTATTCTAATTTTTAGGTGCTGTTTTTACAGTAGGTTAAATCAGATTCTTTACTAAACTAATTCAGTCTCTGTTCCTGCAATGCTGAGAAGGTGAGAATTTTATTACTATTTAAATATGTACTACCACAGCAGGTGAACCCTTTAGGAGCACCTGCAATAGCACTATAGTACCTGCAATTAGGCACTATACCAAAGACAGTGTATAATTGACAAAGGAAAAAAAAAAATAAAAAAAATAAGATTATATGTTCATTAATATGAACTGATATAGTTCTTATTCTGGGAAGAACAGTTGCACTCTGCTGAACAGAACAGAGGTAACCTACCAGGATTTGGTATTTTTGTCTTATTTTGTGCTTTGAAATACTTCTTTTATCTAAGGGATGTAAAAACTATATAATAAATAATGACAGAAACTCAACTTCATAAGCATGTTTGTGCCACAAATGTAGACGTCTTATTATGATGAATAGATTCCAGTGAGAACGCAGAAACTGTAACAAATGTAAACAACTAAAATTAAGCTTTTAATAATTACATATATGACAATCCTGACTATAGGACTATGTCTTTATAGCAAAAAGAGTAAACTCTTATGAAGCAAGGCTACAGATAGAACAGCATGGACATAGGATATTCTGTACACTATTAAAAATCAAAGTGGAATGACTTACCACTTCTTCATGGGTAGCACTTTCTACATTTATACCATTAACCTAAAAAAAGATACGATAGGGAGAAAATGATTTGCAATGTGTAAGTTAATGAAATAAACATAAAGGCAAGTATGAAACAAATGTCTGTGGAAAAAGTGAATGTTTACTGACCTGTATTATTGCATCTCCTATAAATAACATTCCTGTTTGGTCAGCTGTGGGATTACAGAAGGAGTACATTTTAATTGAAAGTAGTACTGAAAAATAATGCTATATTCTCTTCCAGCAATTGGTTTAGCATGCTGTTTGTAACCTTCATTTGAAACCTATTTGGTTGTGAAAATGCCAATGGCATAGCAATCAGTATTCATCCTACAAGGTAATAGATTCCTAGCAATTTTAAACAAATTAAGAGAGTTACTCTCCATGCACAAAGAACTTATTGAATATGGAAGACAAATGTCATCTCTCACTAATGAAGGATTTCATTAAATTATGTGGAAAGCATGATTCACACTTTTCATTATTCTTCCACAAAAGAGAAATAGGAATTTCTGAAACTATTTAGCAATTCCTTTCCCCCTGAACAAATTTACAGGGACCACTATAATTAAAGAGGTTGTGCCTAGAATTTAATACAACTCTTTAACATGAAGTTTGAGTTAGCTTTGTTTCTGAGCATAACAAAATACATTATTTCAGTCTGTAATTTGCATGTTTCCTGCCTTACAGAGTTAATGGAAAAAATGTACTGAAACTGCAAACAATTCTGCACAGATAGAAACAATGACATTTTTGAGGTGCATTCTCTAACTTCAAAATTTTTACTTTTTAGTGGAATTTGACAACACTTATTTCTTGGAATATATTACTTAATTGAAAGTAAGGCTCTGATCCTGCAAAGACTGATATGATTAAATAAGCTGTATTAGTCTTTTACATAATCTTACAGAGTGATAGCTTGAGGCCTTGAAGAATGCAAGAAAAGTTAACAAAGACAGTATTTTGAGAGATGGAAATAGAGGTTAAAAAAGAAAGAAAAACTGCATGAAGTATTCTTACCATTTCTGCAATACAGCCATTGCCAGTACAAATGTATTTTTGGTACAAAACAGCTTTTAAAATATTAAATTTATCTTTCAAATAGACTTTTCATTATTCCTTTGACAGATAAAAGATAACAGCCATTCTTTCATCAGTACTTGGGAAAAATTTCACTCTTTATTTTAAATACTGCACTGCAAGTTTTACTGAAGGTCTTTATCCCAATTTTTATCCTGCTTTGTATTTAAAAATATGCACACAATTTGTAATAGCTGGTTTAGAAAAGAAACAGCTATGTACAGAAATGCAACTAAAGTAGCTCAAAAACATCATGAAGCAATGCAAAGTAGCCTATATTGGGTACATACATTGCTAGAGGTGCTAAACACTAGCTTGAGCATCTCAATCGTAAATTTGTGTTCAAGATGTTAGTAATACATATACCAATGGTGAAAAACATGTGAATCATTTTTAATTTATTGCTTATGTTTGGCCACTGGGCTGCTTTAGTAAAGTGGGAGCATACTTGAATTGGAGATAGAAGAAGAGAGGGTGTTTGAAATTCCAGTTGCAGGAAAGTACAAAAGGATAAAGTCAAAGAGTGTGTGTCTTCACTGAGTAGAGAGGTTTTGAGTATGCCTGTATTAGCAAGTGATGAGGCCGAAAAGAGCTATAGATCAGGAATCAAAGCAGTAGGTGCTGAGGCTCCTTACATCCACACTGTATGGGTTTCAGGGATTTTAATTCAGATCAGTTAGACAGGTCTCCCAGTCTTAATGTTCCCAGGTATTGTGAAGCTGCCCATGGAAAGCTACTGCACAAAACTTTCTGTTTTATTGTATTGGGTTTGGCTGAATGGAGCTAATGTTCTCCATAGCAGCTCTTATGGTGCTGTGCTTTGTATTGGGAGGTAGAAGGTTGTTGATAAGACACCTGTGTTGTGGCTGCTGCTGAGCAGCACTCACAGAGCAACAAGGCTGTCTTTCCAACATCTTGCTTCCCCTGCAGTGAGATCGGGTGGGCAAGATCTTGGGAGGGGACAGAGTCAGGACATCTGACCCAAACTGACTACAGAGATATTCCACACCATATGATGTCAGCTCAAATATAAAAGGGAGAGAAAAGGAGGAGGAAGAGGGGCATCTGTTTGAGAAGATACTTGTCCTCCGAGCAACCACTACACATAGTGGAGCCCTGCTTCCTGGGAAAGGCCAGACATCACCTGCTAGTGGGAAGCAGAGAATAAATCTTTGTTTTGTTTCGCTTCACATGCGTAGTCTTGCTTTTTTGCTTTTCATTAAGCTGCCTTTATTGTAACCCACAGGTTCTTTCCATCTTATTCTCTCTCCTCTTGTCATGCTTAGAAGGGAGTGATAGAGTGACTTGGTAGGTACCTGGAGCTCAGTCAATGTTAACTCATCACATTTGTGAGCCCCTAAACAGCCCATCCTAAGACACATACCCCATCTCACTGCATCAAGGCAGATGAGTTTACTTCAACAAGCACCAGTCTGCAGGACACAGCTGTGATGATGGCACATGTGGGCAGTAGACGACATTGTTTTCCTGAGGCCCTGTCTTGTCGGCTCTTCTAGGAGGCTAAAGCAGCTGTTGCCAATGGGAAGATAGTTGGAAACAGCAATATTGAAAAAGCAGCACCATAAAAGAGGTGTGGAAATGTGAGAGGTGAGTTTGAAAAGAATTTCTGTAAGAAGTGAAAGCATAAAAATGTAATGCTGGTAAGAAAGGAAAAGTTTGGGTGAAAGATGAGATCCTCATGGCAGAATGTGTCATGAAGACTTGCAGGCAGGTAAACATCATCATCCTTCTGGATGTTCAGTTATCCACGACCCAGTGCACAATGATACAACAGCACAGTTGTGTAAACTTGTCTAAGTCTTCTGAGAAACCTGTTTGGTTCTAACAAAATTTATAATAAAATATGTAAATTGGAATCCATTCAGAATCAGAAAGGTAAAATTCCAGACACAGGTAAAATCCTTGAGACAGGGCTAGTCAACAGCTTAAGGCTTGAAGAGGAAAAGCACTAACATGAAAAGGTATAAAATCCCAAGGAAGAAAAAAAAAACCCAACAGGTCATTGAAGGATGGTAACACAGCAGCAGTAAAGAAAAATCCCTTCCAGAGAGCAATGGGGGTGAACTTTTCCCATCTGACTGTCGACTGCCAGGTCAGCAAAGACTCTTCGGTCATTCCACAGGGGTGATGAGTACTGCAATATCACCAGCTACCTACTCTCTGTGCTAGCCAATAAATTTTACAGTTTAAGAGCACAAAGTAATTATGTCCTACTTGCAGAGTCTCTACACACAATCAAAACTGTCCAAATAAGTAAACTGAGAGAACGAGCATTATGTGGTTGATACCAAATGCTCTGCAAAATGAAATAAAGAACTGAAAATGGGGACAATCAGGGCATCTGCTCCAAAACTGTATTACATTGTAAACTAACCCAACAATGTAGACATCTCCACAGATGCTGCCATCACAGCCAGCGATAGTACTCTGGAAAACTAGGCATGCAAGTCTGATGAAACACTTGTTTTAGCCAATTGTCTGTAATTTAAAACTAGCGATTTCTTGAAAAAAATATTTTCCACAAATCAAATTGTAGAGGACATGTCACTACGATGCAGAAGTTCCAATATAGTTTACAAGCATATTAGAAATAAAATGATTGGAAACACTCCTTGAGAAGAGACAAAAACATAGTCTTGTTTCTCAAATACATATTTTAAATCTGAAGATATCTACTAATGTTTTCATTAAGTCATATGTTCTCCACATGACAAAATCATTAACTTTAAGTAAAATGTTCCAGGCTATGTGGGACTCTTTCTCCCAGCAGTAACATCATCATATACACAGGTGTCTACAAAAGGCTGCTTTGCAATTATCAGTCACTAAATGTAAAATGAACCAGTTTTAAAACCAAAACTCTTGAAAAAGAGCTTTGAGATACTAAGGAGCATATAACCTCATTCAGAAAAATGTAAATATATATTTTTTTTAAGAATCCAGATGAATATTTACTTGAAATATTATTTTCATAGCAATGAATTGAACATTGCCAAAAAAAAAAGGACTTTGCACAGAAAATAAACACAAAGTAGTGCTATGCAGAAATATACCAGGTGGTAAAAGAAAATGAAGTGTTTGATACAACAATTAGTGTTATATCATCACCTTCACTCTACATCATAACTATCTTTAAAAAGTCTTAATATTGATTAAATGCTGCATATTGATTAAATCCATAAATTATAACGATGTAGGAAGAAAGCACCAGGGAAAACCAAAGGGGCTTATGTTGATGAAAATATATGAAAATAACCTTTTTTAAAAAAATCTTATTTTTGAAAATATTAGATATGATAAATTTTCCCAAAAGCAAATGACCCACCACTCTAGTCATAAAAAACCCCAAACATCAGACAGAGTCATCAACTATGAAAAAATATTTTGCACTCAGTGAGAAGGGAAAAGAACCAGAAATTCTTTTTAGCTTTGCCTTTTTACCCTTTCCTGTCCATCAGGGCTGAAGAAAGGCTGTATTAAATTTTCAAAAAACTGGTAAGATTGTGAAAAGGTAAATTTATTGAACACATTCTTGAAAAATTCTGACTTATCACATGTTAATTAATGAATAACTCTATGTAGATTTGAGTCTGTAAATCTGATATCAAGATTGATCAGAATATGCATTTTCATTAATTTTTATTGAATTCCTGAATCACTCAAGAAACGTACATGGTACTATAACCTTGGACATCATTAGCAATCCACAAAAACATGCTGCTTAAAACACACAATGAGCTGTATTCTTCACAGACCTCTCAGTTCATAAGCTTAACTTTACATATATGTATTTCACTGCATAAAGAAAATCTAAAGGAATAGTTAATAAACTGGATGAAATAAAGAGTGAAGAAATTGGTATATATATAAGCAAGAGACTTTTCAAAGCTATTCAGATGTATTTTTCCCTCCTCTCCCATGAACTGAACATAACTACAGTCATGGCTACAAAGACAGACCTGCTGCAAATTGCTTTATTCTTGGTAGTTTTTTGAAGACAAACAGTTTGTAATTTTTAATCTGTTTTAAAACATAACTATATTCACTCAGACATTGAAAACTGTCTTGTTAGGGAACATACTCTTTACAGAACTTGTATAAATTTCTTTTTTTTTTAAATAATAAAAAAATATACTCCAGATTTCTCTTTTTGACCATTAGGTTTCCTCAATTAGTTTTCTTCCTCTTTTTATGTGTCCAGTTTATCGCATAAAGAAAAGCTGTAAGTCATTCAGTAATACAATGTGCTTCATCAAATACCCTGCCACTATCGTAATGTGCCAGGTTCCCCACACCGAATTAAGTGGCAGATGGGGAACTGAGACTTCTCTCTCCATTTCTTCTCAGTGCCTGTGGAGTAAGTAGAAAGAGATCTTGTCTTGTTCCTAAAAGCACTGTATCTACACATCAGTAAGTCACTTCTAGATCTAAGTGTACGCAAGCCTGAAGCACTGAAGCTCAACACACTGTAAGAATCAATTCAATGTGAGAAATGCACAGGATGAGAGAGGTGAGACAGGTACTGGACACAGGAGAAGGTGAAGACTGGCTATAGCAGGGTCTACAGGTCTGGAGACATACTAATGGGCCTTATGCAAAGGTACTAAAAAAATTGCCACAGATCCCTGATCATGAATGCCTTAATGACAGAATCTCCTGCTGACTCACAGAAAATAAAAATGCTACTCTGGAAATAGGTTATGGGGCTGTTGAAAAGCTGAGTCCTACCCCACAGAACAGCATTTTAGCTGGCTCTTTGCACAGCTGCATAGAACACAGATTTGTATCTGCAAAGTTAACACAAGATAAAACTGGTTTGGTCTGGGAAGACAGAACTGTTCTCTTTTCAGCTTGGACTATGTAAAGAACAACATGAACTACAACAGTGCACATGCACCACAAGTGTCACCAGGAGAGACTCTACCTTTCATCCAAGCATCTGAGCAAGATCTGGTCGCTCTGGACAGTTTTAATTACAGTTTTGAATATGGCAAGCTGTGCATGTTGTAATATTCACGGCAGGACAATGTGCATGCTAACAGTTGTGCACTTCTGATTTTGTTCCATACAAGAAGTACTAACAAACCCAGCCTTTTCCTGTTCTATCCGCTGCACCAGGTAGGGTCTTGTAGACAACATAAGGCTGTGTCTCTCTTCCAACACTGGGATGGTTGGTAAAAGTCACAGGCAGGGATCCTAGCTGGAAAGCTGATGTGTGCAAGAGGTGGGGATAGAGACCAGATATACATTGGTCGAAAGACAATTACCCTGTTACAACTGTTTTGTGATGCCAATTTCAAAATACCATTTTGTTACTATTGCCTAATAATTCAGAGAGTGAAATTTGCCTTTTTTTTTTTTTTTTT
>VWZK01001097.1:1833-23459 GCA_013396935.1 Baryphthengus martii
CGGCACCTGGCGGGAGGCCTCACGGGGCCGTCCCGTCCCTCGGTGTCGGTTCGAGGCGGTGGCAGGATCGGGCCGGTGGCCTTGAGAGCTCTGCAGAGGCCTCCGCGGAGCCTGGGTTTCGGCGAAAGGACCTGGCCCAGGACCTGCCGTTGCTCCTGGGAGCTCCCCAGGGCAGCCACATCGCTTGCGGTGCCCATCGAAGTGCAGCCCTCGGTGCCCACTGTGAGCACCTCTTGGCGCTGGTGGCAGGTATCTCCTGGTGGCCCTTGTGAGTACCTCTTGGCACCCAGTGGACATGTGGAATTGTTGTGCCATTAGCACCCGCTGTGGGCACACTGCAGTAGGCACCTGTCCCATTGTGTGTGCCCATTGTGGGCACCCATCTGTGTCTGGGAGGCCACAGCTGCTCAAGAGTGGGGCACTGTGGTGCCACCCAGCCTGGCCCTGCACAAGGCATCGAGCTGGCGAGGGTGGCCTTTGGTCACCTCTTGGCACGTGTCACTGTGCAGATGGGCGCTTCCCTTTGAAGCAGGTCTAGAGGTGGAAGATGTCAATATGTAACTCAGTCCTCTAGAGTGGAAGTGTGGGCTGGACCCTGAGGGCGTGGGGAGAAGGGAGGTGAGGCTAGCCAGGGACTATAAGAGTCCGTCCATCCCCCTAGAGAACCTGGCCAAGGGACTCTGACCAGCTGAGAGAGCGGATGCCACGGTGAGCCCTTGCAGGTTGTGATGCGTAAGGCGGCACACGCTGCACTCTCATTTTGCAGACTTCTCTGGTAAATCCGGTCGGCTGGTGGTTTGTAGCAGCGCCAGCTTTGCCTTTGTCTGCATGGATGTGTGCTAGTGTCTGACAGTTAGAGTGGGGTAGGGGGGACGTTTCCGTACCCTCGGGGGGCAGTGAGACTCCCTCTGCAAACAGGTAGGACAGGTTTTGCTGAGCTGACAGATTTGTACAAAGCTGGCGAGTTTAAGTGCTGCCCTGGTAGATGCTGCTTTATGTGAACTAATTCTGCACAGTGGGAGAACATTACTATGTCATCAGTAAGTTTAGTTCTGGTATTTTGTTTTGTTTTAAACTCCATACTTCTTCCCTCCTCGGGCAGAAATGGAAGAAAATATTTATCTTTATGAGCTTCTTACACAGCTTACAAGAGGGAAGGCAGGGGAGCATGAGAAAGAAGTAGACCTGAGTGCTGAGAACTGAGAAGGAAATACATACATTTGGTGTGAAAGAGCTTAAAGATTTAAACATGGGGAGCTACTGTTAAAGTCCGATGTCATCAAAGTACAGATGCATCTTTTTCAGTTCATTTGATACAGTGTTTATACTGTCCTGTCAGTACATGTGCAGGTGGTTCCATACGATGAGTATGTTAAAAAGCCCTGTAATGCATCACTGCCACGCTAATGCTCTAGGCATTACTTACAAGCTAAGGTTAGCAGAAACTTCAGATGATAATTGCAAGAGTGTTGCCTGAAAAAGAAGTAGAACTTTATGTGAAATCTAGTTCAGCTTAAAATGAGGGATGTTTTAGTTCTGGCCGGTAGCGTTTTAATGTGTACCAGTGCCTTGCAAAACTGGAATAGCCCAGTGTTAATCACACCGTGATTCTGCTGACCTCGGCTTTCTTTGCAGCCATGTGCTGCTCGCAGAAAGCAGCATACTTAACCAGGCTCGGGTTGCACAAATAACAAACTGGAAACAACGATATTGCTACTGTCTTTCTCAAGATTCCCTTTGCCACAGATTAGTACGAGTTTTTGTGCTGAGGGCTAATGTTTCTTGTTCTTTAGACCAATTATTCTCTTGTGGAACTCTGTCATCTGTAAGCCAAATTTTAAGATTTATAGAAAAAGAGCTCAATATTGTGATAAAGCTGCTTAAATGAAAGAAA
The DNA here is from genome assembly GCA_013396935.1 of Baryphthengus martii. Classification (NCBI taxonomy): domain Eukaryota; kingdom Metazoa; phylum Chordata; class Aves; order Coraciiformes; family Momotidae; genus Baryphthengus; species Baryphthengus martii. Next base: position 3,728 of record VWZK01001097.1, read on the forward strand.
ACAGTTGCAGCCAAACACCTCTCACTAAGTTCATTCTCTAGGATTTCTTTTTGTTGTTGTTGGTAACAACGTCAAGCAGTCCTCTTCCTCTGATTCTTATTCACAGCGAGTACAACTCACTGAAAAGCTTTTTCTGACTAAACTTCCAAGTTACTGTTTAATTCTTTATGCTGCATTTCCCCATTTCGGTATTTTTGGTATAACCAGGTTTCCTGGAGCTTAAGACCACATCCTTATGTTTTATGAGCACTAAGGTTTGTGAAATGGTTCCCCACTTGAATCTTAAACTCATGGCAGGTTGTCCGTTTCCAGGATCGCACGAGTCTTCCTGGCTGGTTCCTAGAGAAAACAGAACTATTGAGCACTCTCTTCTGTGTGGGATTTGGCTTCTTTATTTCTGATGATTGTGCTTATCTGTACAGTCTGTGTCCCCCTTCTGCACAGATAGAAAATAGTAAAAGGCACTTTGGATCCCTCCCAAGTCTACGCACAGCTTTGGTGCCTGGGCAGGCAGTATTGGGAGGGAGTAGTTTTAGTTCCTACTGCTGGGTCTTCTCCATGCTACTAAGCTTTTTATATTACAACCTGTCATTTTCAGGGAATTATTAAGTAATGTACTAATAGAAGACATATTGATATCCATGGTCCCAGCAGCAGCTTGGATGACCGGGATATCTTTAACTACATATTGTAGCAGAGGGCTTTCCGCTCATGTGCTCTCTTCAGGAGGACTTCGTGCCTTCAGGGAAGTAAGAAAATACATCTTATTTTAGGTAATAGGCACACAGTGGTGTGATGTGAAGGCACAACCTGTAAGAAAGGGAAGGAAAAGCCAGGTCATTTTGGCTCTTAAAAACAAACTCTGTGACTTCGTAGATCTGTTTTCACTTTGAGAATGATGTCTGTGGGGGGAAAATAATGGTGAGTTTTCACTTCTTGCTTGACAATTGCAGACTGTACATAGCTTGATGTTTTTAGAAAATAGAGATGTTTTTGCTACCTAGAACTCTGTTATTTAGCTGGAAGGTGCAAAAGAGATCTGTGGTGCAAAATAGGGGGTGTCAGGATGTAGAGGGTCATCTCTTTTGCTGCCATAAGTTGGGAGCAGTTAGTTAAAGTCAATAAAGCTGTGCAGATTTGCAGAAGATGAGGAGCTGATCCAGAATTTTTTTTTTGTCTTTCTAGTAGAAAGATTGTGTGACCTAAGACTACAAAGATTTTTCTTTCCTGCCTTGCCCTCTCTTCCTCCCCATCAATGTGTGGAATAACAGAACTGAACTAACAGTTATCTCTGTGCCAAATTTTAGGACATCAATATAGTGGAAATCAATAGAACAGCTGAAATGTGTTTGTTTTCTAAAGACTGCTTTTTAAACAAATGTGAGATGGGCTTATTCACTGTGTGTTTCCATTATTTTACTGGTTTTCTGAAAAATTCCTTGCTTTATCTCAGTGGAAGCGTCTTTTGTTGCAGGTCTTACTTATTTCCACCATTTTTACTCCAGCCAGGGATAAAACAAGCCAACTGATGCATATTTAATTCATGGAGAGATGCGTATATCAGCTCTTTTGGTGACTACAGTTTAAATATTTTGTAGTTTAAATATTTTGTGTAGAAATATGGGAATCTGCTTTTGTATAAAGATTATTGTTGTAGGAAAGTACCTATAAGCAGCTTTTTAATGCTTTGATACCTTAAAGCATGATATTATTTCTATCTCAGCTGTCACCCTTACATGTCATGTAATGAAGGGACACTTATCAGACATTTGAGGAAATAAATCAGAGTTTACATTTATAACTGAAACATACAACTCTGTAGCTGGAAACACTGTCTCTTAAAGGACTTCACCTCTATAGGACCTGGGATGTCAAAGTTTACATTAATAGACTTTTCTTTTTGTTACCTGGAGGCTCAAGGCTGCTGTCAGCTGTTAATTAATTGAGAGGGGAGCAGTATTTCTCCACTGAGATAGCTTGATTACTTCTGAATTTCCTCTGAAAAGACACTAAAAGAAGAAATTTAATGTGAAGGCACCAGCTTTTCAGAGTGGTATTTGCTATTACAGTGCTACTTTGACTGAAAACTTTCTTTGCTGCTCTTTTTCTGCAGGTTTTCAAACTCACCACATGAAGTTATATTTGTAGGAAGCTGAAGGGCTTTATTGTCATCCGTAAGTATCTACCCTCAAAGTAACATTTAAGTTAACTAGAACTGACCTTTTTCATGTCTTTATAGTAGTTATTCCTCAAAATTTTATACTGTAGCTCTTTTGGGAAGTTTTCCATGCAAATACTTAAAAATTGCCTGAGCAAAGTGTATGACGAGCTTATTGTCTACTTGTTTACACAATTGCTTTCATACAGCAGTATTGTTTGTTTCCCAAGTCCTCTGGGTTTTAAGTCAAAAAGGCAGCGCAATGCGTTTATTTTTCTCCTTTGCCTCTTGGGAGTCTCCCAGAGCAGAACTGTTACTGCAGCAATCTTAATGCATAAGCTGCAGATGATCCTTGATTTCATGAAGGAAACAGGGTAAGATTTTATCTGTTTCTGTCTTACAGGGTAAAGGAAATAAAATTGTTGAGAATCACACATCTGGTTGGTAACAGAGCCAGGAACAGAACATGAGTTTTGTGATTATCAGTTAGGCAGATTGCTTGCTGTAAGAGAGGAACGGCAGTTCAGTTGTGTGTGCAGGGACTCACAATATCATTGGAGTAATCCAAACTCCAAAGCAATTTAGGCTGGGAAACATCTAAATTCTTTGCTAGATTTTAGAGGTATCAATCCTTACATTCACAAGCTAGTCTTGAGAAGGTGTGAGGACAGTCAAGTTATTTAAAGCCCTAGATGCATAGGTGATGGATCTTGCCTGCAAAGGAGTAAGGTGATACTTAAGAAGTCCAAGAAGTAATTGCCAGTGTGCAAACTATGCAAAGGGCAGACACTCAAACAAGTTCTAGGAGACTTTTTGTGTGTGTAATACTGTCATGGCTTGGCATATAAGTCACACCCATACACAGTTTTAGAACTTGCTTTGCTTACTAATACGTACAAAGTGATTTTTGGATGCATCACTCCTCTGCGCATTGCCTTGTTTGCCAGAGCAGAGTGCTGAACTGTTACTATTTCCAGAATGTCAGTCTTCCTCTTGGCCTGCTCCTCCCAGAGCACACTCTCTGGTGACAAACACCTTCACTAAACTGCAAGGTGTTATGCTGAGATTACAATTAAGTAGAGATTATTAAAATATTATTTTTTTTTGGACCTTGAACTAGTATTTTTATACTTAAAATTTTAAATCCTAAACTATTTATTGGGATTGTTTTATGCTTGTAGTTTTTCTTGTCCTTCAGGCCTGTATGATTCACTCAGAATATCTGAGGTCTTAACAGCAGGTGACTATGTGGTTAACTGTGGTATTAGAATCATAGAATGCCATGTTGGAAGGGACCTCAAGGATCGTCTGGTCCAGCCTTTTAAGTAAAAAGTTTAAATGAGATGCCCTAGCACCCTGTCAAATTGTGTCTTAAAACTGCCCAGTGTAGGGGAGTTCACCACTTCCCCTGGGAGACTATTCCAGTGTTTAATTTTCTCATCATAAAGAACTTTTTTCTGGAATCCAACCAGAACCGCCCCTGAAGCAACTTGCAGCCATTCCCCCTTGTTTCCTCCCTTCTAAAAAGGGAGTCTCCTTCCTCTTGGGAGCCTCCCTTCAAGTACTGGTACATGGTAATAAGGTCTCCCCTAAGCCTTCTCTTCTCAAGGCTGAACAAGCCCAGATGTCTCAACCTATCTTCCTATGTCAGGTCTCCCAGTCCCCTGATCATCCTCATGGCCCTTCTCTGGACCCTCTCCAGCCTGTCCGCATCTTTTTTGTATGGCAGAGACCAACACTGAACACAGAACTCGAGGCATGGCCTGACCAGCGCCGAATAGAGCGGGACAGTGACTTCCTTGTCCCTGCTGGTGATGCCCCTGTTGATGCAGCCCAGCATTCTGCTGGCCTTCCTTGCCGCTGCCTCGCACTGCTCGCTCATGTTGAGCCTGCTGTCCACCGAGACCCCCAGGTCCCTTTCCACAGGGCTGTTCTCCAGCCAGGTGGATCCCAGTCTGAGCTGCATTCCTGGGTTATGTGTTCCCAGGTGCAAGACCCTATACTTATCCCCATTGAACCTCATAAGGTACTTACTCGCCCACTGCTCCAGCCTGTCCAGATCTTCCTGGAGGGTGGCTCTCCCTTGTGGAGTGTCGACTACCCCACTTATTTTCATGTGGTTAGCAAACTTCAGGGTGCCCTTAGTCCCAGCATCCAAGTCACTTATGAAGACATTAAGAAGCACTGGGCCCAGCACCAGCCCCTGGGGGACCCTGCATGTGACCAGTTGCCATTTGGAAAATGAACCATTTACGACCACCCTCTGGGTGCGGCCCATCAGCCAGTTTCCCACCCACCGCACAGACCGCCTGTCAAGGTCATAACTTGTCAGTTTTTCAAGGAGGAGGCTGTGGGGGACCGTGTCGAAAGCCTTGGAGAAGTCCAGGTACACTGTGTCCGCTGTTCACCCTGCATCAATCAATCAGGTCCCCTTGTCACAAAGAGTGATCAGGTTTGTTAAGCATGATCTGCCCTTGGTGAATCCGTGCTGGCTTTTCCCAATCACAGGCTCCAGTTTGTTTGTAATAGTTCCCAGGAGCACCTGCTCCACAACCTTCCCAGGGACTGACGTGAGGCTGATTTTATGCCTGAGGTTTTCAGAAAGCCTTTTTAACACTCAGAAAATGAAATGTTCTCCCTTTCTGTAATACAGTGCTGATGTGTGTATGACTTATTAATGCTTTGTGTACTATTCCTGTGTTGCGCAGAAGAGGAGGCAGAAATACCAAATGGTAACTAATTTTCATTGCCTGTATGCCGTGTTGCATATACTTTTTGGAAGGATGGTTGAAATAAACCTCTGTTTGAATGTGTACTTCTCCGTACAGCTCGCTTGTAGTAGCAAACCGAGGTCGGTCAGAGTTCTAATGCTTTCTTCTGTTTTTGTTTTCTTTACACAGATTCTGCCTGTTCATCTGCACTCATCTGACAAGATGGTGTTTCGGAAACCACCAGATGGTGGCTGGGGCTGGGTGATTGTTGTTGTTTCCTTCTTTACTCAGTTCTTGTGTTACGGGTCGCCGCTGGCGGTGGGAGTCTTGTATTTGGAATGGCTGGATGCATTCGGAGAAGGAAAAGGCAAGACTGCTTGGGTTGGATCACTGGCAAATGGAATCGGATTGCTTGCCAGTAAGTGCAGAAGCAATATCTATCTTAAATTGAAACATTTCCAATAGACATTTTCATCTATGTGTGGTTTTGGAATGACATTAGGGACATCTGCAAAAGACAGAATGAGGATGCTGCATTTTTGTTTTAGGTCAAGACCGGTAAGTTATAGTTCTTATGTACAGGAACCAAAACAATATAATGGTGAAAGAGCAGTAAAAATATTATCCCTAGAAAATTCAAAAGTGTTGTATTTCAGTAAGCTAGGAAAACCAAACTCTGCATGGTAATTTTGTTGATGTGCTCTTTTTTTCATTTTTGTTTGTTTGTTTTTTTAAATAAGGCTTTAAGACTAACATTTGCATTAGTATCCTTAAAATCAGAGCAAACAGTCTGAAATGGTTCAAGTGCTTTAAGAAAAAAAAAGTAAACTTATAAAGCAGTTACTTATTTTTCATCTCTAGAAGTAAACTCACCAGTTAAAGGTGGGTGGGGGGTCTTTTCCACTGTTTGAGAAAAAACTCCCTTTGAAGCCTGATAAGTTATGTATAAAAGTGGCATTAAATAAAACAACTTTACTGGAAGCTTTTCTTTAGTAAGACATTGTTACTTGGAGAGTTACAAGTGAGTTTTAGGGAAATAAAACACCACCTTGAAAGTCCATTTTGTTGTTGTTTTAATATCGAGCATGTATATTATTGTGGGGTAGTATCACTAACTTCTGCTTTTCAAAGATTCACCATGGGAACTATTCTCTTTTTGCTGAATCTGGAAAATATTGCATGTCAGCAGAGCAACTGCCATGGGCAAAACCAATTATGCAGCTTAACGGGCAAAGTGCAGCTCAGGATTCTGAGGAAATCTCTCCTTGAAAGGAAGTTGATGTTCAAATATCAATACAGACCCAAATAAAGACCACTGGCTTTTATGACACTATAACTGGCCAAATACTGGAATCACTCTCCTCTTGGGGTTTTATATCACTAGGCACGACAGAAGTGGGCAAAGGCAGGTGGATCATTAACAAGATGAAGACAGTGTTCAGTCGCAGGGAGTAAGGGGGCAAAGGACTGCTCTTCCATCATATTTTTTATTTTCCAATTTTAAGGGAAATAACTCCTGTTATTAACGGATCAAGAGCTAAATAAACTTGAGTGAGAGAATAAAGTAGGGGGGGAAAGAAGGACAAACAAGATAGTTACTGAAGAAAAACTAGGCAGAGGGAGATTGTAAGATAAGAGGGAAAGAAAACCTCTCTCCCTGAAGACCAGAAGTCTCTGGCTCACTCCTCTGACAAAGAGCCTCAGCCCCTCGCTCGTATGTCAGCACCATGCTAGTTTCCAGATTTCTTAGTGTCCTCTGTCTTGCTGTTGCGAGCAATTGCCAGTAGTGTGCTTCATAGCAAATAGAAACTTCCATGACTTCATAATACAAATAAAAGCTGCTACTGTACTTGGTTTTGGTATGGAATGGTTAAATTACTTGAAATTTTGACAGTTTAAGGGGAATGTTTTCTGTCAGTGTACTTTTATTCTTTCAGTTTGGGATTTGCAAGATTAATAATCATTCCTATTTGTAATGCCTTCAAAGAAAAGTACAGTGAGGGCCTTTTAATTGCATTGATGTTATCAGAGTTGACTTAAAACAAAATACATATTCCCTCTTTTATGTTAAATGGAAGATCCCACTGTCTTACCAAGCTGAGATCTGACCTTGATGATACTTCTACTTAATGTAAACATGTTGAAAGGGCATTGTAAGTATTATAACTTCTACCTAAAACTAGACTGCTCTTGCCAGGTTACAATTTTTCACACAGTTTTCATAGCAGGCTTTTTTCAGACTTAGTCGCTAGCATAAAGAACACGTGGTTTCAGTGCAAAGCCCTTGCTATAACATATTGCAAGGTTAGGCCCTTTTCATGAATATAGGAAAAGAGAACTTGCTTCTGTTCTTACTTAAGCTATTGCAAGTTCTAGTATTATGGGTCGGGTGGGATCCATTGTGTGTTGTAGCCCGTGTTAAGTAGATGATCAGGCTAATTGAATTTTTCTAGATTAGTGTATTTTCATGTATGTGAAAAGATACTATCTGTAACTTAATAACTTAACAATCTCCCCGAGCGAGCTGATTTCAGCAACAGTATTGCATGGGTGAATGTTAGTCACTGGCCAGCTTTACCCCAAAGCCTTTCAGTAGTTCCCTTGCCTTTTACTGTTCCTAATTTGACTCTTCTAGTATTTGGCTTGATTTTTTTTTTTCCTTTCCCCTTCTTTATTTAGGTTTCTAGTCTCTGATCTAGTTATCCAAACACATATTTTCAAGTATTGGTACTCTTAAAACAGTCCATGTTTCATGTAGAAAATACTGTAATTCTCATTTCACCTAGAACATGGTTGTTTAGAACATCCTCCATCTCTTAGCTACAGAGAAAAGTTATCATTTGTTCCCTAAAAGTATGTAAGCCTGTAATACAAGTTGCTTCGTTTTAGTTTTCAGCTGAAGAACAGTGTTATCTTTAAGTAGTGTATTTTGAAATGCCCCTGAATTAGTGTGGTGTATGTCTAGAAGCTGCAATCAAATTACTTCTAAATTTTCTTTCAAGCCTGTACCTTGATATAGTCTTTTTGCCATTGATGCAACAGACTTCCTGTCTTTTAATTAATGCTCTTCTGGAGAGCCCTTAAGACTCTTCTGTGGGCTCTCTCCAACTTATCACCTTTCTGAAGCTGTAGATGGCAGACTGGAAAAAGAACCACAGTTATGGTAGATTGGCAGCTACATACAGGAAAAAAGATAGTGTCCATTTCCTTAGGGAAGACTTTTCTCATTGATAGCACTGGAAATCACATCAACTAGCTTCTGTAACAGTGGAAGGTATGTCCACTGACTTTGCTGTGTGAGTACTGTAATTTCACCAAAAAGAAGAAAATGTCCTTACATGTATGCCAGCTGGCACAGAAAAAGGTTCTGTGTGTCCTCTGCCCTTCCCTCTGTACATGTAGTCTTAAACGTTTTTTGAAGTAGCTAATGCTGGTGAGTCCTTTCTCACTTGCTGTATTGGCATCCTTTCTACAGCGTTTACTCTTCTGACTTGCGTGAAAGCTAAACTTAGACTGGAGACATAGAAACCCGGTACAGCACCTTGTTTATTGACCTGAATTTCCTAGCCGCCCGGTGTTCGATTTCTGTCCTCTCGCATGCGGTGACAGCCAGTGTTGCTGTGTTCAGCCTGGAGCTGGACTGGTCAGCTCATCAACTGGAAAAGGAACTGGGACAGGGACCTGGTTGATCTCTGCCTTGCAGGATGACTTGAATTAAAACTTTGTGAGGTGACCTGATAGCGTGTTGGAAGAAATGTGCCTAAAATGGTAGAAGAAATGCATCAGCATTATTGTACAGGGCAGTGGTGAGACCTCTTCTATGATACTTGGTGTCATAATGCTGATCAGCCTACAGGAGATGCAGCACATGGCTCCACAGATGATGTAGGGCTTGTTGCATAGGAAAGAGCTTTTAGCATGTTTCCCCGACTAACGCAGGCCAGAGGAGGGCAGTTATTACCTTGTTGAAGATTGTCTGTTTTTCCTGCACCAAGTGTTCTTCATTTTACATCCATTTGGAGCCTGAAATTAAATTTGCTCCATGATACACTTGTTAAAAGCAAAACAGACAAAAGGCCTTGGTGCCTGTAATTGGCGCCACAGCTGTTTATAGTAAGAGTTGGCTTCACGGCAACTGGCATAGCAAGAGACACCGGCAGTGTTGCCCTTTCCCACTCCCCTTTACTAACGGAGAAAGAACAAGGAGAATATTCTCCCTTGAAAGGTATGTCTTGATAAATTAATGGTGCTTCTGCTGATCTGAGGCATTCATTCTTAAATGTTCAAAAAGTTTAACTTTGTGTTTTCCAGCAAGAATTTTACAACTCTAAAAAAAACAACTTTGCAGGATCTACATAATTTTGTAACAAAAACTGCACACATTTGTAGTTCTCCAGTGTAAACTCTGGAAGCTATAGATAGTTTGTCCCAAAGATTCCTCTGTTCTGTCCAGTGGATTTTACATGCAGTCCATGAGCATTGCTTCTACTCTACAGTAGTTTTAACAGGCTCGGACAGATACTGACAAGTAAGGTGTGTCAGATTAACGCAGATGATAAAATAACTCAGTTGTCTAGTATTGTTTGTTTAGCAAAAAGTTGTGTGCGTGTATGAAGTGAAGGAGGGAGGACCCTTGAGATGAGTGAGTGGAGGAGGGGAGTGTTAATTTGCAGAATTTTTCTCTTCATGTGAGAAGATTGAGGTAGAGAGCGTTGGTTCTTGATGTCTATTAAACAAAACAACTTTGTACTTCTTGGGAGGTCAGAAGATCATGGTAGTTACAAAGTTCTTGCGTGAGCAGCAGATGACTTATTTTCACATCTCAGGAAGGTCTTGCTCTCACATCCTGGTCTTACTGAGGGCAAAGATATATTTTAATTTTTTTTTAATTAAAAAAAAAATCATAATGAAAATACCAGTCTACAAATGATTCCTCTCAGGAGTTCTTCCTCTTTGGTATCTCTACATGAAGACCTACTGTGAGAACTTATCTTCTTTCTACTGCTTCTTCCCTTGTCTAGCGATCTTCTTGACTGCTCCCATGCAGAGCCTCATAATTTTATTACTGGCTGCTGAGCCTTGACTGGTCATTTGCAGAAGATCAGTGGCTGTCCCGATGCTGGTTTCTAAGTCTTTATCCTAGAGTTAGCTGTCATTCTTATAAACTGAGCTGTATCTTTTTTTGATAGAGTTTGGTCTAGTTTTAAGATACAGACAGAAGGAAAAAAGCCTCAGGGATTTTATTTGTTTTTAAAAAAAAAAAAAGTAACTATTTGTCAGTGTCTTCAAATATTATTCTAATACCGGTACTAGCCCCTGGATTTGTTTGACAAACCGAATAATTCTGGCTTAAAAGCCATTTTCCATGCTTACTGTTGAAGATTGCCACTGGGATTTTATTTTTATGTTGTTCATGTTATGATGAGAAATACATTGTCAGCGGACGGATCTTCCGGAAAGAGAGTCAGCCTAATGGAAAACCTTATGCTGCCTGAAGAGCTGTTTCCTATGTGCCTGTACATAGACTCCTACATTCTTCAGAATGTCCACTTTGAACAAAATTCGCAGGGCAGGGGTTCACAGAGCAAGTCTCCGTCTTACTCTGGGAAGGTTGGATCTTTGACTAGAATTAGCTGCCTTGAACCCATTGTGCTTAAATTACTTGTAGAGAATAACATGTTTGTGTACAGTGAACTCCTGTGCAAATACCATGATAATAACCAACAGCACCGTGCCTGGTGGAAAAAAATTGCCAGCTCTTTGGAAAACAGAGAAGGAATGTGAGGAGACAGGGAAAAGAACAAAGACGCTGGCTATCATGGGGGCTTTCCTTTGCAACTTTTTTTTCTAGCAGTATGATGAGGGGAGTGTGAAAGTAGGGCCTAGTGTGAAGGAGAAGGTGGGACTGTTTTTCTTCTTGTCCCAGAAACATACAATAACTATTTCAATACTCATGTTGGTGTTCCTTATGAAAAGGACCGTTGCTGAGCTGCCAGATCTCTTGCTGTGTGCAATAACAGATTAATACCGAGCTTACAGGAACAGGTTTTTCAGTTTTGTGCAGGTCGTTTTCTGTGTCAGAGCAAAAAGATCTCTTTGTACTTTCTGTTCTCCCTTGGGATTATTTTTGTAAATGTGAGAAGCCTGGAAGGGCATCTCCTTGGACCCTGTTGGAGGTGCTTTTGGTGCTGTTTTGGAGGAGAGTGTTCTTGACAGATATGAAGACATGTTTTTCAGCTCTGTGTCTCCCTTGTTCTGGCTTGCAGTCAGAGGATCCAACTTGACCTCGGATCCTCTCGGAGTGATCAGCGCATTCTGTACCAGTGCCACCACCCCAGACTGGACAGAGATCTTCTGAAAGTAGCTATGTCGAAACAGAGAGAGCAGGTGGAAGGAAAATACTGTTTATTTTAGCAAGGTAGTGTGTCAGAAAAGAAAGAATGCAAATTCCTCTGCTTAATTGAATTATGTTGTCACTACCTAATGTTCATAGGATCATTAAGGTTGGACACAACATTCACGATCATCAAGTCCAACCGTCTACTAAACCTTATCATGACCTCTAAACCGTGTCTTGAAGGACATGGTTCTTTTAGTGTAGAAGATTATTTTATGTAATACAGATTCAATCCTTTGTTTATTTTTAAATCCTGTGGGTTTAGGAAACGTACCAATCTTAATTTGCCAGTTCTGGTAATTATTTCTAAGAATCAGCAACAATCTAACACTCCCAGCTTTTGTTCTCAGCAAATTACTCTGCCCAAGTTATTCTGGCTGGTTTTCATTCCCACAGCGTGCTGACTCTTGAGAAGCAGCAAGCGTTTACACCTTCCTTTTTCACTGTTTCCAACATCCAAATAAACCCTACTTCCCCAGAAGGTTTTTCTTGATTCTTCTTTAACTCTGACTCTTTGCCTGGATAAGCCTCAATTCAGAATTGCCTCTCTTTACATTCTTTAGGTGTATTGCTCTTACGTAGGGCAAAAGTTCCCACCTGGCTTGCCTTTGAGGATCGTTTCACCTGCTAATGAATCTGTGCTCCTGCCTGCCTGCCAGAACTACTTGTCCCATGGCCAGTAATCATACAAAAACCTTGTCTACCTTCCCAGCTGCTAGCTCCTGTCTGCAAACCTAGGCAAGCACCATCCTTAGCTCCCAACTATTGTTTACCTCATATCACCTTTCTGGGCTCACCTCCCATCTGCTGAGAATCTCAGTTATGTGTGAGTCAGGAAGGACCAATCTTAACAAATGGCAGACTCCAAATTACTGCTTTTGCAGATTTTATCGACCATGGAGTGTGTCTGTATTGTTGTGAATGAGACACAAAGGTGATGAGGTGGGGTTTTTTTTTGTTGGTTTTTAAATAATGTCATTCATATCTATATATCTAAGTTCTAATCTCAGACTTGCCGAATTTAGGATCGTGGGGCTAATATGTAAGTCCTTGTTTGGAATTGCAGGGTTTCAGATGAGAGATTCTTTTGCAAGCCAGGTCCCTTGCTGGTTGCTTATTTGTGAAGGGCACTGAGATTGCACACTACTTCAGACTCAAATGTGTATTCTAGGTCACACAATTGAAAATAAGTGCTAGTTCTGCAACTTCTGTGAGGATAGAACTGGCTGAGTAGAGACGGAGTACGAATGTTGCCTGCACTTTGTTCTTGTTTTGAAGAACTAACCAACCATGAGGTATTGGTGAGGTAAAGAAAGGGCCAAACCTCTTCCAGACTTCATGAATGTTGCTCTGGACATTCTCAATAAATGCCTTTTGTTTTCTGTAGTTTTACAGTAGAAATTAAGATAGATAATAAACAGTTATTTTGTAAAATACTGACTAGCAGGTGATTTAATTCCCTAGAAAATCAGGGAAGACTAGCGTTTGCCTTTATCTGGTATAGCAGCAGGTATTTCCCCAATGCTACCACCAGGGGGCATTCTTACCATGACTGTGATCAGAAGTTACTATTTTCCATTTCAGTTTTATAAATCTCCTATCAAGATACTGTCTTTATGAAACGCAGTTTTTGGGCTCTGTCAAAAAATACTTACTTATTTAAAATAGATATCATCATTAGCTGATGATGTAAATTGTTTTGATAACTAAAGATGAAGAATCTTTTCAGAACCTTTGTACAGTTCCTTAGGTGTATAGCATTAGTGTTGTACATTAGTATGTATGTATCATCCTTTGTTTCAAGAACGTTGTGCTCTCTCTCTCCCTCCCAGCCTTGGTATCCTTTCATGATTGCAACGTCAGTTTCTCCTTAAGCAAGTCTTGCAATCATGATCTTGTGTGGTTTTATAAACACCTCTTTTAAAGGACCCTGTAAGAATGAGTACTCTGTATTGTTCAATATAATTATATATTTAAATAATTATCGTAAGAAATATTTCCATAGAGTGATATTTTGTAGAAGTTCTTCCTGGTGCTGATATTTACTAGGAATGGTTTTTATTCTGCTTTTCCTCTAGGTCCTGTCTGCAGTATAAGCGTATCATCTTTTGGAGCAAGACCAGTAACAATCTTCAGTGGCTTTATGGTGGCCGGGGGCCTCATGATGAGCAGTTTTGCACCTAACATATATTTCCTTTATATTTCATATGGGATTGTTGTTGGTAAGAAACATCTTCCCGTCAAATAGAGACTTAATCTTTGTTATTTTTAGTCTTCATAAAATATGAAATGGGAAACTGATTCCCAGAGGCAGTAGTAGTCTGGGACTTGATTTATCAAGGACCATTTTACTTTAGGGTGAGGAGGAGTGTTGCACAGGCAGGCTGTTACCATGTAGTGAAAGATAAAAGCAATGCTTATGTTCATCGGGCTTTGAAAACAGTTTGTCCTCTGTTGACATGATTGGTTAGATATGGATAAGCTGAAGTTTTACCTAAGGGATGGAATCAAACAGATCTTCTGCAGGCGTGAAGTGCCAAATTTAAAGGAGTAACATATCTTCTGGAATTTTGTCATGTACTTGTTCTAATTTGATAAATTAGACATCATTAAGGAGCGATGTTGTTCTCCATGTAACTGGTTGAACCTAAAACACTGTGCTAGAGGCATGAAAGTGCTGTTTTCCTAGTAGGTGGTGACCTGCCCCTCTGTGCTGCAGAGGGCTGCTGTGGGTGGTTTACCAAATTAACCGTGTCAGGAATCTGGGCACCTCGCTGGCCAGCGGGGACCCAGCAGCGTGCTGGCTCGAGTGCACTGCTGGCTCAGGCACAGTGCCATGAGGATGCAGCTCTGCTGTTCTCTGGGCCAGCCCCAGGACTGAGAGCCATGTTAACTCTTTCCACGTAGCATGGAACCTGAGCTGGTGAACTGCTCAAACTCAGCCTGCTTCACGGAGGTTCTGCAGCCGGGGGCATGGTCAGGGGAGAGAGGAGTGGGACGGTGCAGGCAGCTTAGTGGTGTGGCTGGTGCTGAGCCAGTTAAAAGATACTTCTGTGCCCAGGGTAAACTACTGCATTATTTGGGGCACAAAAAGGGACGTTCATTTCCCAGGAGTATGTTGAATACTTCATGTCTAATTCTTTTTCTCAAGGGCTTGGATGTGGCCTTTTGTATACTGCAACAGTTACCATCACTTGCCAGTATTTTGACAAACGCAGAGGCCTCGCACTTGGTCTGATTTCAACAGGTATGACTTTTAATTGGCATTTTCTCTAACTTTTCAACTCTGATAAAGCTATCATTACCCTGGCAATAAAAACCAGGAAATTTTATTTTTTCTCAGTTACTTCCTGAAGTAGTTCTTAAGTCAATACAGCAGTAACAATGTACAAATAAAATCAGGCTTCAGATAAAATACTATCTACACTTGCAGGTTTGTGGTGTGGGTTATCCATATACACGAGAGAAAGATATTCACTAAAATGAAAGCAGACTCGGGAGTAGTTTGAGCTGTATGCCACAAATAATAAGAGGGGAAACTTTCCATAGAGCTCTCTTCGCCCTCTTCTTACTTATACAAGATCAGAGGTGAGAAAGAGATGCAAGATATCAATGCTGGATCACATAACCTAACATGAGCTGTACCTTTAAAGTTGTAGTTGAAGCCTGGGTTTACATTTTCAACATTTCTTCCTTTCCAAACTAAAAGGAGTTGAATTCTGAAATCTTCCAAAAGCTCATCCCAGCTTTTTGTCCATGTATGTTAAAGAGATCCCAGAAAAATGAACCTCTGATAATACAAGGAATATGCTTTGAAGGATGCTGAGCAGTCTCTCATCCCCTTTAGGTTGTGTGATGTTGTCCTTTACACCACTAGGAACTGCTAAATTAGTGCACCTGGTAGGAGCTGTTAAAGAAGGCTGCTGTACCATGCCTTGTTTTCTGTGTTTCATCATGGAGTCTCTCCTCTGATGTGTTTTCTCAGGTAGAAAGGAGTAGTGAGGCGAGGCTTGATCAGTACAGTCAGTGTTGTGAGATTTTAATGCCAGGTCCACACCAGTGGAATAAGGGGGAACTTCTGCAGAAATGTTCCTTGGAAACATTTTCAGTGGCTCTTGTTGAAATTACAGGTAGTTTGCCTTAAGGCCTGATCTGATTGAGCCCTAGTTAATTTTAGTACCTGGAAGACAAAGCAAGTTTGAATTTAATAATTACTTTTTTCCTCTGTCTAACACGGAGATATATAAATGGCTTTAATTTATATTAAAGAAGAATATTGGAGAAGAGAAGGCTTTGGGGAGACCTAATAGCAACCTTCCAGTACCTGAAGAGAGCTTATAAAAAGACTGGAGAAGGCCTGTTTACAAAGGCCTGTAGTGACAGGACGAGAGGTAATGGTTTTAAATTAGAAAAGAGTAGGTTTAGATTAGAGATAAGAAAGAATTTCTTTACCATGAGGGTGACAGAACACTGGAACAGGTTGCCCAAGGAGGTGGTTGGGGCCCCATCCCTGGATACATTCAAGGTGGGGCTTGACGTGGCTCTGAGTAACCTGCTCTAGTGGAAGATGTCCCTGCTCTCAGCGGGGGGGCTTGGACTAGATGACCTCTGAAGGTCCCTTCCAACCCAGATAATTCTATGATTCTAAAGAGAGTCTTCAGCAAATTGCTTTAATTTGAATTTTGTCTTTAAACTGACTTGAAAAAAAGCCAGTGCTCAGTATTTGTAGATCTATACTCGCTTCACCTGAGAGCTTTTACCTTAGAGTGATGAGGTTGCATAAAAAGCTTGTGTTCATAGTAATTGCTTACTCTTCAGTGTTTTCTTCTGAATAGCCAGATTTCTCAAATGCTTGTCTGGCCTGTAGTGTTTTCACTACTTCTGTTTAAACTGATCTTATTTTTCTTTTGTAGGCTCAAGTGTCGGACTCTTCATATATGCAGCATTGCAAAGAATGCTTATTGAGCTATATGGGCTGGATGGCTGTCTCCTAATAGTGGGTGCACTGTCTCTAAATATATTAGCATGTGGCAGTCTAATGAGACCATTGGAGTCATCTGATTCCCCTCCACCAGAAAAAACATGTGTAGACAAAGTTCCAGATCAGTATTTTGTTTACCGTGAAAAAGAAAAGACTGTTGAAGAAAATATAAGCATCCTTGAAAAGGGCTACATTGAAGAAAAATGTGTGAACAATATGTCTGATCACAAACAGGATAACATTTTAAATACGAATGTATTAAACTCAATAAATGTAAATGAGAAAGACACTTACAAAAAGAAAGTTGTAGAACAGACAAACTTCTGCAAGCAACTTGCCAAAATGAAGTGGCAGCTCTATTTGAACTACTTGAAGGAAACTGTGGTTCTTTTTAAAAACAAAGTATTTTCAGCTCTCTTTGTTGCCATCTTGCTCTTTGATATTGGTGGATTTCCTCCTTCTCTCCTCATGGAAGACATAGCAAGAAGTGCAAACATAAATGAAGATGATTATCACATGCCCCTTATTTCCATTATAGGCATTATGACTACTGTTGGCAAACTTACTTTAGGAGTACTGGCAGATTTTAAGTGGGTTAACACTTTGTATCTATACGTAACTACCTTACTAATGACAGGAGCGGCCTTGTTTGCAATTCCATTTGCCAAAAGTTACCTTACGTTAGCGATGCTCTCTGGAATTTTGGGTTTTCTGATTGGCAACTGGTCGATTTTTCCATATGTAACAACAAAGACTGTCGGAATTGAGAAACTGACTCATGCATATGGGATATTGATGTTCTTTGCTGGACTTGGAAATAGCCTTGGACCACCAATTGTAGGTAAGGTCAAGGTAGATACTGTAAAATACACATGAGCTTGTCGGGACCAGACAGAATTAATTTGCATGCGAGTAGTTCTAGTTGGTCCTAATAGAAATGGAAAGCTGAAATCAAAATCTTCCACAAAAAATAAAGCCGGTTTTACTTGATCTGGCCAAGCTGATGGTGTTTTGGTTTTGGCTTTGATGAAGAGTACATTTCATGTCTAAGTGGTCAAACCGTGGTTGGCCCTTTTCTTTTTGTGGGGGGGAGGGTGGTTTTACATGATATTTCTCTAACTTGCAGTGTTGTGTTACATTGATCTCCTCGCTGATGCGCTTCTCTCTTATTTTCACCCTCAGGTTGGTTTTACGACTGGACGCAGGAGTATGACACTGCGTTCTATTTCAGTGGCGTTTGTGTCTTACTGGGTGGATTTCTTCTGCTGTTGGCAGCATTACCCTGTTGGAATGCCTGTCCCAATCAGAGCTCAAAGCTGCCTCCAAATACTTACTCTTACAAAGTTGCATCTAGTGCTTAGGTGACAACTGGAAAACACTTCGTGCTTTTCTATATTATATAGCAAAGTATTTTAGTAATTTTCCACTTATTTATGAAGCCCAAAAATCCTCTTCGGCTAGAAAAATATCCATTGATGCTTGTTGTTCAGTTCTTTTGTCTTCTTTTCTTTCTTTTTTTTTTTTTTTNTGTAACTGGTTTAACCTAAAACACTGTGCTAGAGGCATGAAAGTGCTGTTTTCCTAGTAGGTGGTGACCTGCCCCTCTGTGCTGCAGAGGGCTGCTGTGGGTGGTTTACCAAATTAACCGTGTCAGGAATCTGGGCACCTCGCTGGCCAGCGGGGACCCAGCAGCGTGCTGGCTCGAGTGCACTGCTGGCTCAGGCACAGTGCCATGAGGATGCAGCTCTGCTGTTCTCTGGGCCAGCCCCAGGACTGAGAGCCATGTTAACTCTTTCCACGTAGCATGGAACCTGAGCTGGTGAACTGCTCAAACTCAGCCTGCTTCACGGAGGTTCTGCAGCCGGGGGCATGGTCAGGGGAGAGAGGAGTGGGACGGTGCAGGCAGCTTAGTGGTGTGGCTGGTGCTGAGCCAGTTAAAAGATACTTCTGTGCCCAGGGTAAACTACTGCATTATTTGGGGCACAAAAAGGGACGTTCATTTCCCAGGAGTATGTTGAATACTTCATGTCTAATTCTTTTTCTCAAGGGCTTGGATGTGGCCTTTTGTATACTGCAACAGTTACCATCACTTGCCAGTATTTTGACAAACGCAGAGGCCTCGCACTTGGTCTGATTTCAACAGGTATGACTTTTAATTGGCATTTTCTCTAACTTTTCAACTCTGATAAAGCTATCATTACCCTGGCAATAAAAACCAGGAAATTTTATTTTTTCTCAGTTACTTCCTGAAGTAGTTCTTAAGTCAATACAGCAGTAACAATGTACAAATAAAATCAGGCTTCAGATAAAATACTATCTACACTTGCAGGTTTGTGGTGTGGGTTATCCATATACACGAGAGAAAGATATTCACTAAAATGAAAGCAGACTCGGGAGTAGTTTGAGCTGTATGCCACAAATAATAAGAGGGGAAACTTTCCATAGAGCTCTCTTCGCCCTCTTCTTACTTATACAAGATCAGAGGTGAGAAAGAGATGCAAGATATCAATGCTGGATCACATAACCTAACATGAGCTGTACCTTTAAAGTTGTAGTTGAAGCCTGGGTTTACATTTTCAACATTTCTTCCTTTCCAAACTAAAAGGAGTTGAATTCTGAAATCTTCCAAAAGCTCATCCCAGCTTTTTGTCCATGTATGTTAAAGAGATCCCAGAAAAATGAACCTCTGATAATACAAGGAATATGCTTTGAAGGATGCTGAGCAGTCTCTCATCCCCTTTAGGTTGTGTGATGTTGTCCTTTACACCACTAGGAACTGCTAAATTAGTGCACCTGGTAGGAGCTGTTAAAGAAGGCTGCTGTACCATGCCTTGTTTTCTGTGTTTCATCATGGAGTCTCTCCTCTGATGTGTTTTCTCAGGTAGAAAGGAGTAGTGAGGCGAGGCTTGATCAGTACAGTCAGTGTTGTGAGATTTTAATGCCAGGTCCACACCAGTGGAATAAGGGGGAACTTCTGCAGAAATGTTCCTTGGAAACATTTTCAGTGGCTCTTGTTGAAATTACAGGTAGTTTGCCTTAAGGCCTGATCTGATTGAGCCCTAGTTAATTTTAGTACCTGGAAGACAAAGCAAGTTTGAATTTAATAATTACTTTTTTCCTCTGTCTAACACGGAGATATATAAATGGCTTTAATTTATATTAAAGAAGAATATTGGAGAAGAGAAGGCTTCGGGGAGACCTAATAGCAACCTTCCAGTACCTGAAGAGAGCTTATAAAAAGACTGGAGAAGGCCTGTTTACAAAGGCCTGTAGTGACAGGACGAGAGGTAATGGTTTTAAATTAGAAAAGAGTAGGTTTAGATTAGAGATAAGAAAGAATTTCTTTACCATGAGGGTGATAGAACACTGGAACAGGTTGCCCAAGGAGGTGGTTGGGGCCCCATCCCTGGATACATTCAAGGTGGGGCTTGACGTGGCTCTGAGTAACCTGCTCTAGTGGAAGATGTCCCTGCTCTCAGCGGGGG
>VWZK01001097.1:23948-106658 GCA_013396935.1 Baryphthengus martii
CTGTAAAATACACATGAGCTTGTCGGGACCAGACAGAATTAATTTGCATGCGAGTAGTTCTAGTTGGTCCTAATAGAAATGGAAAGCTGAAATCAAAATCTTCCACAAAAAATAAAGCCGGTTTTACTTGATCTGGCCAAGCTGATGGTGTTTTGGTTTTGGCTTTGATGAAGAGTACATTTCATGTCTAAGTGGTCAAACCGTGGTTGGCCCTTTTCTTTTTGTGGGGGGGAGGGTGGTTTTACATGATATTTCTCTAACTTGCAGTGTTGTGTTACATTGATCTCCTTGCTGATGCGCTTCTCTCTTATTTTCACCCTCAGGTTGGTTTTACGACTGGACGCAGGAGTATGACACTGCGTTCTATTTCAGTGGCGTTTGTGTCTTACTGGGTGGATTTCTTCTGCTGTTGGCAGCATTACCCTGTTGGAATGCCTGTCCCAATCAGAGCTCAAAGCTGCCTCCAAATACTTACTCTTACAAAGTTGCATCTAGTGCTTAGGTGACAACTGGAAAACACTTCGTGCTTTTCTATATTATATAGCAAAGTATTTTAGTAATTTTCCACTTATTTATGAAGCCCAAAAATCCTCTTCGGCTAGAAAAATATCCATTGATGCTTGTTGTTCAGTTCTTTTGTCTTCTTTTCTTTCTTTTTTTTTTTTTTTAAATTTTATTTTTAAGAACAATCTTATTGTGTCTACTATGCACTGTGTTTTCAAGCCTTTGTCTACTGTGATTTCCTTTCAACCTGTAAAGGGTATATTCTGCTGTATTATCAGCTGTACTTTTTTTTTAAGGGGCATGGTGTGGAGGAGTGAAAATTTAGAAGCAAAAATGAAGACATGAAGACCTGTTCCTTTTTAGGAGAAGAATGGCATTTCTGTCACCTTTTACAGGTCTCTGAATTGCACAAATGGACTTTATAAAACAAAAATTTGCCTTATTAGAATGTAATACTGTGGCAGGCGCTTATAACATCATGCATAGATTAACTTTTTGTCTTTTTAAAGTTTCTCCGATTTAGTGAATTGCCACTTGGGAGAGGGAGGGGGAACAAAACCAACCTTGTGTTGCATAACTGAAGTGAACTTTATCATGGAAGTAAAGTTTCTTACTACCACTGCAACTAAGAACTACATTTATAAATATTGCACATTTTGTGAAGTCTGTTCATAGAACTGTTGAACCAAAACCGTTTAAACCAAGGAATAAATATGATTGTTGAAACCATATAAAGAAATGCTGCTTGGTTATGCAAGTTCATAGTCTTTAGATGGGAGTTGGAGACGTGCTCACAGAAGCCCTGTAACCTACAATTTAGTAGGTTGGACCTCATTCAGAGAGCTTAGTAGTAGACCTTTCAGCAGGGTAGACCTGATGAAGAAAAGGAAAAATGTGACAGCAATGTCATCTTTGCTCTGTTGTGTTTGCATTGACTACAGCGATGTGGAAAGTTAGTAACAGGGAGCAAGAAGCAGCTTGGGGAAGGGATAACAAAAGGTATGGAGAAGCTGAGGTGGAAAGAGTGCAACACTTGAACACCAAACAAGTGGAGAGAGCCCCTGCAACCCACTGCCCAGATACTCTAGCTGCAGGCTAGCTCTGTGTGTTGGGTTTTTGCTTTTACTTAACCCAAGGTCCATGACTGGGGGGTAGCAGTGTGTGAGGCTGACGTCTTTCCTGACCCAGCTAGCTCTTCACTGCCCTGCGTGCCTGCTGCAAGAGCTTGTTCTTTTGTAGCTGCTTCCATGCTGAAGATATGTCTGATTGCTCTTCTATAGGAGTCACAGAAATCTCCTGTCCACCTGTGACGTGTATTGTGTGCTTTGGCTTCTTGTTGTAGGTTTAAAATCTAGTGGAGCATGTTGAGAAGCCTTGGGTGAAGTAGAAGGTATAAGTCCTGAGTTACATCCAGTGTAGTTGCCTGCAAATGCCCAAGCGTTTTTCAGCAGTACTGTGTGCCTCAAATGTCTGCTGTGATTCTGGCTTATAAATAATCCTTAAGATAAAAAACAGGCATGTAAGGAGCAAGTTTTATTGTCAAAGTGTATGAACAGAGTTACTGGGTTTGCATTCCTCATTAAGCGAGAGCAATGTAACCTCTGAGTGGGGCAGAGGTGGTATAAGTCATGTTCCCTCTTCTGGTGCAAGGTAGGAAAAACCAGATTGGCTTCAGACAGGTTTTACTGACTTTGGAATTTGTTTAAGTTTGTTTGTATTAAAACTTGACAAAAATAAATGGAGTTAGTTTGTCTCTATTTTTTCTTCCATTTGTCAGAAGAATCTATGTTGTGGTTTAAGGGTTAACAGATTGAGTGGGGGGGCGACACAGGTGATAACCCTAGGGCCCTGAGGGCTCTGCAGCAACCACCCCTCAGCCTAACTCCCCCATGCTCTACACAATCCATCACCATCCCAGAAGATGTTTGGTGTAGAGTTGTATAGCCTTCTCCCCTTTATATTCTTTTTCCTTGTTTGTCTTCTGTTACTCATTAAATTTGTTATAGTCTTAACTTACAATTTTGGGTGAGGCATTTTCTTCCTTATTACCCTTTTTATCCTCCCCTGGGAGGGAAGGGAGAGGGGGCTCAGAAATCCTGCTATGTGGGGCTTGCCCTGAGCCTTAATGGGAGACAGTCTAGCAACTGGGAGTGTTTTGCCTGGATTGTTTATTCAATGCATGTGGAAAAAAGACTGAGTATTCAATAGAGGCATAAATGCAACTCAGGTTTTCCAGATTGGAATCCTAGGTATCTGATATGGATTTGCACCTGTTCTGTGTGCTGTATGGCAGCTGTAGTCAGATTTCACCACATGCACACAAAAGGAGCACCATGTTTTACACATCTGAAAGAAACTGCGGTGGTACGATATACTGGGTATAATCAGGGTAAGTGTGCCTTCAGATTAATATCTTTTAAAGTCTCTCGCTTCTGCTCACAACACATTCAGAGTACTTCAAATATGAAACTGATGTTAAATTAGTTGTCAGTCTGTTTGAAAAAATTCACTTGGAATTAATGTTAATGATTGGGCAATATGTAGCACACTTTTACAATGGAAATTGAGTCTATTATCGGGCAACTTGATACCTTTGGAAATATGACTAATGATCTATCAGAGTTTCCTGATGTAGTCCTACCCATCTGGGAGAAAAGAGCCCTGGCTGTTGAAGAATTTTATATTGCCACTGCAGGCAATGTGTTAGGACTCCTAGCCCTAGCTAGTTAGTTCTACACTGTGACCATACTAACCTTGACTTTAATTCACAAACAAGACCTAAGATTTAAGATTTCTTTTTTTACTTTTTATTTCTCTAGTTTTGCAGGTTCCTTTCCCAGAAGAGATTTCCAGAGATGCTGCAACTAGAGTGTTTATCTGAGAGCCAGTCCTCCTACTGTCTGGCATGCTTCGTTCAAATCGGCCCATCAAATGTTTTCTGGAAGATGGCAGGAGAGGCACAACATGATTATCTGTGCCTCGTTTGCTTGAAAATTAGATTATCGGCGTTGACAGGGTGGTAGACGTAGGTAGGTATACAGTTCTACCCTGTAGAATTAAATTGTGCATACTCTTGAGGTCTGTAGTCCCTGACAAACAGATCTGCAACAGAAGGAATGAGGTGCTTAAATAATTACTCTTTCTTGTGGAAGAAAGAGTTATTGTTTATTGCACAAATTAATTGGTTACTGTGGAGTCAGCCATGAATAGAACATTTATCTTCTTATTTGCAGATCTTAAGAAAATTTATTGTAGCTACCAAAACACAAGACAAATGAAACTGCTGAATTTTATTAGATTTAGTCTATTCTATGCCTTACTCAGCTGATGGTCTTTATGGTTAGCTGCAAAAACAGATTGCATTCCTTCGGCAGCTGTTAATTTGTCTACATCATGATGTTACTGGATTCATGCATCACATACTGGCGTTGAACAATGTGCTGAGTAAGGACTAAAGAGCATACGCTGTAAAAATTGAGATGTTTGCATAGTGTTAAACTGGCACTGAGGTGTATTTTTATATCGGAAAGATACTTCACTTAAAGGCTTTCACATATATAGGGTGAGTATGTTCCGCTGAGCATACTTGTCAAATTAAATAGGACAAAACAATAAATGATGCAGAAATTGGACAGGTGTGGCAAAAAATCTTCTTTTCCCTATGAAACTGGTTCCTCAGATTCAGAGGATTTACTTTGGTGATGTTTTGCTGTAGGCTCCATTATGCTCCCATTATCAGTCTTCTTACAAGAAATAATCTTTAGAAACGTGTCAGTATGCTCTCTATTTGCCAGAATCCATTTTTATGTTTTTACTTGGAAGAAAAATATTTGTGCTTTTAAGTGAGGACTTTAAAACAGTCGCAACAGTTCACAGAAGCTGATACACTCATACTCATCTTGTACTGTGCTATATCACGTAATGATTTTGTTGCAGTAACTAAATTATTGAATCATAGAATGATTTGAGTTGGAAGGGACCTTTAAAGCTCATCTAGTTTAACCCTGGCACCAGGAGGCTGATTTAAAGTTTCTCTAAATACCTAGTATGTTTCTGGTATGTTGTTGCTTTCATGGCTCTGGGGGGAAGGCTTAACTTTCTTCTTTTATGTGTTCATTTTAAGGCCTCACATGTTCTGCAATAGCTTCTTCTCTTATTTTTCTTTTATGTGTGCATAGTTTTTTGCAACAATGTTATCGGTCAGCTTTAGCTGTCTTTGTTTGATGTGTGGAGTATTTTCTTGCCTGTGTTTTTTTCTCGTTAGTATTAAATAGTCACATGAGTCCCAATTGACTTTATTAGACCTATAATCATTTCACGTTGCCCGAACCTAAAGGCCAAGATGGCCAAAACGAGCAACTGGCTGAAATTCTTGGTCAGGGCTATAGAAAGAGTTTAAAATAGGAGGGGTACAAATGAAGATCTCTCAACTTCTCCGCTTGCAGATGCTCAAGCGTTCGTTTAATGGGGAATATGAGTCTTGTGCACATGTGATAAGGAAGAGTGAAAACAGGGCAAGTGTTTTGGCTCCAGGGTTTCACTGCTGTGTTTCTCAACTTCAGATCTTGTGTCAGGTGGAGCTTTTGTGCTGTGTGTGCTGTAGTTTTCTGTCTGTGTCGCATGCCTGGAGTGTGAGATTTAACACTCCCATACCTCCAGTCTCCTCACTTAGCATGTAACAGGGAGTATCCTGCAATGTTCAGTCATCCAGTACATACCCCAGGAGTTTTCAAGGGAGCATCCCTGCATCCGTTCTTTGCCAAGCCCCAGATTAAAGCTGTGTTTTCTGCCTGTGGAAGTGCTTGCTTAAGGCATCCAGCAGTGCATCATTGTGGCTGCTGCGTTGTAAACTCACTTGGGGAACCTCTGGAAATGCCTTTTTTGCTTGTTTTGTAACTGAGATCAGCCTGTTGTTTTTACAGTGTGGGCTTGGGCTTAACTGCTAGCGCAACATGCTGTAGTGTGCTGCAGCACACAGGTGGGAAGGATCTTGGAGCAACTCCTTTGTAAGCTGTCCATGCGGTTGTGCCTCTGTGCGGTGAGACTGCAGCAAATGTTCCCAGCTGCCTTAATCTTACTCGGTCATAGTTAATCTTGCAAAAACACTTCCTTTTAGTTCAAATTAATGTTGTGTTCTCCCCCCGGTTTCTCTTGTTGCAGGATGAAAATCATCTGACTAAACTCTCCTCCTTTCCTGGTGTCACAGCTCACGTTGAAAAGTAAATATGAGTGATTAACAGCAATGACTAAGAGATGTTGCTGAGTAACAAGATAACTCCTCTGTTTTGTAAATGGCCAGTGCTCTGAGCAATTCTGTATTTACAGATCATATCTAAATTGTGTGGGTTTTTTCTGGTTATAACTTTGATATATGACATGCATATCAAGTTGTATTAAGTCATGCTGTTCAATGTTGGCATCAAATTAATTTGCTGTTTAATTAAAATGTCGCTGGGTTAGAGTGGCTGTCTTCCTGCTTGCATTACTTAGGGGACCATCTTTGCAAATCAGATAACTGAAATCATCTGGTGTGTCTTGAATTACAATAAATCCTGTGTATGAGGTTACACAAGGTTCATAAAATTGCATCAATTAATTAATACTTGCTTCACATAAAACAAGGTTATGTGGAGTTTCTGTCAGAGAGTAAGAGACAAAGAATGACATTTAGGAGACTGGGCTTGACAATCCCGTGTCTCCCTGGTTATCAATTAGAGGCAACAATTAAGTAGTCACTGTTTTGGGTGTGCGGATGGCCATTTTGGCAACCAAAAATATTCCTAGGAGAGAGAGATGAGGAAGAGGGAATTCCTGGTGAGCACACCATTTACCTTGTTCCTTCACAAATAGGAGACTTGAATTACCATGTGATATACTGAATTATGGAAACCAGGATGTCATTGTCTCACCTGGAACTGGAAAGCTTGATGGAGCTGCTGCTGCCAGCTCAGTTTCTCTGGAGGGAAGACCTCTCTTTTGAGGGTCTTTAACCTTCTTTTAGTTTTCTCTGATCTTGCTCAAGAAGTAGTATCACAAGACTGCAGAAGTCAGAGTTAGTTGAATGTAATAGGCAGGAGCAACTTACTTGAAAAAATGTTGAATCAGTAAGGAGCAAAGGTATTGAAATTCAATGCCATTGGAGGAATAGAAACAAAAATGTGTCCCTGTCTTTTACATGGGTCAGGGCAGTGTCCGGTGTGAGCAGATACTTACCATATTACGGTTTTTTTTGTATTTTTTTTTATCCTCACCTCAGGCTCTGTGCAAACTGGAGGCAGAGAGGAGGCAAAGACTAATCATGTGTTATTTCTTTACAGCTCTTGAGAGATTTCTTCAAAGAGGTACTATTGTGTTGGAACTGTGTAATTTATGCAAAATGGCAATCTATAGTGCCAGAGATAATTGCTTCAGCTAGAGATTCATAGGCCATGAGCTGTCTAGAGCTGAAGCTGGAAGCTAAGGTTCTGTCTGCTGTGTGAACCTGTCAGAAACTGGTGACCAGCTTGTGGGTGGAGCCTTGTGGGAGGTGTATCTTCCTGGGAGGATGATTTGGGCTGCGGAAAGTGACCAGGTACTTGTAGCTTTTGCTAAAACTAGTCCAACAATTCAAATTCCCTATGAAAATGAGCTGATCAGGAACACACCATGATTACAAAACTTTGGCGTTGCTTTGTGTTTTGCTTTTCAGCTTCCTGTTTCTTGGAGAAATAAATCTGAGATCAACCAAACGGAAAGAAAATTCTCCTTAGTTATTACATTTAAATTTGTGTATTTAGTAATTGCCAATTAATCAATTGAGTTGTGTTGCTTAACTATTGCTGTAGTGTCTTAGCAGAAAATCCTTAAGCACATATGAAAATACCTGCAGCAGAGGCTGAGGATGTTTTCAGTAAGTCTGCACTCCAGCGCAGTTGTAGTGTTATCAATACTAAGTTCAAGTACTGTAACCCACTTTGAAGGGGACTTGCTTAAGACATGTGAAAGAAGGATTTTTCTTTTCTTTATCCTTCAGACTGAAGGAAGTGAGATGAAGCAACCACCAGCAAATGGCAAGGAAATCTTCATGGAAAGAAGAATTAATTTTCTCTCTTAGACAAGTTTTTAGCCCAAACTGCTATTCTCATGGCTTTTTTTTCTTTCTTTTTCTTTTTTTTTTCCCTTTCTGTGCAAACTGCACTTAGAAGCAGATTGAATATTTGCCTTTCTGGCAGGGATGATAAGACTCAAGGGAGGGAGGATGGCTCTTTTTCCCATGATGTATTTCTGTGTTTTTTTCCAGCAATGCTATGTATGCTGGCACATGACCTCAAATAGGCAACAGTGGTCAGACCATCTAGTTGCAGAATAGCCCTCGTGCCTGTGCTTAGTTTTTAGCTGGCAGAGCCTTTATTGGCTCCAAGTATACCTCCAGCTCCTTTGGTTATGTTTTTCCTCTCAGCTTTACTCTATGTGTCAAAGTTTGGGATTTGCTTTGCTTTCACTTAATTTCCTCAACAGAAAGTTCAGGTGTCAGCCTTATTCATGTGTGGTTTGAACTTCATTATATAGACTGAAATGGGGTTTAAATAATTTGTAAGGCCTGAAAAAGAGCTTTTCTTGCTTCATTACAATAGTTTTCAGCCCACATCTGGTTTTGATGATGTTGTCTTTAGCAGCAACAGCAAGGTAGGGCCTTTAGATAACGAAGCAATATTGAATATTGAATGCTGACCTGTTTTCCCTGGAACAGCATCAAGAAAATGAAGAAGTTTAGGTGCCAGGTGGAGATTAGAGAAGGAAGATGAAATTCAAAACAGGAAGCAGAGAGGAGCAAGCTCCAATTCAACCTTAATGACATTTCACACCAAGAGGAAAGGAGTATTGACAGTTATTGACCTTTCAAATTACTTCCAGTTCTGCAAAACTACCAAAGAAGCTTGCAGCTTTCTGCATGTTTTTTGAAGCTTTTAAAAGAAAAACGATGCTAGACAGTTTAATAAGTTGGAGGAAAAAAAAAACCCAGCACACAAGCACTCTGAACATGTGCCTCCCACTGTTTTGTTGGGCAGGTCTCCACATGCCTGTAATTCAGCAGCCTGGAAATAGGCTCTGCTGAGTCACTGCAGAACACCAACACAAATGTGGGTGCCCAGACATGGGTGCAGATAGAGGAAAGCAATTCCAAGCTTGCCAGGAGGATTAATAGAGTGCTGCATCTACAGTAACAAAGAGCCTTGCCGTGACTTGAGAGATACTTGCTTAGTCTCAGCACGTCTCAGGGAGAAGTGAGCAGTTTGTTCCCTTGTGCCTGCCTGGCAGTGACCACGGAGACTCCCGTTTTTTGCACCTGGGCGTCTACATCCCAAGGAGACCACCCCATCAGCTGTGAGCAGAAATAATGTTTGAGGGGATGCTGCTGGCAGCTGCCAAGAGCATACCTGGCCAGGAGGCTTTGGGGCCTGTGTAGTCTCTCCATAAGCACAGAGAAAAGCAACGCATGTAGCAGCAGAGGAGAGCTGCTCTGTTGTCAGGACAGCAGCTCTTTCTTTCCGATAAAGTCACGCAAGGATTATCAAGGCTGAGGTAGTGCAGCTGATGCATCATAGCGCATTTAGCAAATGATCATGATGTACCCAAAAGATTACATAGAGAAAGGGAAAAGTACATTCCTTAATGAGACAGTTTGAGCCAAGGAGCAGACAATATAATTTTTCTGTTTTCCTTCTCTTCAGACTGATCACTAGGGCTTTTTAGTGTTTCCAGTCCTACTTGCTGCAGCCGTCAGCTCTGAAGAGCATACACTCACTTAACATGGGTTCACAGGCTTGTCATGTTTCATTCTATTTTTTTGAAGTTGTATAAATTGCTAAGTCAGAGCAATAGTGTTCCTATTTATACCAGAGACTTTTCTCTAAGCTCCCCACCCAAAACAAACTGTGCTTATCAAAACAGTTCTGAAGAGTGCATTGAAGTCCTATGTCCCCTACTAAAACATGACCTTCTTGCCCTCTCACAGTGCCTTCTGCTCCACCTTCATCTCCCACAGGGTTTCTCTGGCCCTTTATACCTCATGCTGTCTCCAGGTCCCAAAGCTCTGGTGGGCAAGAGACTGTCTGGCTGAGGCACATGTGCTGATTTACCTGTTGATGAGCTGCAAAAAGCAACACCATTAGATGGGAGGTCCTGTGGGATGCTACCCACTGTGGCCTTCTCCACCAGGCTGTCATTTATTTTAATACATGGGAAGAAAAGGTTTTTAAAGCAGCTGAAGTGACCTAGAAGTTAGTTATGTGACCTTGTAATGTCCAGTGTTCTGGATAGAACACAGTTGGTTCATAACCTTCCTATATCAATAGCATAATTTAACAACTCCAGCAGAGCAATTGCAGAAGGTCTGGAGTGTTTACTACATATGAGACAAATTTAGTCTTTTCATGAGCTGTTTAATTGGTA
Source organism: Baryphthengus martii (assembly GCA_013396935.1). NCBI lineage: Eukaryota > Metazoa > Chordata > Aves > Coraciiformes > Momotidae > Baryphthengus > Baryphthengus martii. The sequence goes on from VWZK01001097.1 coordinate 33,885, forward strand.
TTTATGATATTCTCTGACCTGACACTGGAAGTTTTGTTTTTTTTCCTTTCTTCTCTGCAGTTATCTTGGGGGAAAAAAAAAATAAAAAATAAAAAAAGACCTAAACACTCTAAATATATGAAGGCAATTAAAATATATGAAAAACAATTAAAATCAAGGCATCACAAGCTCTGTTTTAGGGTAACATGAGGTACCAGAAGACAAGCAGTGGGACTGAAACACAGCATTTATGGTGAACAATTGCTTTAAATGAAAAACATACAGTATTGATTTTTTTAATCAGCATTGTATGACTGCATGTCCTTGAAAAGTTGCTTTTAAAGTTGTCACTGGATAACGAGGATCATGCCATGGAGGGGCTGGTTAGCAGTTGCAATTGGATTGAATTTCTGTGCTTCTAGTCAAGCTTTTATTTGTGAACCCCACGGTTCTACTCTGATCCTGAGCATCCAGCACTCCGAGGCTGTAGCTGCGATCAGCAGGGAAGCTTTCTGCTGTGTTTACTTTGCATCCAGAGCCACTGCAGTCTCTCCAGCTGGATCTGGGCCACAGCAGGGAAAGCAGGACTACACTGCATCCCCACCATGGTGTGAGATGTGCACATCGGCTTCTCGGCTCTTGCCCACCGTGAAGGGCTTTCTTTCCCATTTCTCTGGCTGCTTGGAGACTCCCAAAGCTGAGACACAGATCATTAGGTTAGCAGAACAGACTGCTTGCAGCTTTGAAGAAAAACTGAAATGAACCATGAAGTCTTGGTTAATTGTTTTTCTTGCTGCTAGTGTTTTTTACTGCTGCTGATAGTGGATTTACCTCTGCCCGCTCTCCCAGGGACCCTGTTCTTCCTAACGCTTCTGTAAAAGAGCTTGTTTTCTAAGAAAAATAAACTCTTCTCTTTTCCTTTTACATTTTTTTTTTCTTTGTCTTACCTTTTCAAGGCACCAGAAACGTTAAAAGCAGCCCTTTCTGGAGGCCATGCACCCAGTGAAGGGTACAAACACAACCCCCCAGCCTTCCCCTAGCCCCTCTCACCACCCCAGCTAGGGTACTGCCTTTCCTCATAAAGCCTTACCCTGGGCAGCAGGGTGTTGGAAGACCAAAAGTTTTAGCTTTAATTTAGATGTGGCTCTTGAAGTCAGGGTGGCTGCTCATACCACACTTCCTATTTATATAGTTGAAGCCCTGCAGGAACTGACTTTGATTCGGAGGTTGTGAAGAAAGGGTTTGAATTGTCGCAGTTAGATGTTTAATTTGTGCTGCCTAAGTCTTTGTGCTCTTTGCACACCAACAATATGAATCATACCTCTGAATTGTACTGTTACCAAAGGAAAATCCAGTCCAGGGCTTTGGGCTCCTTGCTGCATCTGAAGTGAGGTTTGCAGGACCATCTCTCCATCAAGCCTTTTGTGCCCTCTAGCTGTTGCAGGCTTTCTGGGGAACTGAAACATCTTCATTTTCTAAGCAGGTCTTGCAAAAAAATTCTTCAATAATTACATTTAGAGGAGCAGTAGAGACCAAGAGGCTGATTGCAGTCACTGTTACTGTGTTTGTCCTGTGACGATCCAGTAGAAAAAAAAGTTTGCTTGCTGCTTAGGAGGAGAATTTGTTGCTTTAAAAGCTATTTGCCTAGAGTTTATGTGTTCAGCTGAAGCAGGGGAAAATGATGTGTCAGCAGGATGATTCCTATGACATGTAGTAAGATGGAGGATGATGTGCTGTGGGTTAGGGACCGAAGAGTTAAAGTTGTTGATTTTTTAAAATTTTTATTATTATTTTCTAATTTGTGTGGTTTTTGCACAGGCCTTTTTGTGATGTGTTTCTCTGCAGAGAGTGAATTACTGCCAGCCCATGGGCACAGTTAGTGGAGTCTCTGGTGGCTCTGAGTGACTTGTACTTTTGTCTGTCCCAAAGGGACCTGGTGAAGGTGGGTTGATGCTTCTGCTGCAGCTGCTGTGCAAACACCGAGACAAAGTATGTGAGGGCATGGAGGGTGGGAAAGCATAGTTTATGGTGGCTGGAGGGCAGTGACGGGGCAAAGAATTTGAATGCAGCAGGGAGAGGAAGTTATGCACCAAAATGCCCCCTGTATCCTCTCAGGTATGGGCACCGGACACCGTACTGCTGGGACAGAGGGCAGTCACAGCACGGGCTATGAGAGGACCAGCACATTTTTCTTTTCTTTTTCTTAGCAGTCACTTTTATATGGAACAGTGTTGAGGGGGACAGCACCATTTGCCTCAACACTGCCTGTGGTCCCAAAAGCTTTGAAGAGGCTCTGCTGTGAGGTGGCTAATGTAGAGTGGCAGTGCTGAAGAGGGCAGGACAGGGTCAGACCCTCTCAAGCAACCACAGCTGTGTTGGAGGGCCTGGGCGGGGCATGGCTACAGTGAGGAGGCCTGGCTGCCCCTGCCTGGGGTAGTAGGGAGGCTGCCAGACAGGCATCAGCAGGCAGCCAGAGGATGGGGAATTCCCCTCTCATGCTGTCTTGTGGAAGGCTGGGCTGCTGGGCAACTGGTGACATCTCGGGGCAGAGCAGGTGAGGGGACCGTGGGGAGCACTGGTGTTGAGAGGCCTGAGCTTTGTGTGTCACTGGCCAAAATGTGCCTGGGGAAAGCCAGCCATTCTGTGGAAATGGCCCATGCGCCATGGAGAAAGGGATTAAAGGCCCATCGGCCTGGCTAAGTCAGCCAGCCACTTTTGGTGCACATCAGGATAAACGCAGATGTTTCTGAGGGCTGGAAAGCACAGATATGGAGCCAACAGAGGCAGCAGTGAGGAATTTTTGGCTAGACATGAACTCTGCTTGCTAAGGATTTAGCTGTGTCCTAGCTGCACCTGGGTGGTGGGGGTTGCCATGCCCTGATGTGAGAGCAAGGCCCTCACCTCTGTGATGTCTCTTCTCATGCCGGGTGGGCAGGAAAGCCTTAAACCTAAAGAAAGCATTTCCAGGCCTCGTTGAGATTATCATGTGGAGAGGTAAGTGGGCTAAAACTATACGCTATTTTTTAAGTGATATTCCCTCTATTAATGAAGAGGGAATTGTCTCTGCATCTGTACTGAGCCATCAGCTTGTTGGCAGGGCAATTCCTGCTTTTTGAGTGCTCCACCGTGGGGGGCTGACTCAGGGCCTGTGTGTTTTTCTGCCTTGTGCACTTTGGTTTTGTTTCATACGTATCTACAAAATTTGTATTAAGAATCTTCCCCAATTAGATTTAGCTGCCACATTAATTGCTTCATTGTGGCTTGTTTCGTAGAAGAGGCTTTGTATTTGAAAGAGTTATAGTATAAAATGCGGGGCTTAACAGTAACTACACCTTCCATATTTCAAAGGCTGGATGGAGGCTTGCTTGTATGTTTACCAAAGTGATTGTGCAGGTGTTACATAAACGTGTACCTATAATGTGTATACACTGTGGACTGTTTCAAATATTTTACTTACTACTGCTAGCAGGCAGAATGGATGGCAAGTAGTATGAATATCTGCAAACTTGCACTGAAATCCCTCCCTCAAATGTGAATATCAAGCACACGATCAGCATGCTTCCGGAAACCGTGCCACTGTGTGTTTTAGGTGTCTTTGAAACATCTCCTAATGGTAACACATCCATCAGTTTGTGCAGTGTGCCTCCAGAGGCAAGCGTTGGCTACAAGGAATCCACTTCTACTAGCAGTTAATTTCTACCTTCAACAAAATCTGGAGTAAAACTACTGATTAAGATGATGCTTAGCAATTATGCTACTGTAAATTAATTACATAGGAACAACCCAATTAGCTTTGGCTGGACTGCATGGATTTGTAAAGGGCAGAAAGTTGACGGTGTCTTCTGAGCAGCACAGCTGAAATACTGACACTCTGCTGCAGTCTAGCATTAGGAGCAAGTACCACCCTCTCAATTTGTGCAAGTGAACTTAAATCTGGCTTCTGAAGTCCTTTCTTACATTCTTTCTTTTTGGGAAGGCTGTGCTTCTTCCTCCAGCCCAACAGCTGAAAAGGGAAGGAGGCAATATTTTAGAGTAATGGATCATAGATACTTTAGAGATTTTGGGGTTGTTTGTTATTACTTTTTTTCCAGGTTATATATAAAAATGCTGTAAAAATGTGTTTGGTACATGTTGATATTGGTTCCTTTTAGGGAATTATTAACACTTCAGTATTGACATCACGTTCTAGGCTTGCTTATGTACTGAAAGAGTGAAATGGGGTCTAGGTGTTTCAGCATGTGTTTCTGGGTGTTTACCATGGCAGTGCGGCTGGATGCGGCTACTTGAGCTCTGGCTTGTGACTTTACTGAAGGCATTTCCTTTTTGAGCTGAAAACCAGTTTTTCTATAGCAGTTCCACTACTTGCATACATTTTTAACATACATTTTTACGTTGGTTTTTGGGGTAAGAAATTCGGAATAACAGGGTGAGCAGACGGGATGTGTTTACCAGACTCATACTGTGGCTGCCGCTTAAATTCCTCTTCTGAGTCTTCCATGGGTCTTGTATTTTTTTCTTTGCGAATTGAGTAGAAATGCACAAATTTCACAGTGTTGGAAGGCTGTGCACCAGCACTTGGTCAGCCATTTTTCCTCTGGCTTGGGCTCTTCTTGAGGAAGGGTTTAGCGACCCCCTCCCCATCTTAAACAGAGAACCTGCTTTGAGCTGGAGCCCCGTTTTCTCTGAATATAGGTGTAAATGGATTTTATTAGGATTTACCCCATCACAGACCCTGAGTCAGCTCTACAGAAAAGAAGAATGGTATTTGTATTTTAAGAACTCTCAGAAGAAAAATTTGTACTATGATGCTATAGTAAGGACAATAATTTAACCTCAGATGTAGACCCTTGCATCTTAAAATAATAAAACCCAGTTTCTCCTTATCACTTGCCTGTTTTATTCCCTAGAAATCGTTATCTTCTATTTGAGTCAGGCACACAGCAAGTAAAGTGTCACCAGTTCTAGAGTTCAGCAGAGAAAGAAGCACATTTTGTGTTCTCCTGGAAAACCTTATACAGGATGCAATGCCGTACGGAGCTCATAGTCTTGTGACACAGATGGTGGAGTACCTTGGAGTATTTGGTAAGTTCATGTTTTCTCTGTTTGGTCTCTGAAAACTGTTATTCTTTGCTTGAGGTATACTTTTCATTTGTTACTGCTGAAAAGCCCCGTTTTACAATAATTATGCTTTCTTGGAGGAGCTCTTGCTTTTTGAGATCCAGTTCTCATCACACGGGTATGATAATGCAACCACTGCTTACTGTTTCATATTTCTTCCTAAACAGGTCTGGAACGTGTTGGTATATTTTGAATCAGTGACTCAGTAAATAAAATCAAGGAATTGAAGCAGAAATACAATCAAGCAGAAAAAGTAGACCTTATTAATGATGGGGACGTTAATTCTGTGGCCAGTCTCCTGAAACTCTTTCTTAAAGAACTGCCAGTGGCTGTTTTTCCAGACAACATCTGTTCTGTCTTGCTAAAAACTTTCCAAAGTACAGAACAGGCACCTTCCAAGTTTCTGTCTTTTCTCTGACAGTGACAGATAATATGTTCATTGTACCTTCCTATAAGCAAGGACTTAAGTTTCCTTAACCCAAGACTGATGTTTACTTGCTTTTGATGGATCAGTCTTCCATGAACTTGTCTATGGCCTTTTTTTTAAAATTCATTAGGGCTTTTGGACTCCCCAGTATCCCATGGCAAGGCATTCTGCAATCCATCTAATCCTGTATTCTTTGAGAAGCACCTTTTCTGCATGCCTTATTTTTAAATCAGATACTTTACTCATTATTGAGATAACATTTTTATTTTCAATCTTATCACCATCATAATGCTGCTTATGCCTAAATATAGCCACTGCCTCCCTTTTCTCTTTTCCAAGCTGAAGCCTCTTTCTCTATTTGACCTTCCCTTGTACAGGCAGGGTTTTGTACATCTCTGTTCCTATTTAGTACTTTTTACTATTTTTCTTACAGTCTTCTTGGACAGCAGCATGTGGAGCAGCACAAAGGATTCAGAATGCAAAGCCAAGATGAGTACCTAGAGCAAAATCTAGTTCCCTATTCATGTCTGTAATGGCTGAGCTAATGCTTCAGAGGATTTTGCCTCCTGAGGTTGAGTGATAGCTAATTCAGGTGTTTGCATACAAATAAATGGAGTTTATGGGTTAGATTGCAGGTTACTTTGATTCACACTTCATCTGCTAAGTGCCAAGTTACATACATGTTTTCATAAAACAAGCAGAAAAACTCCAAACAAACAAACAAAGGAATAAAGAGAAAAGAGTCATTTTCATGAACTATGAAAGTCCATGCTGAAAGACCTACAGCTTTTTGCAAGCACCTCATTTTGACTACTCCAAACAGTCTTGCTGTTCTTTTTTATTATTATCATTAATAATAATGTGCATGTCCCCCTGCATCTCTCTTAATAGGTCCCATGGGTCTTGGCCTTTACGAAATGTATTTTTTAGGATAAAATTACTCTTTTAGGGCGTGATTTGCTATTCATAATGTTAAAGTTATGCAGATGCGGCCTGGTAATCTATGGCAAATTCAAGCATCAGCTGCCAGTGATTGAGCAGTACTGTCATCTCAATTCTCACAACCAGGAGACTATCTCACTAATTCTGAACTGCTGATCAAATGGAGTTGTTTGTGAACCCATTTTCTGCCTTGCAACTCTCCTTTGAAGAATAAGAACCAAGAAAATGCTAAGTATCTGCAATTTAGATTTTTAAGCATCTCTTGCATAACTGTAGTTCCATATTTATAAAGCAAAAATGTTTTGAGACTGATAGCTACCAGTTAGGAAATGAAAATTATGTGGGGCTGAAAGGGTGAAATGTCTTATTCCTCATAATGAGAATCATACAGGATGTGTAAAATCCCTGGGGAGAGTCAAGGCTGACAATCTTGTATCATCTTTAAAAGCAGCTTTAAGGATTCAGGTACCTGACTACTGCCTACATCTCTATTCAAAAAGCAGCAAATGCTAAATGCTTCTGTTGTAACAGGAAGAATAGCAGAAACCATGTGTATAAAACTCAATATCTGGAAAATCCATGGTACTGAATATGTGAAAAATGTCAAAATTCAGTGTACAAATTCTTTGTTTAGGTCACATTTATTCTTTACTTTGCTCTAATATTTTTTTAAAACCTTCCCTCTTTCCCAGTTCTATTTTAGGAATATTATTAGGAATATCTATGTCATAACTTTTGTTTTCCCTCCAGAGAACAAAATCCACGCAACAGAATGCATAGAGAACCTGAGACACTTGCTCAGCTGCCTTCCAAAAGCCCATCAGAACCTTCTTCAATGCCTGTCTGCTTTCCTGTTGAAGGTAGCAAAGCAGTGCAGTGAATTTCATGACTCTTGAAAACCTAGCCATTGTGTTTGGACCTGATCTCTTCCAAGTGAGTATTGTCTATCCTACCTTAAATAGCACTATTAGATCGCAATGAGGCTTTCTGTCCTAACTGTGTGTACAACAGTAAGCGGAACATTTTGAAAGTTGAATGTTTATGTTGTATGTTACGGGCAGATGTGAAAGATTCTGAGATAACTGATCACCTTCATCCTGCTGGACACTGACTAGGTCCAGCCTCAAGTCAGAAATCATCTGAAGAGAAGAGGCATGAGGAATGGAGAGATGTTTAATGAGAACCTCTCCTCTTTTCTTAGCCAAGATGAGTGCTGGCTGTGGAGGCTACTTACTTGTCAGCCTTAATTCAGAATAGCTAAGGCTGACTTTGACCCTTGTAATAGCATTTGGTATCAGAGAAAGGAATTCCTTCAATTAAGAAAGAGAAGTAACTCATTCTGCCCCCTTGCCACTAAAATGCAAGTAAATACCTGAGCAGAGGCCAGCTGAGCTTGCAAGGAGTGAGTTCTTGGCTGAAGCTAGAGAACCTGTGTGTGGGATGAAGGTAAGCGGATGCGTGACCGGATGATAAAAGAGAAAAGTGGGAGGGCTTATGTTGTGCAAGTCAAAGTGGTGAATAGGAGCAACCTAGAGTGATCTCACAACGGAGGATTTTCCAGTGAAGCTGGAACAATTTAGTTCTCTGTCCTATCTTTCATATTGACACTAGAGGATGTTAAAATGTTTATACCTGGCTTATAATTTGTAAATCTTTGTTTTAGTGGGTCGTAGCCATTCCAGCTTCTTGTGAACTATAAGCCAATGCCACTTTGCAAAATGCATATGTTAAACAATTCGTATTTTATATGCAGTAAAAAAGGCCCTGTTTTTTTTTCCACTTTTTTTTTCTTTATATTGTAGGCCAAGATATTAAAAAGATATAATCAGCAAAATTGGTACCAAGCATATTAGAAATCAATGACGGGCTTTGTTTTGGGGAACTACACTCTTAAACCTTGCTGCTGTTTCCATAGGTCTCTATGTTTCTGACTGTTTACCTGCTCTGTGGGTTTATCACCAGATGTACCAGCATATAACCTTTGTAGGTGGTGTAAATCACCTTACGTTAGAAGGAATACAGCTTGGAAGAAGAATCTAACAACATGTAGTGTGGTAGGAGTTATGCCATGCATTCCTTCACCATGGAGGAATAGCCAGTGATAGAACAAAGCAATTCTGCAACCAAACCCCAAGTTACTTAGTATCTGCATGCTAAAATTAGTAAATGAGTGTAGGTAACTGAGGTTTACTTCCCAGTGTCTGTGTTATTTGTGTAGTGGTATCTGTAATACAGACAGGTAAAAGGCTGATACCCAAAGGCATCAAAATCTATCCCTTGACCCGCACACTAACTCAACAGGGACTGCACTGACTATCGCTCTTCTGCCATCAGGCCCCCTTCACTGTCACATGGGGCTTCTGTGCATGCACACACATGCAAGGATACTCTCTTTTGTTCCTTTATCTCTGTTCCCAAATTGTCTAAAGGTGTGTTCACTGTTTTTTTATCTACACATAAGAATCCAGTAGGGTCCTTTATTGATTGATGAGCTGTTTCAGTTTGTAAGCATCCCACCGTGTTTTGGGAGATGGTCCAGCTATGTCCGAACATGCCCCTCTGTGTTTTTACAGTATACTCGGTGCTAAATTAAATGCTTATGGCAATGACCTGTCTGAGAGGCCTTGAAAACAATCAGCACCACGTGTCCCTGCCAGTGACTTGTCAAGACAACACAACTACCATAAATAGAAGTATATCTGCCCTATGAACATTAACTTCAGCTTTTTATGGTCATTTTTACCTCACTGGCTCTGGGAGAGAAACCAGCAAGTCTGGAGCTCACGTTTTTTTTTTTTTAAGTTTTGTAAAACAGTGTTGTTCTTGGAGAGTTACCTCTTAAGATTTTGAAAAATTGTCTTTTTGATTGTTGGGCAGAGGGGAGAGCCTTGCAACTGGCATTTTCTCTCAGTGAGATTGCTGTACCGCTTCCTACTGAGTGATCTGAGGCCTTGAACGATTCAGAATGAACCATTGGCGTTGTCCTGTACAGCGGCAAAATTCGAAGTAGCCTAATGTGGCAAATCATTTCTGCTGAGGGAATAAAGTCATAAATATCCTTTATGTCTTTCAGAGCAAGAATTAGTGTAATTAGCTGCCACATTATGAAACGTTTGGCAGCCAGAGTAGATTCACTGGAAAGTGAGACATGTTGAGTATACTGCTGTAGTTGTTCAGTAAAAATGTGAATGTTATGGAAAAAAAATGACTCTAGATCTAATCTGCAGAAATGTATACCTTATGCAATTGTTGGAAATAACCTTCTGGATGTAGTGTCATCTCCACATATGGCACTAATTCATTGCAGGTGTTAAACTGTTCTGCATGTGTCCTGGCAATCTGCATTTTTGTACAATTACTTCTTCCTTCTCTGACATTAAACAAGTAAACTAGGTTATTTGTAAACCTTTTTACTATACATTTTTGATGTATTTATATTCGAGTGTAAATTTTGTCAATGATTATTGCCTCTCTCAATCTGTTGACACTTATTTGTGGAGACCTGCCATGCTTACAGTTTCACTGAAGTGACTGAGTTGAAATATTCAGTAGTTGGAACAAAGAACACATATGGGCCTTGGGGATGCAAAATTAGAATATAAAACTTGCTGTTCATTATACCTTGCAAGCCTAAGCTGCAGATGCTTCACAAGTAGTAGCTATGGTAATTGCAACACAAAACATATAAGCCTTAGCACAGGTACTATATTGGAAGTCTAGTTACAGGGTCACAGAAAACTCCTATTATAATAAATTTTAAATTCTAGCAAACTACTATCACTATTTGTGTGAAAATTGAATCTTAAATAAGCTGTCTCCTCTATTTTTCATCTGTTACAGCCCCTTACTTTAATGCTGCTGATATTGAATATTTGACTAAAATGATCTCATTGAAAGAATTCTGTTGTATTATTAGTATATATGCTTCCTCTCCCTGTTCAGGGTGGTGGGACCCAAAGTGGGAATAAGAAAAGAACATATGTTTCAGAAAAAGTATGACTGAGTAAAATGTTTCGATTTTACCTTAGTCTCCTTTGCAAAATAGCTCCTTCTGATTTCTTCTACTGACCTCCCTGCTTCATGCTATTTCTTGCTCATGAGACTGAGTTAAGCTGTCTACACGGCTGTTGCAGTTGCTTTTCCTTTGACCTTTGGCATCTGTTTTTTTGTCTTTTGAGATGTCAAACTTAGCACCTGCATGATGCAGCTGTAAGGATTTTCTGTCTCATAGTTCATAAGCAAATTTTGGTAACATCTAGTGCATGCAGGCTGCTTGGGGGTTGTGCAGGCAACTCAGCCTTGGATTGCCTGTCTGTGGACTTATCTATGTGGAGATGACACATGGGGAGCTGAGTAGATAGTTCAGTCCTGGGTTGTCCATACACCCCAGGCCAACCAGGACAATGCTGCACCGTACAAAGAACCAAAACCTGAGCTAAGCTTTGAAACTCCTCAAGAAATGCTGTGCCCTGAGTCTCAATTCAAACCACTATTTGGCTTCCTGAGAAAGTAAGAAAACGGGGAGCCAGGAGAGCTTCAGTGGTGGTTTCAGCTGACAACTTTCTTGTGTCCAGCCAATATAATCCAATCAAGCATAGTTTTGCCACAACCACCTGAAGGGTTTCAGGCAACAACCTTATAATAAGTTACGTACACCAGGCAATAAAAGTCCTAGCGTTTAGCTTAGAAATGGGTAGTCCCAATGCTTGGCTGTATGGAGACCCTTTCCCCTTGATCAGGACACCAGCCAAGGTGACTTTTTCAAGCATTGAGAGCCCTTACCTGGAGTGGTAGGTGAATATTTAGCATGTTGTCAGTTTGTAAACGTGGGTGATGATTAACTAACACACGTATAATATTTAGCTTACTTTCCAGTTTGTTATAGTGTATTCTTGCTTTTAGATTGTAACAGTCCATTCTTCCATTGTATCCATAAAAACCTGCATTAGTGGCGTATTAGATTTCAAATAAATTGTTTGTTTGAGCCTTACAGTCAAACCTGTGAGTGAGGTTCAAATAAAGCATTTGCTTAAACCTTGCAGTTTAGTCTTTTTTTTGCCACAGCAGCTTGTATGCCCTCACCTCCTTATAGGTAAGGGAACCAAACCCACAGCTCATAGGTTAAGTCTACTCCCTAGACTCTCTTTGCTAAGATCCACTCTTCTATCAATTTCTACTGTTGATTTCTTTCTGCTCATCCTCTGAACTGTTTATTTCTGTTGCTATTTGTCCTTCTTCTTGTGAGATATTTCATGCCCTGCTACTGTACGTAAATGCTGAGAGGAATGCGTTCCTTCTCTTTTAACTTAATTTCTATGGGTACTTTGTGCCTCAAACTGGTAAAGACATTTCTGCTGCTAACCTCAGTAATTCCTGCATGACTGCACAAGGGTGCAAGCAAACCAGATCTGTGCTTCTACTCACTTTGACTCATACTTTCTGTAAATTTGCAGGAAGTCACTGCCAGTGGGGAACCTTGGCAGATCTCCTGAGCAACGACAAGACAAGGGACTGTATGGATTTTCTAGTTTGCGCTTTGTGGCAAAGCAACTTTGAAAGGTTTAGGCTCAAGGAAACCAGTGGCTGATTCCTGATGATAAAGATTAGATTCTTATTTGTGGCGAATGCTCTCCTGTGTTTGATTTGCACTACAACTGCTTAGAGGGCTTTTATGGTGAAGCGCAGAGTATACTTCTGTAGCTGTACTCTTCCTAGGAACATGGATTAGCAGTATGTGAACATGGTTCCCCTGTTGTAAGCCTAATACTATAGTTACTGCTAGCAGCAGAAGTATCTGAAGAGTCAGGAAGTGAATCTTTTATAAGATTAATTGAAAGTCATTGTGGAAGGTGGCCACAGAGAAAACTAGATTTGGAATACATATCTGTTGCCACCCATGGGTATCTGCAGATGAGCAGACCTTGATACTTGGAGGCAGCTGAAGGGCCCTATCTGAGAGTATAGCTTAGATTTGTTTTAAGATAAAATGAGAACTGGGGACCTGAAACACAGGGAAAGTGGGACCAGTAAGTAGAGTGAGAGCTGTTTAATAAGTTGTGGAGTTCTCCTTGCTAGTAAGGAGTTTACAGCCGGTAGAGATGCATTCTGGAACATATGCCTAAAAAGAAAGGTGCTGAAAAAGAAGGCAAGGGACTAAAAAGATTGCTTGTATGGCTTGTGAGTTGAGGGTGTTAATGTTTGGATGAGTGGTGAATAATCTCTTAGGATTGTGGTATTCAAGAAAGGCTGTTGCTGGGTCAACCAGGTTTTACATACAGGCTTGCTTTTTGTGAACAAACTGAGTCTGTCCTGAGGAGAATAGGAATCCAAGAAGGAGAAATGTTTAGCCAACTCTAAAGAAAGAAGTGATGACACAGTAGTTTATCCTGTAAATCTGTCTACATTGTACCTGACTATAACTCTGCTTAAACCATCTTCTTTTGAAAGGAGCACAAAAAAGCAACAGTAAATTTAGAAAAGAAGAATGTGAATGAAAGCAATTGCACTGGGCCCAGTAGGTATATTCATACTCTAAAATCACAAATTAATAATGAATGTACTTGATTTGGCAAACAGAAGACTAGGGTGTGTATGTCTCCACATAAGTCTCCAGAGTTTAGGAATTTCTTTAAATATTAATATTGTGCTGGGTGGATCTGAGTTGGTTGAGAGAGTAAGAAAGAAAGAGAAAAAAACAACCAAAACCCAACCTTCTAATGGGAGCATCCAGAACTTCCACTTCATGATGTGTCTGATGTCTATGAATTTATGAATTATTACTCTGAAGTGGTTTCTTACCTATCTTTTTTTTTTTTCCAGACAGTTCTGGTAATAAGATATTCTAGCCATCAAAGCTCATCTTCATAAACTAAGCTAGAACAAAACTACTCCTTTCCAGCCCCAATGCCACTGAGTGATGGCAAATTTCTGGTTTGTTTGTTTTTTTTTTCCTTTTGTCCTCTTCATCATTGATTTTATGAACTTCACATGGGAGTTACAGTCACTGTGCTGCCTCAAAGATTCATCATGTTGTGAACAGTCACGGCAAATTGGAGCTCTGTCACTGTGAAGCTCCCAGTGTTGTAAACCCACAGAATTAAGTCTGTCCCAACAACTGCATGTTGGAAATGAGGCTGGAACTCCATGTTATCCAGTCACCTCAACTGGCTGCTTCACTGAATTATCTTGGGTTCTGGGGGCTCCCTGTATGACTTGTCATTAGCCCCTGATCTGAGAGCTCCTAAACTTAATCTATCTCCTCTTCCCTTAGGATTCCTGTCAGTCCCCTGGCTTGTGAAGAACAAAGGCTTTACAATGGCCTCCTGCTCTATTTGTTTCAACACCATGAGATGCTTTTTGTTGACTTGAACCCTTGATTCTCCCAGAGACAAGCAGATGGCCTTCAGGTATGAAAATTGCATTAATTGATTCAGCAAGTAATCAGAAGTGCTTCATTAAGTTGGAACCAACAAATTGAAATATATTTGCTTATACATAGTGTAATTAATGACTACAGCTTGTTGCTAGCAATATAAATATTCGTCATATGCCTAAGCTAGAGGGGAAACATGAGTATTTAAAATTCTGATTTTGAAAAAAATGCGAGTGTAAAAGGTCAAGAATAAAATCCCAAGTTGTTCCACTCTCAATAACTTAATGCCAGGCTTTGTTAGATCAAAGCCACTGGGTTTTTCCTCGAGTGAAGCAGTTTCTGGTTTGTGTGTGTGTTTGGCTATACACTGGTGATGCAGGAAAGCAAAATCAGAAGGGTGAAACCTCTCTTGCCTTTCCAAAACTTGCTGTGTATATTTCAGTATCTGCTTGGGCATATTCTTTTCTAAACATTGTTAGTACTTTGATTCATTTGTTGTCTTTTTTTGTCAAAAACCTCCTGGTGGAAGAAATGTGACAGACAAATGCTGAGGGTAAATGCAAGTCTTGTTTTCAGTTTGTGATGTGATGTATCATTGTCGCTTAATTCAAAACTGATTTTTAAAAAAGACGTGAAGGTTCATGACTAGATTGATATCAGTGTGCCATATCAGGTGAAGGATTGTGAAAGAGATTTGCATTGCATGTAACTGTAGATCCTTCTGCTCATGTTTGTGACTCCTTAATTTCCTGGCTTCTTACTCCAAGTATCTCCGTTAAGGAAAATCAGCAGACTTCTAACGCAAAGTCGGATTTGGTATTTAGAGCATGCTATATATTTCAGAATTAATACTGAGGCTCCTTGGAACCTCTTTTTAAAAATAAATCCTGTACAGCCGTAGGTACGGAGAATAGAATACACTAATACAAGAACGTTTCTGAAATACTCCTCCTATGTCACAGTACTCCAAATCTTAAAGTAGTATTGTTTCACTCAAAGACAGTGTTGGAGCCCACACCTCCAGCTCCCCTTACTCTCTGAAGATGTTCCATATCACTACCACCTCTGAGGATTCCTGCAATCTGTACTCAAATGAGCATGCAAGATCGAAATATTAGCTATCCTATTATTTCTGCTTGCAAAACAAGAATAAGTATAAGCAGCTAAAGGAAATTGGAAAGTTGTTAGAGAAGCCAGGAAACCTGACTTTCTATTGCAGTGCTTTTGTTTTAGAAGCAACTTCATTCTCTTTAATTCTGCAAAATGTCATAGTCTGGGATTGTGGTGATGTGGAAAAGAATTCTGCTGAAAAGAACCTTTCAAGTTCTTTAATAAAACCTCAGACATAAGGCACCCTCCTGCTCTGAGGTAAACTTATGAAAGAAATCCCATCTGTGGGCGAGAAGGGAATTCAGTATTCTGTGGCTGATCTTGTTTTTGTAATTTCTGGCAGGAAACCCGGCACATTGGATAGGTACCCTTCATCTTTCGTAATATAACAATTGCTCCAAGTCCACTAAACTGGAAACATCAAACTTAGGTTTACAAACTAAACATATTAAAAGTGCATATTCCAGTTCCAGTTCCAGCAAAGCAAGCAAAAAGTGAAATGGCAAACCTGGCTCCGATCCCTTGTTGCTTCCTGGAAATGAAACTTGCTTTTCTTGGCTGTTTCTCATGAAAAAACTTAAAGCATTTGCACAGATACTTGCATTTGGACTACTTCATTCCTGTGATTTTTGTTGTCGTTGGGATGCCTTTTTGTTTTCCTACCTCAGCATCATATGTTACCCTAATTAATTGAGTTTTAACAAATTAAAGCCATACCAAATTGGCAGGCATGCCATACAGCTGACATAGGCTTAACTTTCAGTTCTGTTGTTTGTAGGCCAAAAAGGGCAAGATGATTGTTCCTGAGCAGAGCTTTTAGTGTCTTGAGGTGCCAGGAGTCATCTCACTTACTCTATGTCTGCAGGCTGATTCAGACTAACAGTCTGAGAGAAGAATTTGGAAGTTTTTGAAAGGCACAAATCTAATCGTTCAGAAACATTACCCTGGGCTGGATAGTAGAATATGCATAGCCACCTATTCCATCTAAAGACAGTGGTTTAAAAGATATATCCAAGCTACTATGTATTTTAGCTTCTCTTTTTCTCCTGGCTATTGTATGTTCTACTTGTTGGTTGGTTGGTTTGGGTTTTTACCTCTCTTAAAATAGAGTTGAAATGTTCTAAAATCCTACCAGGTTGGTTGTTAGTTTGTTTCTTTTGTGTGTGGTGGTTTGTTTTTTTTTTGGTTTGTTTTGCTTTATTTTCATTTGTTTGTTTTGTTTGTTTGCTTTGCTTAAATTAAAAAACGTAAATCCACCTGAAAGTCCATGCATTAGAAGTTCTCCTATAACCTTTTGTCCTAGCTTGCAAACTGCACGGATACTAAATGATTTTCCTCTTTGGCTTAAATCACTCTTTAAAAAGAGATTAGACTCTGATGTTTGTTTTGACATGGGGCTTCTCTAGACAATTGTATTTAACGTGAAGTGTATCACTAGCTATGCTGGAGGTGTAGAAGATTAGCTTAACTTTTATAGTGTAATTGAAGTATGAACCAAACGTTGCTAATGATAATGTGTCATGTTGCTTGCCCTCATCATTTCTAAATCTTATGTTCTAGATGAAAGTTGACTATTAGAAATGTTTTTGCATCTAGTCTCAAGAGTGGTTTTTTTCACATCTTTTTGTACAGAAGCTATAGATAAATCCTTCCTGAATTATGCACATTATCTTTGTCTTGCAAACAAACAGAAGCAGGACTTTGCGGGTGCGTACAGGCCACTGCAGGTATCTCCATTAAAGCATGAGATTCATTAGAAGAAAAGTCTACACTCTGAGGAAATGAGTCTTATTTCTTGTTTTCTTTTCCTCCTTTGTCCTTTCATTCATGTTTCACTAGATATCAGCAAGGCTGTAGGGACTGCCTATTGATTGGATCCCGAGTAGCTCCTCCCTACAATTGTGGAACCACATTATAAAGGGATTGCAGAGATCCAGGGGTCTGGGGAAGTGGAGCTGGATGGTATCCTGGACCTGCAGGTTGACCACAGACACCTCAGAGTGAATTTCTGAAACTGCAGTGTGGTTTGGAATTGGTCGGAACAGTGCAACTCAATGTTTCGTGAAGACTTTATCTACTCAAATTACGGTTTTGTTGGGAAGGCTTTTGTGGTTTGGAAAGTTTTGCCAATCTCAGGTTTTTAGCCTTTTTCAAAGAGGAAATGGACATTTCTGCATTAAACCTGTTCCGTGAAAAAAACCTGGTGCCTCACTCTAATTAGAAATTGACGTAAAAAAGAATTGTGGTCTCCCAAATGGCTTGTCCTCAATTTGGAGGACAGAAATAATTTAACTGCTATTTTCCTTGGCTAATTCCATGATAATGCTTCTGCAATCAGCTGAAACCTTCCAGAACCAACCAACAACCAAACACACATTATCTCTTGATCTAGTAAACTGAAATTTCCAGATTAGACTAAATTGTCTTGTCAAAATAATTTTTCTTGGATAGGGGAACATAGTTCCTATTCCTCTTTGTCAGTCTTAACACTTCCTAAATTTAAACTAGCATAGGTCTTGACTGCTTTCTTTCATTTAAGTTCTTTGTTTAGTAGTGATAACTTTTACTTGGGTGTAGATGCGAACATCACAAATCCTATGTGTACCATGTGAACTGCCAGGAGATTTGTCAGTGTTTCTGTAGAGATTGCTGTTACATTATAGAGAGACTTCTTCCTGTTATTTCCTATTCCACAGAAAAACTATTTTTCCACAGAAATCATCTTGGAAAGGCTTCCTGTAAATTTAGCAAAATATACACTCATTGAACATTAAGTTTTGCTTATATATTTGAGTATTGCCCAAACCAGAAAACCAGATAAAAAATTCCATTTATTGAGGATCAAAGCCGGGCCTAGATCTCCATAAAAATTGTAGCCAATAGATTGCAAGGATGTATTTTTCTTTCTTCTGGATTTCTTCTGATTTCTTTCTGCAGAAATGTTACTGACTGTAGGAATAAGGATTTGATAAAAACTGCTGTAGCCTGGGCAAGTGTGACTTAAAACATTCAAAGTGGATGATGCTGGAGTACTCATTACTCCTTCTAGGTCTCTGGTGCCAGGGTTTTTCTGCCTGTCAGTGAAGGCGATAGGGCACGGAGAGAGCGAGGTGCTTTTTCTGCACTGTGCCTGTGAAATGGAGCAGGCTATCCTTTGTACTGGAGATCTGTATCTTGGAAACGACAAACATGCCTGGTCTCCATTTTTAGCGAACCGCAGGGTGCGGAGGGAATGTCAATGATTCAATGTTTGCTCCAGAATCGCTGGGGTTTTCTCTTGATTTACTGTGCAGGTGCTTCTGCTGTCGCACTTCAGCCCCTTTATGACCTATGGGTTGTTAGGACTTAGTGGGTTTTGCTGCTATTTACTTCTCTCTTCCCTCTCCCCTCAGTATGTAGATTGTTCTAATTTTTTTTTTTTTTTTCATCTTGGAAAGGCTGCATGAGGAGAGAATATTGTCAGGAGAGGATATGCTCTGTGTGACACGAAACACACTTTTGGCTGTGCTCTACTACAACAATCAGCTTGAGCACGGAAGAGGGAAGCTAGTCAAACTGAAATCCTTCAGAAATTCTTCACTGCAATCACCAGTACAAGTACAGAGCTCAGACAATGACACTAGCTGGTCGCACTGATCACTGTCTCGTTCAATAGTGATATAAAGTGTGTGTGAGGGCAATGTCTTTCTAAAACTGGTCACTGATACAGGCCTTTCCTGGCTTGGAAATTATGTTTTAAAGGCAGTACGCTGTACTCGTCTTTATTACTCCTCAGTTTGTGAATGCCTATTTTCAGTTTTGCTGTGAACAGAGCGTATCAAATGCTCTTACCACAGTCGAGCTCGCAGAGTTTATGTAGATTACAGACTGGAGAGGTCTGTCTGCAGTTTGTGAAGGAGAGTAATATTTGATGTGTTCAGAGTGGCAACTGGTTGCTTTGCTCACCAAGATCAGCTACACTACAAGGAAGAGGTTTATGATTAATCAACTAGTGCACACATTATGATAACACAGATTTCTGCTTTCAAGGGATCTGTGTGGTCTTTCTCCATGTTTAAAAAATTTATCACAACACCTAAAGGCAAGACTTGTGGCTCAGAGATTTTCAGGCGTTTCAAGGTTGCAGTAGAGGCTGGAGGTCGCAGTGTTTTCTTCCACTTGGTGTCAGCATTGTTCTCTCTCACTCCAGAGCTGTTACTTGCCTTGAACATAACCCTTCAATATGTTCTGAGTACCTATCTTGAAATTAGGTATTACGTTTCTGTTTTTCTAATGTATCAGAACATCAGCCTGTTCCTTCAGATAATTAACTGATATCAGAGAAGCATGAAAGAAGGATATGAATTCACTTCCAAACCTTTATGAAATGCAAACCTTTTTTATTTTATGCTCGTGTCACCTTCTTTACCTCAGGACTATCAATAAAATCTCTTACCACTTTTGTATTCGTTTTCCTTGGTGTACACGAGCAACTTGATTTGTTTGCTGATCACCAGGGCTTTTTGAAAAAAACAAAACAGTATCAGAAGTGAAGTCTTTGATAGGAAAATCTTCCCTTGGGAAATTAAAAGTATTTTTACTGAAAGGCTTGTGATATGTAAGCATCAAAATATTTAAGCCTTTTACTTGTCATTGGCTGTAATAATAGGGGGAGGGAAGACATTATTTTAAACCCTTAGGTGCTTTTCATTTCATGGAAGGCTACGGATGGGAATGGGAAATGTTTTCAGAAAAGCAGGCAAGAAGCGTAGAATAAAAGCAGAAAAAAAATCATTATCAGAAAAAAAATCAAAATAAGAAAATTCCATTTTTCATTTAGCTGTAGTTCATTTTAGTGCGTATAATTGTAGCTATTTGTAGAGCTGTGCAACAGTGAATTTAATAGTCATGTTCTGAATGTGCAGATTCCCCTCAAGCTGCTTCTCCCCTTTCATCCTCCCCAGCTATTCCTAGACTGCTTTGTTCCTCTTTAATTAGTTGATTTCACCTATTCTAGCAAATATGCAAACATGCTTAAGTACTGAAACAACACAAATTGAGAGAAGAATAGGGCTAGCATTTATGGTAGTTGCATGCAGAAAGGCTTGGCTGAATCTTGAAAGCATATTAGCATGTCATAGCCTAATGCAGTTTCATTCTCTCCCAGTTTATCTGAGGGAGTTGCTGCAGAGCAGAGTCTGCAGCATTTCATTTCTTTGATTTTAGTAAAAAAAGGAAATGCATGTTCATGGCTCACTAATTCTGCTAAATAGTTTCCAGAACTACCAGAGTAAATACTGAATACCTATTTATTTTGCTATGAAAAAGAAAAGGTATGAAATAACGCCTGTAACAGAAATACAAATGCAGTTGAGCCAAAAGTATGAGAAATAAAAGGAAATGTATGGCGCAGTTGCATGCTACGCCTATTCCTCAGGGTTCATGGTTAGAAAAGTTTAGTCTAAGTTGTCCTGATTTACTGATACTTTTTTTTTTTAAGAGAAAAAAAAAAAGATTTGTTGAAAAAAATAGGGAGAAATAAGTGGAAAAAAAACCCTATAATAATATTATAGAAAAAAACCCACATGATGCTTCAGAATGTTTAACGAGAACAAATAAACACAACACCTCCATATGTGCTTTTTTCCAAATACATTTCTAGTCAGGTCAAAGATCATTTTTAATTTAAACAAACATTACTGCAGTTTGGCTTTGTACACACAGATTGGCTTCCATGGCTGGCAATTTAGATGGATGCTTGAAGCTGAGGTTCCATCAAAAACCTTAATTCTGGCCTTTGCATTTTCACTGACCATCTGCTTTAATTAGATACTTCCCTACTCCCAGAAGACTGCAGATGCATATACAAGGATTCTGGCTAGTAAAGCAATAATAGTGTGGGCCTTAGGCTGTTCTGCCAAGTGGTGGGGTAGTCAGCTGTGCCTGGAGATGATCATGTTAGAGGATGCTGATCAGGACTGAATTTTTCTGTAAGCTGTTAGGACAAGGAAGTACTTGAGGGGCTGCTGCTGTTTGATCCAGCATTGTTTCCAGTGTGCAGCTGGAGCTTTGCCTGGGAGTTGCTGCTGTAAGAGCTTAGCTTTCAATTACTTCAGGAGACTCCTCATGCCAGCATCTGTACGTAGGGAGCTGGGCAGAGGGTAGAGCCAAATCCACAGGTTAAAACTGAACTCCCCACCATCTTGCCCTTGAGGTGGCTGAAAGATGCAGAAGCTTACCAAGATGAGGGCTGCTGGGATCTCTCTGCCTCATGTAGGGTGGAGAGGGGTCTGGGTGCTGGGTCAGGGAAAGGCTGATCCCTGCGTAAAACCTGCAGACAGGGGAATGGTAACGTTACACAAGATAAGCATGTAGGTGGAAGTAGAGGAAGACAGGAAATGACATAGTGAGTTCTTTATAGATCTTAAGATCTGAAGCTTTAGGATTTTGATGTGTTTTATTTATATTCTTTTTTTCCCCCTCATCCAAGACATTAAACTGAATGGGACTATACTGGAAGAAAAAAAGCAAACCTATTAAAAAAAAAAAAGAAAAATAGACACTTTTTGGTCTACTAGAATATCTACAAGATGGCTTTAGTATTTTCATAGGGTTGTAGGAATTGAGTGAAGAAATTATGATTTAGAAGTCTTTTTCTGATATTATTTTAGTTCTTTTTATTTTCAGACTCTTAGGGAATTACATGGATAGCTTTGAGCTTCATAATTTTTTTCATTGGTCGATACAAGAGGACCATGCAGCAATAATAAACAGTGAGCTGAATTTGGATATACTCAGCATGCTGTAACTCAAAACTATACAGTATTTCTAAGAATATGTTTGTCTCTTGCATATTTTAACTAGGAAAGTATAGCAAGCAATCTACTGCTTAATTGCCAGGAATGATGAGTGAACAGAATATTTCCTTGATTAAATATCTGATCTGCTGCTTTACTTTTCTTCCAATTCCTGCTTTCATGTCCTTAATGTTTAGTCTAACCGAATTCCTAGCTATTTTGCTAATCGTTTCTTTTCCATAATGCTTTCCATGCTTAACCAAAAGGGTGGAGGATGGGAGAAGAGGAAGATAAGCTGTGTTCAAAATTAATATTAAATGGGCTGTGGAACAGTAAAGAGCTGTATCTACTTAATTACCCTTTGGAACCACTAAGCACGATTCATGTTAGAAGCATAAACAACTTGTGAAAACTGCTGCTGACAGACCAGTGCACTGCTCTATTCTAAATAATCAGAGAGCTGTGCATGCCTTTCTTTTCACCTGCCCTTAGTAATTTGTGCGTTACAAAGAAAATAGCCATTTTTTTCTTGCAAGTAGTAGAATAAAGATGCTTCTAGCATATTTGTAGTTGCAGGTAAACTTGTCAACTAAAGCCAAATCTCTTTTTTGGATCTGCCTGGAGCATGAGTTATTTAGCAGCAGCAAACAGTGTTGACTTGTTTTCCAGTGTTCCTTATCTGTATTTACATGGTAACAAAGTCATTGAACTTTCCGATCAGAGTTTAAGTAGATGAAATCTAAATCCAGATGGATGTAAATGCCATTCCTTATAAAGTCTATTTGTTTCTAATGCCTGTAGCAAATCAGATCCATGTAATGGTCATTCTTTATGAAGTTTGTTTCTAAAGTCTATAGCAAAACAGGGAGGGGATTAATAAAAAAGTATGCTTAAAATTCACAGACATGCTGTTTCTGAAAAGTGTGCTTAGGAATCTCCTAAACAATGATTTAAAAAAACAAACAACAAACAAAATAAACCAAACAACTTTGCTCTGATTTCTGTTTTTAAACCGTTTGCTAATACCTGAGATATTTCTAAATATGGTTGCTGCATTTTCCTCCAGTGACGCCTACTTTATTTCTTTAAAGGAGAGAAGTTCATATCTAATGAAAATTAAAGGAAAAAAAATTAAAATCTTTATGTGCGGAAGAGGAGGGCAGCATTTTTATATTCTTATTAAACTGTCTCTCTTGAGAAGCTTATCACTGCCACAGCCACACTAGAAAAGGAAAAGAAACTCTTCAAAGTGGAATATAGTAACTTCAATTAAAGGACAGGTCAGTTCCTAAGAATACCAAGGGGAATGATGGATCTCTTCAACTTCTTCCCATTTAATAGATTCTACACTATGTGATGTTCCCTTCTTTGAAATTTTTACATAGCATGGGATTTCTTTTTTTAATCAAAATGAACTTCAGAGTTGAATGGCTGCTGATGTCCCTGTGTGGTTTTAAATTGTGGCTTTTCAACTAGTTGAAAGGGAGAAAAAAAGTAGTAGTGGAAAATAGAACAACAAATTAATTCCTTGGTATCAACTTACAAATCAGTTAAGAGTGGTGTTCGCATCTCACTGTTGCGGCTCTTCAACTCTACAAGGTTTTTAGGTATTCCCTGTTCCCTTTTTCCCCTCTCTACAAACTTTTTTTTCTTGAAAGTGGGAAGTGTTATATACCGCTTTGAAACTGTTTCTGTTACAACACAGAACAAACACTTGGCTTTAGAGAGATTATTTTTATTTCTTGTTCCTTGTTATATTAAAAGCAATAGGAGGAAATTGTTACTACCCTGACCCACTTCACACCTGTTAATCTATTGGCTCTTTGTATAATACCACACTAAAGCAAGGAGTCATCTATCTATAAACTAGGCATTATGCTGGTGGAAGTGATGTAAATTGCTCCTTGTAGAGAGGGATGGCAAGGTTTCTTCCCTACCTCAATGCATCTCAGCCTAGTTCTGCAGCTCTTGTTGCAGAGTGGGTTTTTTTCCTGTGAAGGGAAAATTGTGAAGAAAATCCTACTGTGCTTCATGCTCTTCGTTGGCTGGCAGTTGCTTTGGTTAGAGATTGAAGGCCTTAGTCCAAATATTTTAAGCTCTCAATAGATCAGTGCCCAGCTCTGTCGATAAAAAGGTTATTCCTGTACCACCTCTACTCTGATTCCTGTAGCTGATGCTGGTGGAGATCCCTGAGTAAAACTACTTTTAACTCTTGAATGATCTTGTAGGGAAGAGAATACTATTCTCTAACCAGAGTACTTTCAAGGTATTTTACAAGATTAAATGTTTTACTTATGGAAGTGAAATATAGTATGCTTTTGACAAAAACCATCAGCTTATTGTTTTCTTGTGTTCTGCTCATACAACAGGTAACCTCCTACCATAGCAGGAGCAGGGAACGTTTCGTTATGAGTATTGCTATGCCAGTCTCATTACTCTAGGTGGTGCTTAGATATTATCAAGGACAGGTTGGAATATATTCAGTGACGTGGAACAAACATTCTGAATTACATAACAGCGACTTCTTGAAATTTTCACAGCGTATCTGCATTTTTTCCTCAAATAGGCAACAAGTCAACAGATTCCAACCAGAAAAGCTCACCATGCAAGTAAAACCACATGAGGGTTTGAAGGCATGGTTGGAGCAGCCCAAGAGGATTGTGTCTGAGGCAGATATTCCATGGAAATCCTTGGAACACATTGTGAAATAACCATGCACTTGGTTGCTTCACCAATTAGTAGTGAAGTAGGGGTAGTGCTATTTTTCTTTCATTAGTCTGATGCTAACAGATACATGCAAGACAACTTCATGCTGTGCAGAGGCGCTAGTGCTAGCTCTACATTACTCAGAAGGCTGGATAGGGTAAATTAGTTTGGATTAGCTAATTAGCTAATGTAACTGCTTTCAGTACCTATGGTAGTGTTGCTGCTACATGTTTGTTTCTGGGATTCTATACATGTTTATGAATGTCTTGTGTATCAACTGTTTTTACATGATGAAGTAAAACAATTTCAGAGCAACTGGCTGCCCAGGGAATCCTTCAAGTACTTTTATTAGAAAAAAAATGTGTATGTCAAGTGGATAGGAGTTCAAAAGGGTGACTGCAATCTCAACTAAACCTTTAAATAAAAGATCTTAAGTGCCAGGAAAACTATTGGATGAGGTTTCTTTAATACTGTCTTCCTTACTGAAGAGAGTACAAAAATAAGGAAAGAAAGAAGGTCTGTAAAGCTTGCAAAAAATTCATCTTTATCTTGCCCTCCATGTTTTGAAGACTTAAAACCTAATCTGAAGCGTAATCCAGAAATATACGTCAAGAGGATTTGTTCATAAGCGTACAGTGCATTGGCATCAGCAAACTCTTTTTATGACTGTCATGTTCCCTATCTTGAAGCCTCACTCTAATCTTCTGGCAGCACTCAAGTTCAGTGCTTTCCATTTTGATGGAATTAATTAGTGAAGTTTGGATGATTCCCTGATTTTGAAATTGTCAGGATTTTTTAACAGGATGTTTTTAAAGATTATTTTTGCTCTAATTAGTAATAAGTAGGACATCTGACTGCATTTCTGTGTTATTTAAATCGAAAATACATTGCCCATTTGGAAGCAGATAAAATGGTAAATGAGAGCTGTATTTATGTACCTATCTTGCCTTTAAATTAATCTCCTGTTACTAGTCTTGAGCCTTGCAGGTTGCTATAGAAACTGCCACAGCCTCCAACTGTGCTTCCTCCAAGACTTAATTGCATTCTGAGTTTCATATGCTCTCTGTTAACCACAGCACTGACAGAGAGAAGCACAGTGCAGAATGAGTTGAATTAAAGGTTCAGTATGATGTAAGCATTTAAAAATATTATGTTTCCATATCCCTTTTCATATTTTTGTTTACCACCTACTTAAACTCTTCTATAACCTGTAGTGATACCATAGGGATGGATTTTCTCTGTTTGCTGTCACTATATTTGCTATTTTCCGGTCTTTGATGCCATCAGGATAGCTGCAAGAGTCAGTAGTCTTAGGGACTTATTTTTGATTTTTCTTAGAGAAGTCAGCTTATTCATGAACTACCTTAGATCTGTTGAAGTTTTCCTGAGACTTCTGCTTCACCTCTGTGAAGGCAGACATGAAAGTTCTATCTCAGGAGTTCCAGTAAGCTTGTGTTGACTCAGTGCTCTTTACCACATGATTTTTGCTTGATCAGTGCAGGTCAAAGATAGGTAGTTTTTCAGCCAGGCCTATATTTAGGTGGGAAATATCAATTCATCAAAACAGAAGCTGAGCATGGCTGTATGCAAGGTTCGGTAAGGAAATACTAGGAAGTATTTTTTATATTCTTGATGGAATTTCTTATCAAAACTGAACTGACAACATGTCTCGTTCAACTAGTGCAACCAAATCTCAGAGATTTGCTTTCCCACTTGGTTCTCAGTGTGATTATGCTGTCAGTGCAAATACACTATTCTTACCAATGTTATTCTGCTTTCAGTGAGGATGAATTTAGGGAACCGATGGTTAACATCCCTTTCCTCTGCGTTCAATGGATGTAAGTTAAGAAGTTCATAATAAGAAAAAGCAATCCCTACTGTTCTCTTGCACGAAAAGAGATGAGAAAATGTAGCACAACAGAAGGAAGAGGGCAAACATTGTATGTATTTCCATCTCCTGTTGAGCCCTCTGTCTCAGCTCTTTGCTTGCACTTAGTGGGGAGTAGATACCCTCTGTGCACTGTTGCTCTCGAACCTGGGAGGTTTCTGTACTTGACTTAATGCTGAAGCAGAGACATATTTCTATTGTCATCTGAGGATAGAAACACCCTACAACCGGTGAATGGACAAAGTCAGACTGATGCTGAGAAACAGGGCAAAATGAGAATTTCACCAACATGCCAATTGAAAATGTTCATGCACGTTAAGTTACGCTTATAGATACTAAACATGTGTGGACAACTAAAATATACCCATTACAGCTTTTAAACTCTTCAAATATCCTGTGTTTTTCATGTAGTTCACATTCCCCCCCTCCTTTTTGTGATTCTCGGTATGTGCCACATTGCTTGAGTTATGATTTGATGGTTCCTATAAAAATCTTTGTAATTAAGTCAAGTAAGCCACAGTAGCTTTTCTGGCCTCAGCCTTACTGCTAGTATCTTTCTATGAATTTGTAGGGAAGTTTTTGTTCTTCTTTAGCTCTTTCAACAAAAAAAGATCAATCAGGAAAGGAAGAAATGATGACAATATTATCAGGATTAATCTGCAAAAGTGTAGACAGTTTTGCAGCACACTTTTGTCTTTTTTCCCCCACTATTTTTCCTCAGATTCTTTTTCATTAGCTATCTATTTTACACTTCTTATCACAACACAGTGCACTTCATCTCTCAAAACTTAAATCCCTACTGCAACATCTCAGCTTTCCTTTTCAGCTGCTCTGTGAGCTTGCATGTTAAGGAGAGCTGGATTTCCCTGACGGTTCTGGCTTAAGTTATGTTTCCTGGATTGCCCTACAGAATGTCAACATATATTCTAAAAATCTCTGTATGCTGGAGACCTTCCTCAAACATTCTAAAATCACTTTACTTTGGGATGAGCTTCATTTGGATATGAATATGAAATAAGTATTGTTCGCTGGCTCCTTGTCATTCTTGAGAAGCCAGATAGTTGCCAGATCTCCAAGCTGTCTGCAGAAGCTATTTTCCAGGCAGTGACAGCACTTCATTTACAGAGAGCAGTGCTTGTAGTGTCTCCATAGGTGTTCAGAACACACACCTTGCCTCTCAACTGGGCAGCCCGATGTGTCAGCATGTGGAGGCCTTGACACCAGTTACGTATAGTTGCTAGCAATCTTAGTAAAAAGACTTATTAAACGCCTGAGATGTGCCAACAGCCGGTTGTTTTACACTAATGCAGATTATATTGCAAAGATTTTTTTACCAGACTGCAATTTCTTAGCATTTCTGTGGTTTACAGTATTTTTAGGCTGTTCCTATATTTGATGGTATGTTGATGGTAGGCTGTTCTACAGGCACATGGCATCTCTAGAGTGTAGGTGGATGAATATTTAGGATATCCCTGTGGCCACTAAAGTGCTCATACAGTTCTGGTTTGGGCATGCAGCATTTTGCCGCACAGAGACATTTAGCACTGTACTTTGCTTTTCATGCCTTGACAAAATCTGTCTTCATGTGCCTATTGTTCGTCCTTCCTTCCCTTTCATCATCATCCAGTGGGAGAAAATTGATTCACAACCATGTAGTGTACAATACCCAGAGATGGGCAAAAAGTAGGGATGTTTCTTCTTTGCAGCCTTCATGCTCTCCCTCTTGTTTGTTGGACCAGATGTAATGCTACTCTGGGATGTTTGTGTTGGAAGCCTTGCTGTTTCTGGGAGCAGGGAGGATAAGCCATGCAAGCTGCTGACAGAACTCAGAGATGGATTTGAGCCAGGTTGCTCAGTGGACAGTGGAAAGATTAAACCTTGTGAGTGACTTGAAGCTTTGATTTCTTCTTCCCTTACTTCTCTGTATAAGCAAAGAAAAGGTGGAGTGAAACTTGACCGTAAAGAGAGTTTTGGATAAGCACGGGTACTGCCAAAATTGTTCATACGTGTCTCAGGCAAATATCCCCATTGAAATAAGAAGCAGCACTGAAAACGGGGTGCACAAGCAGGGACAGGCCATTCAGCACTTCTGCTCTTGAGTTCTGTATCACCATTTTTGTTTAGTGCACTAAATCCAGCTTTCCTCCAGCACATACTAAGCAAGATAACACTGGGAAAATGTGTGTGGAATGTGGCTCTATATGGCTAAATTAAAAGTCTTGAAACATGGACGTACTAACTACTTTCAATATGATTTTAATCTCTTTACCCCCTACTTTTGCCTCTGGAATCAATCCCCAGTGAAATGTCTATTTTCTGTCTTAACCCTACTCACCTCAGCGGCCATTTAGCCACGAGGGTTTTACCTGTATTTTAACTAAATTGGTCATTTTGTATGTCCTTGCATGGCATGAAATGGAAATGAGCATGGAGTCTATTAATATCTGTTCTTATGTAAACAGAACCAATTTTATTCACTTCTTCAGCTAATGAAGCGCTGTGGGAACAAGACAGTCAGAAGCTTGGGAATTACTCTGCAAGGAAGAATCTCAGTGTTTCTTGGCAAAAGCTGCTTTATGCTCTAGGCTTGCTTGGGAAGAGCCAACAGTAACATGGTCTTATTCTGGACAGGAGTTTAAATAAATAGGCACTGAATGTTTCTGCCTGTCTTTGAAAGCTGACACACAGAAATTCCCAAGTTTATTTCAAAGGCGGCTTAATTTTAACTAGTTACTAGATACTCAGTTTCGGGGAGGGATTGTAATGAAAGAAACGAGGAGTCAGAGTCTCAAAAGGGGACTTATGGAAAATTCTCTTTTCTTTATTTACTTCCAGATGCTGACAGAATGGAAATATTTTTTCCTCAATTCTTTGTCTGTCAATTTCCTTAAAATAAAAAGACAAAACCAAAAGGCTTAAGGTGAATGGGTTGACTTCTACAGCAATAATTGGATTTCTAGCATCAATTACTATGAAATTTTTGTTAAAATAGCAATAGAGGGAGCTGAATTGTCATATATGTCATATACAGACTACCTTTTTTGGGAGTTATTGGAGAAGGCTGTAATGAAGTTATTAGATGGCATTAGATTTACAATGTCATCGCTCTTATAATGCCCTTTACATTTTTTTCTTGCACAATTACTTTGAATGAGTGTATTAAATGAGAACTTGTGGCTGGAAAGTCAGTATCTCCAATACTGTGTTCCATCCAGGTGAGCCTACACCCTCATGCATCCATTTATCTAGTAGTGCCCTGATGTGCACTGTTGGGGGAAAGTGAGGAGCTCTCTTCCCCAACAGCTTCTTAGTTGGGCTGAATGCTGACAGCTCTGTGAAAGGGATATTAGCACCTTAGTTCCTGTCCGTTAAAGTGAAACCAACATATATGCCATTTGATGCTGTTGCTTTATCTCAGGAGATGCTAATTCAATGGTCTCTTCCGTTTCTTAAGACTGCCTCTAGCTGAATAGTATTTCAGTATAACGGTAAAAGCTTCAGAGACAGACATAAGGAAAAGAGAAATGATCCTGTTTATTCTTGGGTTATCATTGTTTTCCCTAGACTGGAAGATACAGTTAAGATTTCAGAATGTAATCTTGCATACTAAAAACTGCTGCACATTTGGCAGGACCTAATGCAAGAGAAAGTGGGACTCTCTGCCTTAAATTATTCTCCTTTGTGCATTATTCTTCTCCTTCCTTCATGAAATCCCATCTTCAACCCACTCTATCTTTCTATTTTAATAAAATTATAAACAATGAATTTCAAACTCACAGGAAAAAATGTGACTGAATGTATCTTTGGGGCACAGATGAAGCAGCAACCTGCTTCTCTTGGCCTATATTTTCTGACTGCCAGTTCACAACATGTTTTTATATAATCTGCAGAAATGTTAATAGGAAACTGAGGAATTACTACTTAATGCATTGACCTGCACAATTAGTCTTCAAATAAATCAGGATAGCTACTTTATATTCAGTACGCATTGCAACAGTTGATGTGCACAAGGTCATTTGCTAAGACCTATATACATATGCAACAGTAAAGGAGATACCAATCTCCAGAACAAAACTGAAGGAAATTAGTACCATATGTGCAGCACCAGTGACAAAAATGAACCATTTATTCCCAAGTCCAAAAATAAATTTATAATTCTCTGTATGAACTGGTTTTCCTGGATCCAAATATGATAAAATGGCACCCATGTTTTGTTAACAGCTCAGAATTGTGCCTGGCCACCTGGAAGATATTTCTGAGGTCTCGGAAGAGTCTATAGGAATCTGAAAAGGGCCAAAAAAGCACAAAGAAAATCTTAATAGTAAAACAATTAAAAATCAATAAATCTTAAAATAATTAAGAAAGTATTTAAATGAAGAAATAGTCTTGATACCCATTTCCTGGGAATGAGCACTGCGTGAGGAAATAGAAAGTAATTATTCTAAGAACACCTGTGGTAAAATCTTTAATTATGATAATTCAGAGAGACATTAATTAAAAGCACATCTTTAATGTAGCAGTATGGTTTTCCCTACCTGCCACCATCTGGGACTGACTCTCTTCTGCCCTCTCTGTTATTTAACTTCAACAGTAACAAACAATTGTGAATGCAGTTCTGATTTTCTCTTATCTGCTGATCGGTGTGTGTTCCAAGAAGGCATTTTGCAAAAGGGTGTAGTCTGTCTTTTTTTTTTTTTTTTAAAAAAAAAGAAAAAAAAAGAAATAGTCTCTCACCTTTTATTGCTGTGGAAAGACTTTACAAGAGTAACTACAAAATTTGAATGCATATGCTGCCTGAGAGTTGGCTAGCCATGCTCCATTTTTGCTCCTATTTTCCATCACCAAGCAGGTCAAGTGTGCTGGGAAGTATCAGTATCCCTGTTGATTGTCAATCTGCTGAGACAATTTGCTCTCTAAAATGCCAGTCTGGCACTGCACTCACAACAGCGGCAGCTGCCTGAACACTGTGGGGTGTGATGTTTGATTGTAGAAATGATGTAGGGAAATAAGAGGTAGGGGGAGAGATGCAAATGTAGCTGTGCAGTTCAAGTCTAGTGATGAAGGTAGTGTTTAAAATGCCCAGCATGTTAAAACTCCTTTTCTTTAAAGAAGGGACTTTGGTAGCATTGCCTTTCTGCATGTAAAGCACTGACAGGCTCCCATGGCATTTGGTTAAGTAACTTGTGGCATATGAAGGAGAGCAGAGAGGATGTAGATTTAAGTAATTCAAGAGGTTTTCGCAGGTGGAAAAGTTGGCAGACATTGCAATGCCCTGTAAAATTGCAGGGTCGGAGCATGCTCCTATCCCCAACTCTTTTGTGTATGTGATGTCCACTCCCAAATACTGCATGATTGATTGATTGATTGATTTAGGAAGCAATGAAATTTGTTTTCAAAGCATTTCTATGTCTGTTTCCCAAAGCAGACTGCACTAGATTATTGCTAACTGGCTTAATGTTTCACTTAGTTACGGGCTTCCTAAATTAGAGTTCGGTTTATGGTGTTCAAAACCAAAATCATCCCCGACACTACTGCAGTTGCTCATGTTTCTGGTTCACAAAAAGCAGATTAGTAATAAAACGTGTCCTCCTTCTGATCCTTGCCCCCAAAAAGTCAGTTACATTGTGCTAATGAGCACAGTAAGACAAATCAGTTCTGAAGCTTGTATGTGAGGTATTAGTAAGAACTTTTGAAAAGAGACTAAAAGGAAAGTGTTAGAACTCCTGCGTCTTCAAAATATTTGTCTATCTTGCATGCAGTGTGCCAAAGCAATTGTGCTCTGTGAGGCGATGTGTCAGTTGAAATTGGAGGTAGGTAGAATGCTGACTTTGATGCCGGCTTGGACAGTGACTGAACAGGAAAAATACTTCCTCCCTGTACAGCTTTTGTGATAAAGCTATCGCGCAGCAAGCATTTCAAAGCTTCTCATTACAAGTCTGTGAAGAGCTCAAGGTGCAAGGAGGATACAATCAGAGCATCTTATTAGGGAAAATAAACCCTCAAACGATGCTTTCTGAGCACTACGATGGAGTGGCATTGCAGTGCTTCATGTTGCAGGTCTGAGTTTGGGCAGAGAGGAAGGAACCAGGCCAGACAACTGAGGTTTTAATATGTATCAAACAGAACAAGAAAAACTGGAAAAAAATATAGACACATTTAATCAGGGTAATTATAAAACATTTTTTTAGAAGTTTAGTGTATATCATCCTGCTCACATGCATCAATGTAGAGCAATGCTGAATTCACAGTTACATCGGTTTCAAGAGTTCCTGGTTAGTGCACTGGATGATGCCTGCTTTTTACCAACTCTACATGAGGCTTTTAAACTTTAAAATTACTGTTTCTATTAAATGAAGAAACATTTTAAAATTTTGGCATGTGTGTGTTTTCACAAATCATCCACCTAATTAAATATAACAATATGCCATTAAATTTTTATCAACCGAGATAAGCTTAGGCTGCAGCAAATGGATGTTCTATTATAATTCCAGAAAAAAACTAGTCTTAATCTGCTCTGGCCTTAGAATGAGAAAGAAAATGCAGTCAACACCTAAAATCTCAACCCCTACTAATTTGTACATTCTGTGCAGAAGATTTAAAAACTGCAATTCCTTATTTATAATCAGGGAAATTTATAGTGACACTGGAAACTATATGCATGTATTAGGGGAGGAGAGCAAAGAAAGAAAGTGGAAAGGCTTGGGGTTCCAGGTGGGCATTCTCCCGTGCTAAACCATTGATCTAAGAGCTGTTGAGCTCATCATTTTCCTTTTCACCTGAGGATTATTAGTATTAGTAATGTAAATGAATGGAAATTGTGTAGTTGGTGCTTTGCTGAAATTCCTCTTGGCGGGTATGTGTGTATATGTAAGATTTAGATCTTGCTTTATTTAACGTCAGCTCAGTGCTTGCCAACCTACTTAGCAAGTGCTTAGCACATTTAAATTCTTAAAGTTAAGCACATGCATAAGTGTTTGCCTGACTTAGGGCCTCAATCAGAAGTTCTCCATTTTTATGATAATTATTGTAAGGTTGCTTGAGACTTGAGTTAATAGAAGGTTACTTGATCTCTTGTGCATGACAAGTTCTTCCTGGGTAGCCCTGATTAGGTATGTAGTGGCTGTTTCATTGCTACATGATCACTACATCAGGTGTAATTACAATAACACTTTTCTGTCTATACTACAAAATAGTGAATATTTGTTGTGTCCTAATTTTCTAGATTAACATATAGCACCGAGGCAGGAAAAATCACAAGAGATGAAGGGATAAAAAGTGAAAAGGGTAGCAAAGCCAGAATAGGTTTTCCAGTTTCCAATTACATCACTAACTCTCTGGCGTCCTGATAACATGAGGTCTGATTTGAAACTCTATTATCTCTTAAAAGAAATTAAAATAGTACCACTGAGGTCTTTCTGAGCTGAAACTTAGTTCAGTCTTAAATGCCAGAAGATCAAACTGGTTTGGAAAGAGTCTTTCAAAATCCTTCCCACTTGGCCACTTCAGTGTTTACTATAGATGCCTCCCATATGTAACTAAGACCTCTTATTGTTATAAGCTTGTATCTTCTGTTGGCCACAATGTTTATCAATTACAGGGTTATTGTAGCTCTTAAATTGTGTAAAACTGCAAGTACCCTGAGCAGAAGGGAATTTAATACGTGGAATACATGACATCAATGTTAAAAGCTGCAGAGCCAAGATTTTTCAGGGAGTAGAGATGATTGCATTCAGACTACATGAAGTTTGGGCTTGGGAAAGTAGTATTTTGAATCCAAGCTGAGGTCCTCCTGTTGGTTTGACTTTATCACCATTGTATAGTAGTAGACAGAAAATAAAAAAAAACAACACACCACCTTTTATTTCCTTTTCAGTATCTTGAAAGTCTGTTTTTGGAGATGGTTGGAGTATGCAATGACTGTACTTTATGCCAATGGCAAAGATTTTCTAGAGACAGAAAAAACGATGTCTAAACAAAGCTGAAATGTGTCACTGTGTTTCTGTCAGAAAGACTTGGCTTTTATGAGGCTTGTGTTTATGTAAGCAAACAGGATTATGTTATGCCCCAAGACTAGATTTCAATGCATCATTTCTCCAGCATTTGACTTGTCTAACCACAGGACTATAGCTTAGCTAAAAAAAATCTCAAAGGAATACTTTTACGAGACTTAAAGACACAGTAACATGTTCCAATCCCTATTTGCATTTTGGAGTAGAAATACATAGACTAACAGCCACTGCAGAATCATGGTGCACATTCCAGTCTTTTAGAATTTGTGATTTTTTTTGTTCCACTGAAATACCACGGTGGAGGCCAAGTTTATTGTGCTCTGCAGTGAAAAAGCTGAGGAAAAGATGTTATGGTTCAGTACAACTTCAAGTATTTGCCAGACATTTTGTAAGGGCAGACACTGCTGAAGTATCCCACTTCATATTCTGCTTGCTTTGCCAGAAATGCCACAGATTACTAAACCACATTAGTTAGGAAATAGCTTTCTGAGACAACTAAGAAAGATAATCCAAGATTTTAGACAAAGCTATTGAAGTAGAGACAAGCTGGTATTTTCCAAAAGCTAATAATAGAGTGATAAGGGAGTATGATACATCATTTGGGAAAAAAAAGTCACGGGAGAAGGTTTCAAAAGATACTATCTCTATTTGCCGGCAGATAGTACCGCCTGATGTTGAGTCTCTTTCACCTTAGCGGTTACCAAGCACTATTGAAATAATCATGTGTTCATAATCATGTTCAAAATCATACTGATTTGGTTTGGTAGAGGACTTCATGTAGTCCAAACTCATTTCTGGATCTAGAGACACAGTGTTGGGTTCAGTAGATAATAGGAATTCTGGACATTTTTTTTTCTACATTTTTGATCATAATGGAACAACTGGCAATTGTTTTTTTGTGATCACACTGAATTTAAGTCCCTCCAATCTTACACAGTTAGTAAGTAATGGTTTGGATGTTCATCTCAGTTATAAAACAGTTGAATTTCAGTATTTGCAATGAAGAAAAAAAATAAAAAAACTGTGTGTGTGAATGTACCTTTTAAGCCCTGGAACTTATCAATGGGGAGACTGAAAACGCTCAGTTCCAGCCCTACTGGAACTTGGGCACTGTTCTCAGGGCTTTAAGTTCAAAATCATTTAGGCACAAAGTGGATTTAAAGCCAAGTTTTCTATCTTGTGTTTGTGCTATACACCGTGGATTTGAAAAAAAATTGTCTCATCCTCATTTTTTTTTTTTTTTTGGTAAATTAATCTGCCATGATTTTGTCTCACTGTTTGCAGTTTCTTCAGAAAATTCAAACCTGATTTATGTATCTGTGGGACATGCAGATTCACATTTCTGAGAGAACTTAATGTTCACTGGTGTTCATTCTTTTACAGCCAAGGTCTAGTGAAGATCAGCACAAGGCAATTTTTTCAGGAAATGAATTTGAATATGCCTGCCTTGGAAGCAGTACTTTATTATTTGTTTAAAAAGTATTAGCAAGTGGGACAGTTGCTGATGTGAACTTCCTCACTTATCGTTTTGTTTTTCATTCAAATAAAAGTAAACAAATGCTATTTGTAAATATTCAAATTGTAAACCCTAAGACCAGTCAGAGGTACCAGTTTCAAAGCTGTTTACCCTACCTGTTTGTTACTGTTACTTTGTTGAGGTGAAAATACACAGCAGTTTATTTTTGGCAAAACAGGATAAACTAACCATTTGACCATTTAGTTTGGGTTTGCATGGCACATTCTTATCTGAGCAGAAAACGGAGCACCTATATGAAGTGACCTGAGCTCCAGCAAACAGGGGTACTACTTGCATTGAGCGACAGTTTTGGTTTAAAAAAATTATCCGGTGCCACAAGGAGGTCGCTTCTGAAACCAGCTCTTAGATGTGACAGTCTGCCACCCAAAAGATTAAGACTGCATGAAGACTCATGAAATAAATATGTAGAAGAAAGCTATAGCCTCAGTCTGCTATGATGGGAATAAGTATTGTAATTAAGAAACCTGCCGGATGTACTGTGATTCTGAACCAAAGTGTTGGTATGTGGTTAACACGAAATCACCTTTTTGTTGTCTAAGCACAATTAAGTGCTGCCTAGTGTCTCTGTAAATGTATCAGTAAAGAAAGGTGTTATCAAGGGTATGTGGCTGGGAAAGGACAATAAATCTACTTTAGGTTTCTAAAATTCATGTTTAGCTCTGAATTGAGAGCAAGAGTAATTACCATGCACCTGCCTTCACATCACTGACATTAAATATGTTATTTGTTGTCAAGTATACCTATATAGTGTTGCTAGTTTCTTTTATAATATTAGCAATCTCAGACAAAACAGGATGATACTTGCCTTTTTCAGTTACTTACTTCCTGTTTTCTGCCTTGTGCCCTTACATTCTGGAACTAAATCTCATCCCAGTAATTTAGCTTCTACCAAATTCTTTTTCATCATGGAAAAATGAGGATGACTGACTCTATAGGTTAGCAAGCTGCAGACTTCTGTTTCTTCAGTTTTGTGTAACAGGAGTTATCTTCCATTTAGCTAGTTTAGTATTAGGCCTTTTTAAAGGACATCAATATGATACCACAAGATACCTATTAACTGATTTTCTGCTTTGTTTTATAGAGGCTTAGCTTGATTACATGTACAAATCCGTCATTCTAGGAATCTTATATACAAAATGTGCTCGATAGATGTCTATGTTACTTCTTTTCCAAATACTTTCTCAATTCCCCTATCTTGAGCAAGGGAGCCCAGCTGTTGGGCTTCCTTACCTTATAGTTGTTGTGTGTCAGCCCTGTTATCCCAATAGAGCAACCAGGCTGCAATCCACTCACCTGACTAGTGGCTGTAATCTTTCTGCATCTCTTGAAGTTTTGATGAGGTCAGGGACTGGGTAGTTTCCACCTCCTGTTTGAGTTCTCTTACTTCTTCCTCCAATCTCTTCGTTGAAGGGCCAGCTTCTTGATCAAAACTTTCCTCTTCTTTCTCCTCCCTTGTTAATTTGGGATATGGACCCCTTGTTCTCCTTCTCCACTTTTTCTTCTTCACTACTGGAGCAATTGCTGTAGTTGTTGTTTGGGTCCCTCTCTCAGTCTGGATGTTCTCAGAGACAGTTTGAGTACCTGCCTCCACTGCAGTCCTCTGAGAGTACTGAACTGTTGTGGCTTGATAGGCACAGGCCAGGCCTCAGTACAGGGCTAGAAGCTGATGGTTTTCATTAGGATAGGAAAGGCACCCTTCTATTCGGTGTGTGCCTGTTCTGGTGTAAAGTCCCAGGTTATGGGAGGTGATATCTGTCCTAGAAATCTGCCCAAATCCTTCCACACACCTTACCACCCAGGGACAAGCTGTCTTAGGGCACATTTCGGTGTTGGCCAGCTCAGAAGAAGTTGGAAGCCAGGTGCCCACTGAGCCACTCTCACTCCCTTCCTCTCCTCCTCTCAGCTAGACCAGAGGGAAAAAGTAAGATGAAACTTACAGGGTAAGATGAAGGCAGTTTAATGAAAAGTGAAGCAAGGCCATGCACGGAAGCAAAAGAAAACAAAAAGTTAGTCTCTGCTTCCCATCAGCAGGCAATGTTTGACCTATATGGGGAAGCAGGGCTCCAATATGAGTAGCAGTTGCTCTCAAGGACAAGCTGATGCCTCCTCCCCTCCTCCTTTTCTAGATTTTATTGTTGAGCTGATGTCATATGGTATGGAGTATCCCTTTGGTCAGTTTGGGTCAGCTGTCCCAGTTGCGTCCTCTCCCCAGATCTTGCCCACCCCATTCCACTGAGGGGGGAATGTTGGAAAACCAGCCTTGGTGCTGTGCGAGCCCTGCTCAGCAGTAGCCACAACACAAGCGTGTTATCAACACCTTTCTAGCTCTCAATACAAAGCACAGCACTCTGAGGGCTGCTATGGGGAAAATTAACTCCAGCTCAGTCAGACCCAATACAAAAAATATATTTTATAAGAAAGTAGCTGGTGCTGCAAAGCATTGAAAATGTAGCTAATACACACTTTCTGGTAAATAAGAATACTTAAGAACTACATTACTACATGGCTACAGATACGGTTACACCCCACTGATTCTAATTTTTGCTTCCCGTTCGGTATTGCATTATTTATCCCATGAAAAGATAAATAAAAGGGGCAAACTGTTCCTTTTAATTTTCAAATAGAATCAAAAGATGAATGTGATTGGAAAGACTGTTAGCTTTTTAACGTTGTTTACTCACTTTATTGAATTTAAATGAATACAAAGATAGTTTGAGTTCTACTACCACATTTCACTACTAATCCATTTTCATTTGTACAAACTTCTCCTGTTACTAACTTATGAAAGAAGTATATTAAGGAATAGTTCAGTGAAAAAAGCTAATATTCCATCTGTCCAAACAGCATTTATCGCTGCTATTATTCAGCTGAATTTAAGGTAAAGATGAATATAGCTATATACATGTCAGGTATTTTTTGCCATGGTCATACATTGATAAATCCTACTGTAATGTGATCATGGAAAGTTGGTGTATGTACATCAATCTCCATACTAAAAGGATTAATCAATAAAGCTAAAATAATTGGAGAATAATATCTGTGAAATTAAAGTAGTATGAAAGAGATCAGCAAGAGATGAAAAAAACCCCTGTGGCTAAACCATGACTTTGCATTAGTAATCCTTTAATTCAGGAGATGTTTTGAGAAAGATAAATCAAGGGCTTTAAAGGTGAGCAAGACTTAGGCTTTAAAGCAACTATTTCTTCATCAGTGTTACGTGCTGTTGCTAAGCCATTGCATCAAAGGGTGTGGGAAAAGAGCAGAGAGCATCCAGAAATTATGAGAAATATCTCTTGATTCTGAATTTTAATTTCTACAGAAGTATGTAAATGAGAATGCAATTTATTTCACTCCCACCATAAACTTAAGCATCTGTTACTGGTGCTTGAAGAAATGACTTATCAAATTTATTTTAACTGAGAGAATATTTGGTATTCTCAGTTGTCACTGGGTCCGAAAGCTTTCAGAGTCCCTATTGTGTTTGTTTCATTCTTGTCCTTGTCTTGTGAAGAGAATTGCTTCTGAAAAATACTTCTTTGTTTCTGTCATATTTTCTTTCTTTCAAAGTTCTATATATGCCAAGACAAAACTATAAATTTGCAAAGATCATCACGTGCCTAAACTTTGATTGTTCAGGTTTTCAAGGTATTCTGCTGTTGGATCATATTGTTTTGAAGGCCATGGAATACATTAAATTATCCAAGGGCAAAACGCTGGAAAAATGTAAGAAAAATTAGACATTATGGCCATGGCTATCAATCTAATACAGCTTCTTGGAAGAAGGAAATAATATTTGAATACTGCAAC
This sequence comes from Baryphthengus martii, assembly GCA_013396935.1. Classification (NCBI taxonomy): domain Eukaryota; kingdom Metazoa; phylum Chordata; class Aves; order Coraciiformes; family Momotidae; genus Baryphthengus; species Baryphthengus martii. Next base: position 73,556 of record VWZK01001097.1, read on the forward strand.
AAATCTACAAGCCATATCACATGCTTTCCATCTTCTCTTTGAAAGTCTTCTTTTTTGATTTGTTGATTTGTGTTTAATTTGGAAAGGCAGCTGTATCATACCATGGGTCATTTCTCAGTTGCATGGATTTACCTGGCAGTTTCAGCTGGCTAGATAGTTGACTATTGGTAAGCAAAACCAGTTTACCACTGTCATCTGCTGCCTGGTCTTGAGAAAATGTGAAATGTGACTCGCAGTTTTCTGTTTACTGTAACAAGCCTTGATATTTACATTATGCAGAGTGATTCATTTCTCTTGCACTCTTTGCTAATGTATATATGATTTGAGTTTGGGTGGAATTCTTTGGTGGAATCCCAAATTTTATATTATCTAAGACAGACTTTGTATTAATTTACAAAAAGGCAAACTTCATTACTTCATTGCATGAAAACATATTTTCCCCATCATACAGTTCCATGTTGTTAATATAACATTATCCTGGCATAACTGAAATAGGCTTTGGACAATGAGAGTATTAAATATTTGAAGAGAGAAATTTGCTGTTCAGGTTTAAGTTGGAAGAATATTGTTTGAATCCAAAAAGCTAAATGTACTTTATATACACAGGGTTTGTTTGGAAAAAGAGTAGACTAAAATATTTCGCAGAATTGTCTTTTACTGTTGCGGCGATCCTGAAAGACCACGAAAGTGCTACTTTTTCAAAGTTATATTGAATTTAGAAAACAACAAATAATAAAACAGACTTATCCAACCATGTATGCATGCACATTTGATGCACGCACTGTATATTGATATAAGGTAGGCAGCGGGGAGTACTTTGAGTAGGTGTGATGAGGATGCAGACATAGATTATGAAACTACACTACGTGGTATTGCACCAAATGTCAAGCTTTCATTTCTTTCACTTTTGTGTAAGAAAAAAAAATCAGGAAGGATTTTTTGAGTGTTTTCCAAGTGAAAGAGAATAGTTTTCATCCAGTCTCTAGTAAAATTAAATGAAATAACAAGTGACATGTGTGCAAAATCCCTGGGAAGTGTTGCCAGCAATCACTGTGAATTGTAGTTCAGTGGGTTCATTTTCAGCTTTGGGGATTTGGCAGTAGAAATCTACAGAAGCTTTAAGTTACCATATTTTAATCTGCAAGTATAATTCTCTGAATTTCCCTCATTTCCCCTTAAGAGCAGTTGTTAAAATTTGCTATTCTTTAGGGAGCCTGACAGACTGAGGAAATAGCAGTTTTCCAGAATTTATGCCAAAGCAAAGTTTTACTTTAATTACTGTCAAGCAGCTTATTTTTCTTACAGCTGTAAAGTAAGTGTCTGTATCTCCTTATAACTAGCATTACAGTAAATTGAAGGAGGCAAGTACCTGAAAGCTGAAACAGCTTTGAGGATCGTGAGTTATATCAGCTGCGTAGGTGGAGCTGAAGAAATAGAATTACATTTACTGTTTCCATATCAATTTTTTATGGAAAAAAAGAATTTATTTAACTTAAGAGCTTTGGGTAGTCTTATGTGAAAACAGAAGCTGGTCCATTTTACACTAGAGACAGCATCGAGCTACAAAATCCAGGATACTTTCCAAGTCTGAGGTTGGGCTTGCTTTACTTCCAATTTACACAGTCCATCTGTCATATCGAACAGCAATATTTTAAATCTGACATACCTGGGCACCTTTCTAAACTGCTCTGAAATAACAGGGCCACATTTCTGATCTAGCTGGTGATGAATCTTGACTGGGTATTGAATAGGATCGCCTTGGACAGTAGATACTTTAAGAGTGGAAGGTGTATAGACCACCAAAGGGAACCATTTTGTAGCATAAAACCAGATTATTTTCCGAACTTGAGGTAATTGGTAACTGTCTCTCATTTGAGTGTTACTCATACTTAATAGAACTGCTGATTGTATTTCTGTTCAGAATCTTTTAGTGACAGCATGTAGCTTCCTAAGTGAAAGCTGCATTTGCTCTTAGCTCTTGACAGTTCTTATGGGATAAAATAATTTTCCAGAATAACCATAAGACAGTTATGTCAATGAGAGAAAAAATGCTGGAGAACTGAGTCAGTAAGAATGTTTCCAAGTCAGTACCTTTGTTGAGAAGGACAAATTTCAAACATATGTTAAATATACTTTGAATTACAGACTTAGATTCCTCTGTCTGTAACATCAAATACCTTCAACCCCTTTTTTTTCCCCTTAAAATTTTCTCTCTTCAAGTGTTGCTGAAACAAAATCTGCCTGTAGTGTGAGAATTGCTAATTGGGCTTTCTAATTACCATAAAATTTGTCAGCGCTTTATAAAGAATGTTGCTATTGTGTGCTGTAGTGATAGTGTAATTAAAGCATATGCAAAATCTATAAATAGCCAACTCTTTTTGCATATACTATTCCTGTAGGCTATCCGTGGACCAGCTCAGGTATAGGGTCATTCTGGTGTTTGGGCAATACAAAGGCATGAGGAGCAGTGGGGAGGGAAAGCCGAATGCCTAGCTCTTTATGCACTATTCCTGCCAGTGCAAGCAGCTATAGTCATGCAGCCTGCTGCTGGGCTCTGATTTTGGAGCAGTTCCTTAGCTTTAAAGGGAGGTAATGAGTAAATCTTTCCTGACAAAGGAAGGGTATGAAAGAAAGTGTCTCAGACCTGATTTTATTTGCTGCTGAAGCAAAGTTAAAGAGCAGAATTCTGCAACAAACTGAATTCAGTTTCGTACTCTAGCTTCAGCATCTTCCATTTTTGATGACTCAAACTGCATGGGAAAGGTGGTACGCAAAGATTTTTTTCATAAAATGAGCACTGTCAACCTGCAATATTTTAGGTTTTTGTTTTTGTGGTCAAATATGTTTTACGCTTTAAGTGATCTGTTGTTTTGCGAAATATTGAAACCCTGTATCGTCCATTGACTTTGTTACTCTCCTGCAGATATATCTTTAACAATGGCTGAGCCTGGAAAATAACAGATTATGAATTTTATGACCTCCTTTATCAGAAATGGCACTTAAGATCTGTGGTTTTCTTTTGGTGTAACATTAATGCTATTTGTGGCATAGCAGGACTGTCAAGAGAATTTAAAAATTAAAGTGTATGAATCATCAAGAAAACAGTGGTAGTGTTATTTCCATGACTACTGGTCCATGATGTAACTCTGGATCAGATCTTGCTTTATTACTGAGAACAGAAATTCAGTGGGTTGTGAAAGAAGTTCCCTGATATTCCTCGATGCTTTCTTTGATACCACAAGCCACCTACGTATTTAATTCTACTTAAATATTTTGGAGTAATTCAGTAACTGAGAGCGATGGCACAAAAATGTGAAAACCTCATCTTTGCACAGGAGAGCAAGAATGCTAGTTATTTATTGCAACATATTGCAAAACGTTTCCAGAGAGGATGGACATGACCAGAAAAGATGCTCCTGCATTTCTCTCAGGTTGCCAAAGAGGAGATCGTTAGGCTCACTAATTAATTGTCAAGTTTAATCAAATAGAATGAAATGAGCCTAGAGTTTGTAGGCACTTCTAAACCACTAGCAACATATAAAGCCTCTGATTTAGTCTTTTATTTCATTAAACAGTTATTAATTTGCTCTAGTATTTCAGCTTCCCTGAATCCTCAGCATGTTGTGTTGAAATGCCATCTGTTTTGCTTTCTTGTGATCTGAAGATTCAACTATGGTTAGCTTCAGCTAAGTAACTTAAATTCTTGGCTCTCTATGAAGCAGTGAAATAATTTTGGTGACTAACAAAAATATTTAGTGTTGCCTTTTACTACACAGTCCTGAACATTTGTGATGATAGAATATTTTGGGGGGTAGTTAAAACAATGAAGTCTATAATGTTTTGATATGACCAATGGGGAATGCTGTGGAAACTCTTTCTGATTAATGGGGCAACCCTTTTCTTTTACCTCTTAGATGATTTGAAGGAAATGTTTTTATTCTGCAGAGAAGGCTCAGAGAACTTTTGTTGCTAAGAATATGCCCCAATACCATCTTGTCACATTTCACAGGCTTTTGCCTGGAAGGAGTAAGGGAAAACATTGGGAAAAGCCTGGACTCCCAGTGTGATAAAAAAGAACCTCTTTCAATATGTGTTATGGGCAACACATGATTCATGCTGTAAGACTGCTGTGCAGATGGCACAGCTGTGAACAACAAAAGAGAGCATGGGCTGTGATATGCATTAAATCTTCTTTTGCTGTTGAGTGGAAGAGCAATGCCCTGGGCACCACTCTATGTAGCACCCATACCTGACCTATGGGTCTCCTCACCCCACACCAGGCCCTTGGGTGTGTGGGAGCTTCTGTTTTGTTCTCATCCTTTTAAAGGTGACTGTGTTTTATTTCTTTCTCAGATTATGTGCAACACGTCCATAGTGAATGCCACTTTCATCTTTGTTTCTGGGTGATATACTGACTTAGTAGAGGATTACTAACTTTGTGTTACTATTGCAATCCCATGCAGCGGGCAGCATAACTCATCCAGTTGCTACACCTGGCTCAGGTTTGTGCATGAATGTCTGGATAACATATGTTGTTCAATCTACAATTTAATAGTTAACACCGTGCCCTCCTCCCTCCACTCCTATTGTGTTTTGAATTCTGTATAGTGTATTTCTTCATTCTTTGATGCAGAGAGTTAGTGAGATTTTTTTTCCAAAATCACAATTTTATATAAAAGATATTTCCTTTTATCTCATCTGTTCAAAAAATTATATTGTGTCATGGTTTCTTGGTTTTCTCGGGTTTTTTTTGAGAAGGGCTGCCCTAAAAGTTGTTAACAAGGTTTTAAATAAGCTGTATAGAATTAAAATGGTAAATTGGGAAAAAAAAAGAATCTGGAATGTTGGGGTTTATTGAGAATATTTTAAGCCCTCAGTCTGGACACATCTGAGCACCTAGAAAGCCCACAGAAGATTTTATGAGACTTGTGAAAGTGTAATAGGGCTATGCTGGGAAGGCAGACGGTGAAAACACAGTGTGGGTGGACTCCTGGATAATATCCCTCTAAAGCATACAGTCTCAGATGTCACAAAAGTCTAGAGAAAATACAGGGTAGTTTTGCAATGATGCTGATGCATACCTTTGGGCCGCCAGGTAGGGGGTGAATTTGCATCTTGTTCCTGCCGAGACTGTGATGTAGTCAAGGAAAGGTTGCATGAGGTAGAGGTGTGGCAAGCGTACAGACTCACTGAGCATACAAGCTCCAGGATGGGAGAAGGCATCCTTGTCCTGCAATTTAATACGTGATGGACAACTTGTTTAGTCACCTTTTAGTGGCGCCAAAAGGTGTGAGGCACGTTAATGAAAATATTATTAAGTGGTCACTAAGAAAATATGGATTTCGTAGAAATGTTACATCAACATCCCACTTCATTCTCTCTTTGAAATAATTTTGTCCATTTCAGTCTTTTTTTGAATGTTTGCTCAGATTGACACCAAAAAAGCTTCACTTTCAGATACACTTTAAAAGCAGCAAAACATTTATTTTATTATATTGACGGAGAGCATCCATTACTTGATTTACATGAGATTTTTGTTCTAAAGATTTCTCTTCTAGATGTCTACTTGTCTACTGCAGTCTGATAGCTGAAATAGCTTTATAATGTAGGTGAAAGAACAGTTTTAGAGTAGTTAACTTAGGTTAGCTAACTAACATCCATGTGGCTGTAGAGACCCATGGAAGTTATAAAAATCAAGTTAGGAGTTGATTAAATAGTGAGCAAATGAGCCCATGCTGAGCTCTGGCCTCACTACAGCTAAGTTAAGAAGGGCCCATACTTGAGCTAACTAGTTTAAAATTAGCTAGGCTTTATCTACATGCTGTATTACAGTTGCAGCAATGACCACAGTAGATGCGGTTGCACATTTCCAGGAAAGTTACGCTGGAAATACTTGAAAATGACCAAATTATAAACTATTATGTTTAGGTTTTGTACTTTTCTGTATAAATTGACCTTTTGTATCAGACTACAAATATTCTCATATCAATTGAGTGAAAAGCCAAACATGTACCAGTAACATAATTTGCTCTGCTTCACAAAGCTAACATTAAATTTAAAACCAGCACCTTGACAACACTTGAGAGAGTGTCACAGTCTCTGTTGGAGAAAGCTAATTACTTTTATGTGATTTATTGTATAAGCAGAAACGTCTCCCCATTCAATTTTAAAATGACAAAAGGCTATTAGCTCCTTTATTGCCTGTTCATCAGACTGACATATTCATGCTTATCTTAAAGTGAATACGTCTTCCTACGCGATACCCATAGCTATATAAATACATTTTTGAGAAAGCTGCTGGTTTTGCTTAATTGTAGGATACTCATCTGAGATCACATTTGGTACCTATACTGTTTTCTGTCATCTGGAATGCTACTGAAATGCCCTTACATCCAGCTTACCTAGCTGGCTAACACAGGTACCTGAGCTGGTTGCTGACTGTTGCTTGGTGCTCTTCTCCCTCTCTGCTTCAAACAAGAATGTTCAGGAAAATTTTATTTTTTCATGAGGTGATGGTTTTTATTACTACTTAATTACCAAACGTTTCAAAATTCAACTAAAACTCTTTTTGACTGCAGGAGAGCTTTGTGCTACTTCTACAGTCTCCCTTGGATACTGTGACAGAGTGTAAGGATAGATTTATCCATCTATGTCTATCTCAAGCTTCTTGTTTCATGTGTTGTTTAGGTTTTAAAATCTTGCTAGTCAGGACAAAAAACTTGTTGGCAGAGAGACTCTTTCATATGTTCCTGCTGACAAAGAAGGAACGATTTCATTAAGGGGTGAGGCAATCCGTTGTCTGTTTTGCATCATTTGAGAGATGACATTTCTGAACATTGACTAGTTCTAGCATTTGTTATACTATCTTTCCGTATGGTAAATTTCAGTATTTAGATATGTATCAGTATCTTCAACGTATTTCCAGCTTTTTCTTCTGTATGCTAAGGTAGAGATAATATTTCAGTTTTCAGTGAAGCCTTAAATACTTGTTTAATTGCTCAAGACGTGGTTTACTGTAACATTTTTCTAATGCTGTTAACATTATTGTGGTTAGCTGAAGTTCAGATTCCTTTAAGTATAACCACAGGCACTATTTTAACCCCTCAAGAGATCAGTATATCAATTTACACTGTAATCGTGATCCTGATGGCCAAAAGCTGTACAACCTCCTCTTTTTTTTTCCCCATTATCTTCAGAGAGTACAGAAAATGGCACAGAATAAGACCTTTGGGTGGATAATTGTCCTCTTCAAACACATACATAAATGTCATTAATACTAATGGACCACAAAAGTAGGTATTAAGGGGCAAATAGTGCATATGTTTTCCTACAGAGATCAGTGTCTTATTCTGCCAGACCATTGCCTGTCAGGGAGGATCAAGGTAGTGGTGGGGGAGGAAGGATGGTTTACTGCTTCTATTTGTTGTATTTTGAACTGGTTAGAAAATGCAGGAAATAAAACTTTTAGAGACAAGGTTCCCAGAGACTGAGCTCTGTTTGGTGTGTGTGTTTGTCAGGAGATAGTCGTTAGTATGAGAAACAAAGGACAAAAAGAAAAAAATTCTGAATATGCCTATTTTTAGGCAATTTCCCAGCCAGACTGATGTAGTATTTTGTCTGTTTTTAGTAATTGAGAAAACTAATCTCACCATGACATTCTTCTCCCCTAGCAAAGAATCTTTCTTTCTGAACTATTTCAAGCCCAAGGAGTTTGTAACCTGCTGAAAGTTTCTACTGTGCTATCGAGAACTAAGGCAATTAAAAAGATTCTCCTTTAAAAAAACAGACATGTAATACCACAGTTGGACAAGAATGTCTGATATAGGTGTCTCCAGACATGTTGCTGCCAACCGTAGGCTGTTAAACCCATTAATATCAAAAGATGCCATAAATATCTCCCCAAAGTCACTAAATTGATGAGAATCATCTCAAATCTGACCACACGCTCAGGAAATACGTGCTCCTCATTGAGGCAGGCTGATGAGTGCTCATGATTTACCCACGCACAGTAGTCTCTGAATTTCTGCCAATGCAATTTCAAGAAATTTTTAGTATTTGCTATCAGTTATTGTATTCCTGCCTTGGTTAGAAAAGCAGTAGAGATGCAATATTAATTTGGCCTATGGATTGCCCACGACAAACAATGACAATTATATCCTAGATTGCAAATAAACAACAGGAGGCTGATGCCGCTGAGGGCGTCAACACTTTGAGACAAGCCCATTAAAACGATTCATAACCCCATGATTAGTTATGGGCCGCTTTGCAGAAGTGTTGAGACGTCACAGCTACACCGGTTGGGGTAAGAGCTGCCGGTACACCATCACTCCAAACATATGTCCAGTTGGAATAAGTGCCTACACGTATGTCTCCTTTCTTGGTTCAGGATCCCTGAAACAGAGGGATTTTAGCCTTGCAGTCTGCCTGTCTTTCAAAGCTTAATTTTCACTGTATTCAATGCAATGAATCTTCTCCACAATGGAAATAGTGTTAGAGGGGGAAAAACAGTTACTTTAGAAGTCACTAAAAAAAGATAAAAAATTACTTTGGAGAGAATGTCCATCTAATTCTCTTTTATAAAGAATGCCAAATACTTTAGTGAGTTTTGGACTGTTGTTTGAAGGAGGATCACATAGGCTACCACTTGCAGTTCTCCAATGGCAAGTAAGACATGACAGAAGAATTTCATCCAGTCTCCAAAAGGTAATAAACAGTTGACAGAAATTTATTGTTTTAGTTCAAAACTTTTATGTTCTTGAGATTAATGAATTAAAGGAAAGGACTATAAAAAAAGGATTGCTATCTCAGAACTCTGATCTCTGGGCAAAATGGAATGGCAGCTTGCACTGATTTGTTTTTTTATTATTTTTTTTTTCAATACAGTATTTCAATATTTTTTTCATTGCAGTATTCTAGATTACTTGCCCTTCTCACTTGGAAAATGAATGTTGTTGGAAATTATGCCTTTATTTATGTGACATTTATTGTCTTAAACTTGCAGCCCTCAGCTCCTTTGAACAAATTATAAGAATCAGAACTATTGAAAATTTGTCAACTTTTCAGAAATGTAAAATGCAACGTACTTATCATTAGATATTCCACAAAAACAACATGACAAATTTGTGAGATTCCTTTCTAAATCTAAATAATCTAAAAATTACTGGATTAAACATTATCATATGAAGATTTTTTTAATTTATTTTTCCCGTAATATTAAATATGGCAATAGCTGAAATCATCAAAAGAAACAAGCATGAGAAGGTAACTTTGTATACTTTGCAAAAAGCAAAAATCAGAATTCATTAAAATATTGTAGTATATTTCAATATTTTGAGTGGAATATAAACAGAGTGGGAATGAAGCGTCATGTTAAAATAAATTAACAGCTGTAGGTAAAATGAATAAATAATAACCCCTAAAGTTACAGACTTGAATTCTGTCACACCTAGAATTACCCAAAAATCTGTTACCATATTTTTGCCTCAGCCAGCTTCAGGCATACATCGACTGAAAAAAACAGTCCTAAGCAAGGACACCAACCACATGCAATAGCTGACAACAATGTGCCACAACACTGGAACCCAGAAACAATTCTGTAATTCATTAGTTCATCTTCCAACCTTGGGTAACAAGCTGGACATCAGTTGAGAATATAAATGTTTTTTTTTTTCTCAAAGTGGAAAACCTTTGTTTTTGAAACAGCTGACCTTTCAGGAAGCAGGCCGTAATTACTCTTGGCAATCCCTTTGCACAGAGATTCTTATAGTGAGCAAGGTCAGATTCAACTTTTTCACAGAAAGTCTAGATAAAAGTTTTTGCCAAGTCATTGAGATGATAAAAAACAAAATCCCTGAGATAGTATCATCTAGTAACTTTAGAGTAGAGAATGCTCTGTGTGTGCTTTAATTTCTTTAGTTGTTGCTTCTCTTTGATTATTTTCTTGATCTAAAAATGAGACAAATAAAATTACAGGTTCATGACATACCTCTTCTCTTTTTCCTCTCCTTGACCTGTTTCTCAGTACCACCTTATATTATTGGTGTTTGGATTGTTTGTTTTAATATGCTAAATTCACTGTAAATCTCACTTTCTTCAGCTGATACAGATATAAGTTGGCTGAACCACAATTAATGAGTCATAAAATGAATGAGTTACAAATTGCTTCTTTAATATTTGGGATGCAGTAAAAAATACAATTATTACATATATATTTATAGTCCTCAAATAAGATAAGGAAAAATGTAGACCTCTATATACATTGTCCTGGCTTGTCCTTAGACAACATATGATTTCTAGTTTTGGTAAAAGTTATTTCTTGAATAACATGCCGGCGTGAGTGGATGGTACTGAGAAACACAAGTGCTGGAACTGAGAAATAAATAATTCATCTTGGAATAGTTTATTTTGTCATTGTGATCCTTTTCTATTGTTTTTTAGACACTTCAGTGTCTTGCTAGTTGTATTTCTCACGTAAATACAGCAGTCTGTGAAGGGGACTAATGGAAAAAGCAAAAGAGTGGCAGTGATGGAGTGGGAGAGTCTTTTCCATAGATACAGTAGCACCTAACTGCTGTAGGTATCTATATCTATAGATGGTCCTTTTGCACAAAGAACATACGGAAAATAAACTGTTTACAAAAAAAACCAACTTCTGTAACTGGTATGAGCATGTTGCATGTGTTCCCCAACGCATCTGCGTTTATACAAGCAAATTGATTAAAGTCCAGAATCTGAATATCTAAAGGTGTTGTGTTTAACCTCTGTTGGCAGCTAAGCACCACGCAGCCACTCCTCCACAATTCTCACCACCACCACTCCCTCCTCATGGGAGACAGGAAGGAGAATCTGGAGGAAGAAAGAGGCAAGATCTTGTGGGTTAAGGATCGTTTAATAAGACAATACAGAGAAAAGGAAACAAGGCTCTACTTGTACCCAAGATACTGCTTTCCCTGTTCCAGCTGCAAGCTGAAGCCACATGCTGAAGCAAGCTGAAAACAGGTGGTCCTATGGCAGGGCAACTCTCCCTTTATATAGGGGCAGGACTCAGCATGGTATCAAGCATCCGACTGGCTGGTTTGGTTGTTTATCTTGGCTATGGTCCCTCCCAGCTATGGCTCCTTGCAACTGCTTGGGCCAGCAGGTGCTGGTGATGATAAACCTGAACTGAACCCAGAACAAAAGGTCAAATTCAGAAAATGTCTTTTTCTAAAACCACAAAGAAATCTCTCAAGTAGTTTAGCAAGGTTAAGTTGGCTTAGCAGGGAGATCTGATTTAGTGTGTTTTTTGTTTTGCCTCTTGGTAAAATTTCAGTGAGTCTGTAATTATATGACGGTCACTATTCTGGCTTCCACTTAAAGCCTGAAAAATTTACTTTCTTTAAGGTACTGCTAAGGAGAATGATACACTTTAAAAAATGTTTTCACATTTTGAATACAGGACAGATTTTCACTCTCTACAAATTGAAAGCATTACATTTCATAGTCTCTGGTATAAATATGATCATTAACAAGCTCTTGCATCAGGGTATGTGCAAGAGTATCACCAGCTAATCAGCAAAGCTGATTGTATTAGGTCAGCCAGAGAGACTAATGACTCCAGGAAAACCGCAAAGGCCTCAAGATGTCAATACTTACTCTTTTTTTTTTTTTTTAAACAGTGAGAATATTAAAATCCCAAACAAATACAACACGAAACCATAAAAGATAATATTTCTGCAGTTCAGATGCTTTTGTTTCTCTGTTTTTAAGGAAAGGCGTTGTGATAATACTTGCAAATGTGCAAAGCAACCATCTGCAGAATTCTGAATGTAAATTTAGACATTTATGGTACTCTGGGGTTCCGATACTAGTTTTGCTTTGCTACTAAGGTTGGTATAAACCTTAGCATCTGAGCTGTGTGACAACAGGATGTCCTTCGTCACTTGGTATGTATCCTTATTGTTTAGAAAATCTGAGATTTGTTTGCCACTTACATCATGAGTGTTGATGTAGCATTGAGATGACCTTGTTATTCCCCCTTATATGGTTTATCTCTGCTGATAAGCAGCACAATGTTTTCGCAGATGTTATCAAATACTGTTAGAAAAATGTTGCCTTGTGCCTGAGGAGCTTTCCAAGCTCTGATGTATCAAAAAGACATCGGCGATCTCTTGAGATCTTTTTTTTCAGTGTGCACAATGTTTATCAAAATGATCCGCTTCTTTTTTGAGAACGTGATTGCCTGCCAGATGTTGTCAATTGTGAGGTATGTTTCCTTTGTGTTATTACATTTTTGATGCTGCTTGTAAGAGCTGATTAGTCCCAAATGCTGAAGAAGAAGTGAACAGCACATGCTGCATTAAGGGAAGTTTTGCTGTGCTTCAGAGTGGGCAGTGAAGTGCTTTGTGCCCTTCCAGAGGTAACCTGGGCAGTGAGACAATGAGCTCTTGACCTTTCCAGTAGGAATACTGGTGGTGCTGCCATTTGATCTACAACATATGGGTTTGGTGCTGCTGATGTGAGTGTTTGCTCTCAGGCTGAGTTAGGGCTCTGGTGTGCATAGTGACAAATTCTAGGTGATTTCTTTCCATGTTTTCCAAAGCGCTATTATAAAAAGTGACGTTGATGTGTATACTTGTATATGTCCTAGTGATGCAGAACTCAATAAGAAATATGTTTTATTCCAACTGCAATGATGTAGCACAGGTCCTATGCATAATAACTTTTAATGAAATGTTAGGAATAATTAAACAGAGCAGAACTCTGAAGTTCTGCTTTATCAATGGGGTTAAAAATAGAAACATCAAAAAGCAGGAAGAATATCGATAAGAAACATATAAATATATCTCTGTGTGTGTATGTGTGCATCTATATAAAGGAATATTTTTTTAAATATTTTTTTCCATTCAATAGGGTGCCAAAGATACTGTGAGGAAGTTCCAGAATAGTAAACTTGGTCATTTTATTGCAGATTCTAAGGAAACTACATTCTATGCTTCATTTGGCATTCTGCTCTTAGCTACTTTATTTCATGTTATTGAAAGACTTGCTTTATGCTAGTGTCTGTTTGAATGTCATCTTTATTTCTTTACAAAAGTCTATATTCTGCTTTGCACATATTTCGTCAGATGTGAAGTATCTTAAGTATTGCTGAAAACCAATCTGTGTTCTAACAACAACAAAATATTCCTGAGAGTTTACCAACAACAGTAGTTTGATTGACTTTTTTCACAAATTAGACCATGTTCACAAGTAGAGGAATTTAATCAGAGTACTTTATAGTAATAAAGTTTTGACTGTAAAAAGAACCCCAAAACCATTTTTGCCTTTTGTTACATATATAGTAATGGTCACTGTCCAGATGTGATACTAATTACTGGGAATCAGTTGACCTGAGTATTGAATGTGTGTAAACTAGTGAAATATTTATAATATTTATGTTAATGAAATACAAGTGTCACAATAGATTTTGCATCTGTTACCGTGGTGAAGCAGCTACTGCTTCAACCTCCATTGCCCACTTTGCAGCATGGCAAAACTTTCCCTAATGCAGCATGAGCAGTTCTCTTTTGCCTTCAAAATTTGGTACTAATCAGCTTTTACAAACAGAAACAAAAATCTATAATGCAAAGGAAATATGTATTACTGTTCTCTTATGACAGTTCATAATGTTTCAGAAAAAGTCAGAAGAATAAAATGCAAGTACAGTCTTGTTTTCTGTCTGAATTGCTCCCTGTTTACTTTTCTCAGTATGTCAGGCTCTTTTTTTCTGTTATATCAGCTGTAATTTACTTTGAGGTGTCTGGTGAAAGAAGAAAAACTGAACTCTCGAAATACTTTCTCCTGTGGTTTGCCTGTTATGTTTCAAGCCATATTCTAGGCATAATTGAATGAATAGTTCCAGGGTAAGAAATAATTATTTTAGTTAAAAACTTCCTCTCTTTTCCTTCCCAAAATGTACAAAGATTACAGTACCTGTTTTTGTCTGACTGCTCCACAAAGACACTGCCTGTATCTCTGGATTTTTCGCTTACACAGAACTGTGAAAAGGGTCTGCTGTGGATGTTAAAAAAGAAATTAAAAACATATTTCTGACCTGGAGATGTTGAGCAGTGAGGAGGTGATAAAAGTGGATGCCTGGCTTCCATGCAGTTATTACTATCCTTTAGCTACTACTAAGGAAACTTTAAAGTGGAAAGCATTATTTTAGTTTGTATAGCTGTTTTGAATGGTGACAGGCTTTTAAGAAGAAGTATAAGTGCACCAAAGCAGAACACAACAAACATTTGACACAGCAAATAGATAAAGGTCTTTTGCCCACAGATTTTTGCACAGATGGTGTTGGGGCAGTTCCAGGCACCTACAGGTGCAGAAGGCCTTCTCTTATTCCTCCTTCCCTTCAAACAGCTCTCAAACTCATAAGTCTTTGAACCCTGGAAGTACGTTCCTTCTTGCCAGATGATTTATAAAGGTTTTGCCAGCCAACTAGAAAGCTTATGCTTGAAATTCTTTAAGACACTTTGTCTTACCTGGTAAGATATAGTCAGCTGAAGAAAAAACCACACATGTTACAGCAAGTCTCAGAACTATTACTGATTGTCACTGGTTTGCCCTATAGAAGAAGGTGAAGTAGCTCTGTGACATTGCTATAGTAGCTGCAGTTCTTGAGTGTCATCCTGAGAATTACAAGGGCCATGAAGGCTACTCCAGAGACAGACAATGATTAATGCCACTGTATTTGTAGACTCACCGATCTGAAAGAAACCTCAGGAGATGATCTAATACATACTTTTGCCCAAAGGCAAAGTAAACTCCACTTAAAACATTCATTAAAGACATTTGTCTGATCTGATCTCTCCACTGGAGATGGAGATTGAGCAACAGTTCCCTGATTGATTTGCTCCAGCACTTAACTAATTTCTCTCTCTCTTCTTTATCTTCAACTACACAGTACTTCTTGTCATCTATCCTAGTTCCATAACTTTTGTGATGTGGTTATTTGAGGGCTTGAATGGAAGGTAAAATAGTGTGATTCACACCTCCTAGATGAGTTTAAAATATGAAAGTGAAGACCAGAAGAAAAGGTATGTTTCTTTTGCTTAAAGTTAACCAAATGAGCTCTTGTCGCCTGGGGAATGGGTTAAATAGAACCACTTGGCTTCCAACTACATTTCACATAAAGAAATATGAACAAATTCTACTTCTGAAGCACAGAATTTAGGGACTCTGGGACTGTTTATTGTCCATAAAGGTATTGCAGGGGATAACACATCATTAGTTTGCATAGAGGCATTCTGCAGTTTAGAATGGAATATACACTGTAACCTAGCAGAAAATAATATATGCTTGATGAAAATTATCTGTCTGAGCATTACTGGTTTTGTCAAAATATCAGCTCGAAAATAAAATGTGAAATTTGTGTTTCAATAAAATTAATGGAGCCCATCAATAGGACTTGAGAAAGTTGTTTATGATGCTCTCACAGTGTAGCGGCCATAAATTAATTGGATCAATGTCCCAGAAAACATCTTGACAGCTGAAACAAGTCTGCATTGCAGCGTCTGGTAGCCTGGAGTATGTTGGGCATGTTAGAGCCAAGGGGCATGGAAACAGTTCTCCCTAGTTACACGGGATGCAACTATTGTATTCAAAAGGCTGTACAGCTCTGGATACCTGAACATATTGTCAGCTGGCCTGCAGGTGACTAAAGGCCTTGGAGGACTTGGTGATAGATCTTACCAAGCTTGTCATGTCCACCAGGGCGGTGTGTCAAGCATAGCTTGCTGCAACATTGACTTCAGAGCATGTTGCTTCTGGTTTCACCTTTCTAAACACATAAGCAGTTGAAAATAGTTACATCTGTTCATGAGCAAATCAATTTTATGTTTCTCTGTGCTTGTTGCTAGAGTGTTATGGAAGTTTTTAGTAGTGACTGGTAAGATGAGTCAAGGTTTTCCGTGAGAGAATATGTCGTTCATCCATCTGATGTGAAACTTTAAGTGAAAATGCCTACAGTACACCAGGCAGGAAGAATATCTCATTGATTTAATTCACTAGTATCTATGTTTAACCCATATTTGGGGCTAAACTACTGCATCTGCTCTCTCATCCAATGATCCCTCCCCAGCAGAGAAGGGGGAAAGGAGTAAAGACCTGTGAATGTATATTTTGTGTATTTTAGTCAGAGCTTTACTGCGCCTTGTAAATAGCATAGTAAACCGACTAAAAAGTACAGTGTTATGCGGATTACATTTGGTGAAAAGTTTAATCTCTAACCACCCAAGCAAATTTTCTTTTCTACATTTATTGAAACATTTTAACGATGTTTAGGGTTGGGAAAGGAGATTCATGTGGGGGAGAGGGGGCTCATAGAAATCCTGCTCTGTGGGGCTTGCCCTGAGCCTGAAATGGAGACGTGGGCAATTGCTTGTCACTCTGCATCCAGAGTCCTAATCCTCCCATGTGTTCAGCTATAGTGCAAAATAGAACAGTTCAACAGGAGAGGTCAGGACAGATTAATTCTGTGTAGCCCGTGGTTTGAGGCAAACTGTTTGGAGATGAACAGCTGAAGTTCATATTCGCACTCCAAGACAGAAAGATGGAGCTGTGATTCCTGGTAACATTTGTGCACAAACTATGGGAATGGTAGGAGTTTGAGAAACTAAGAAAAGAAGGGTAGGGAGAGGGTA
Source organism: Baryphthengus martii (assembly GCA_013396935.1). Lineage (NCBI taxonomy): Eukaryota > Metazoa > Chordata > Aves > Coraciiformes > Momotidae > Baryphthengus > Baryphthengus martii. The sequence goes on from VWZK01001097.1 coordinate 90,223, forward strand.
AGCATCATCTCTTTTCTTCTTTTCCATTTGTAAGCTACTGTATGAGAATATTTCTTTTTTTTTTCTTTTAAAAAATTCTGCAAATGGAAATGTTTTATTTTGGATAAAAATAGGTACTATGTTGGTAGTTTTCACTCTTTTTTTTTAACAGTTTATCACTGATGACTAACTGATGGAGTTCTGAACAAGTGTGGTTTTGGTTTAGTCGTAGAAATTCATACAAGGGTTGCTCTGACTTCATGCATTAGCAATTTGACAAAAATCAAACATTTTTAAAAAACGGACTTCAATCCATTAAGAAGTATTACTGAAATGTTTGAACCCAGCTGGATAGAAGTGTTCAAACTAGAGAAAATAACTCCTTTGTGCTGCATCGCTAAAAACATACTAGCTTCCAAATAAATTAGTACTCGGGTAACATCAAGTCCTAATTTATTTCTGTCCCCTAGACTCGTCTACCCATCTGTCCTATCAGCTTAGTTTCTGTCGCTGCAGATATAAATGTCTTCCAAACATAGAATATGCCAGAATTTCTGCTTCTGTTTTAAAGTGAAAGCCTATGTGCACAACATCTGCAAATTAGAGCTGGCACCAGAAGAGAATGAATTAAAATGTAAATCTGGCTGTGACTGATGTAAATATAAATCACAGTATAAGACTTACACTCATCTGAGATAGTTGTATATCAAAAAAGGTTCATACAATTCTGTTAATAAATGAAAACTTTTTTTTTTTTAATCAAACTAGCTTTTATCATATCCAGAGCATCTTCCCATATCACTTGACTGTAGAAAATCCAGTTGCCTTTAGCAACAACTTGAAGAAAGCAACTGGATTTTCTACAGTCCAAGGGAGGGGAATAAATAATAATGAAGCTCATTAATCCTCTTTTCCATTACTGGCAATGTCAGATAAACCTGCTTAGATACTCTTGAGAAATGTTATGTGGATGATTTATAGCATGTGTAGTTTTTAGCTGTAAGTGTAATTTTGAAATGTGGTACCTCTATAGATTCACCAAAGGATAGAATAGCAGATAAATCACAGCACCATATAATAGGCAGTTTCAGTATGTCTCTTCAGCTGATTTCACAGCCTTTCAGTTAGTGCTGGCTGCAATGGGTGGATATGAACATCATCTGCTGCAAAGGCTGACAGGACACTTTGTGATAAGAGTTGAAATTAAAAAGCTTTATTGGTGATGCACTTGAAGAGTAGGTTTTATTGGGTTACTTTTCTCCCGCCTACTTGCTGTTTGACTTTGGCATATGACCGTTTGTAAAAATGAATAGTAATGAATTAGTTTGCCTACTTTACATCACAAGTGCAAACAGGAATTATGGTTTTATAAACATTCTTAAATAGTGGGGATTCATTTTAACAGTGTATGAGAATTGTTTACCCTTATTGAAGAGTGGACCAATAACAAATGAACTCTAAACTTTCCTCTTTTTTATAGATTTAATATCCCTATTAATTTAAAAATGCAAAATACTTTTTGCCAGCTGATGACTGTTCTGCAAGCTCTCCTTAAAATTATTGCTGTTCCCGACCTCAGCTGCATTTGCTTCTGAGCCAAGACTTAGCTACTTTTTTGTTCTACCTGAAATTCCCTGTGCAAAACTATAATGTGATTGAGCGATGAGTTGTGGAGCACCTGCAGGCAGGGTGACTCAACCTTCCATCCCTCCAGTCTGGAATTCTGTTGTATTGCCTTATGTTTGCCTAAGAGTTCATCTGCCAGATACGAGACAAATACACTTTCCTAACACTTACTTACTACATGTTTTATTTAAAGCTTTCAGATACATTTGTGATTTGCTTAGCTCTACACTGTGACTGTGCTTTGGTAATCATTTTAAAATTGTGGAGTGCAAGGCAATTGAGAAAGAACATGCAGAAATTATTTAAAGGCTGACTTTTTAAAAAGAGAGCTATTACACAGATGGGCCACAACCATGAGTCACTCGAATTGAGTCATGCTTACTTATTGGTGGCTGTAGATTATCTGGTTTCCCTGTTTCTCCAAGCAACTCTGAGTAATGCTATATTAACAACTATTACTGCTTTGGAGAACAGCTTTTCCCTACTCTGCATGATGCCCTATCTGAATACATTTTTGTAGTGAACAATGTCATTATTTGACCCGTTCTTTCAAAATGCTTGAGTGGCTGGTTGCATAAAACAAACCTGAAATATGTGCCAAGTGTCAAGTCATAAAGAGAGACAAGAAAGTAAGGGACCTTGCTGTCAATCCATAATTTGCACCATTTCTGTGGTGGTCACATTAGTCATTTTGCCACCTACTGTGTCTGTGACGAGAACTTTTTGGTAGTTATATAGGGCACAAATATGTCCTGAAATGTAACTGAGTTGATGGCTTAATAACTGTGGAAGCTGAGCTTGTGTCGTTTTTTTTTCTTCTGTATTTATAGTGAGCATGCATCAACACAGCTGTAGTGTTAGGCATAATCCCATAGCCTTTGCATCATCATTCTAGTCACAAAATTAGTGTAGTATATATTAGCCAAATGTTTTCATCTTGATGGCTACCTAAAATTAGTCTGAAACTGTGTAGGTTCTTAAATGTCAGTTTGGGAGCCAGGATTTCAGTTAGAAAATGTAGGCTGTAGTTCTTCAAGCATCATTGAAGAGAGGGAAGTAGCTCTGAATATTCCTGAATATGCCTACATTTAGACTGCAGTATTCATTCCTCTTTTCTAATAAGTGCTGTCAGCATTTTTTCTTAATATACAGACAAGATGTTTCCTCGTAATATTTACAGAAAAAAAAAAAAAAGATATTTTAGTCATGGTTTCAAGGATTATTTGTTATTTTTTTCACTGGCTCTTCTTCTGAGAATTTTTCTGAAGACTGTAATTCTCTCAAAACGTGGATAGCTGACGTAGAAATAAAGCTTTCTTCCATGTCTTGCTGATTGGTGCTGCATGACTGCTAGGTGAAAATTACTACTGAAATTAGAATGAAAACATCTTTCTTATTTTTAATTGTCTACTGAACAGTATAAAACCAAACCCATTTTTTTTTCTAGTTTATCAAAGAGGCCACATGTGATGATCCGATGAAGAGCACTCAATGTGCTTTACAACAAGGATTTAAATGCCTCAAAAGGGCATTGTTACAAAAGGGCCCTTTTGTAACAAAACTATTGCGACAGCTAGCAAAGCGGTAAAACTGCTTCCTGAATAAATCCCTTTCCCATATGATTTTCATTCCTTTCAGGAGATCTAGACAGGAAATATTTGAGTCACGAAGAGTTTTCATTGGGACCAAATTTATACGAGAAGAGGTCACTTGCTCAGTGTCATCAGGGGTTGTAAAGCTGTGCAAGGTCATTCCAGAGAAAATTCTTGCTTTCAAATTCTTTTTGAGCTTAAAAAGCTGTTGCTAATCTGGGATGAGAATATATTAAAACAAATAACCAACCAAAAAAGAGAAGATAGAATGCATTTTATAACCAAAGGACTGACTGTTGTCCTCTGTGTGAGCTACAGCAGTTTTCTGAAGTAATTCTGGAAACCTCCATGAGTCGGGATGAAAAGACAGCTCTTTTGCAAAGTCTTATTAAGTGACATTTGTCCAGATCTTGGAAAAGGACCTCTCCTTAGGAGTTGGAAAGAGATACAAAGCTTGGCTCCAGGAAAATCATGGGCTGTTGTAAGGACCTTTCTGTGGTGCCATGGATAGTAGATCATCTGTGGTCTGGCTATATTAAAACTCAGATGTTGGTATTTAGGGAGAGAAACTTCATTATCTAAGAAACGAAGATGTCCCGGTGGCCTTGGTACAGGGCATGTCTGCAGACATGCTTGAGCTCAGTGCTATCTCAGGATATTTCTTGCACAGCCAGTTCACAAGATAAAAGCACACGTACTTAAGCAATACACAGTGCAGCAGGAGACTAAAAAGCCAAGAGTAGAGATGGTGTGTGGATATTTCCTCAGAAATTAGGTCACATATTCCCTGTCTTTCAGTGCCTGCCACAGGTTTCTCTCTTCTCCAAACATTATAGGGAAAAAAAATGCTTTCAAGTAGTGAGAAGGTAAATTCAAACGTATATAAGACATCTCTGTGCCATTTACTTATATTTTCTGTATGGTTCTGTTTTTGTGCCACAGAGGCGAATATTATGTAATATGATTGTATTATTTAATTTCTGTTGAGTTCTGTATCCTGTCCTGTCTGTTTTACTGTATTGAAAGACTTCATCTGCTGAGAAGGTATATTTGGGTGAAGCAGAATTTCCTCTGTCTTTCCTTCAATCTAAAAGAAAAATGAAAAATATTTTGCTTACTGAAAAGTGAACCAAACCAAAATGTGTTGACAGTTAAACACTTTCTGACACTTCAGAATAACAAACTTATCTGTGCTGGAGAGTGTTGCATTGTCCTTCTGATAAGTTAAAATAGCAGGTGGTAGGACACAATCACTGATCATGAGCATGAATAGAAGTAGAAGCCAGACAGAGGACTGCTTGCTATGAGAAGAAATTAAAACAGGAAGGTAGAAGCTGAGTAGGAGTTGACCACTAACTGTGTCTGCTAATATTCAGTGGCTTATTCACAGCATTTCAATGAAATACAAGTGCAGAGGAACATGTCATAACTGATGAGACTTTTCTGATGTCAGTGGATCATGATATTGCAAAAGTTAATGATCTGAATCAGTGGGTTTCATATGTCATTGACTATACATTGCAGTGAATAGAAATACAGAACAACTTGGAAAAGAAAAAAATGGGATTCATTGCCGTGCATTTTTTGTGGTGGAAATGAGAATGGCAGCCAGAATGGACAGCCAGAAATAAATTATCTAAATGCAGTTCTTGGTGGGCTTTTACCATGGCTCACAGGGGGCTCCAGAGTGGCCTGTGAGAAGCTGGCTCTGTTTTGGTTTTATTTTTATGCAATGTATGCAGCAAGTTCAGAAAAGGACATGTTAATAAACACATTGCATCAATTTTGACTTAAGAACATCAACTTCTCTTCTTACTCTACTAGCCCCTGGAATTAATCAATACTCAGCAAAGGAGTAACAAGATTCAGGTGTATAAAGACACTGACTGCAGTGAATGGGGTTAAAAATCTCACTATGGGATCCTGTGTCTTGTACAGTTGCATTTATTTGATGTGTGCAAATGGAGGTTGCTTGTTTTTTTCAGATGTTAAGAAGCAACATTGTCTTTAGTATTTCAGAGGTTTCAAATGTGCAGAGTAATGTAGTCTAAGGCTAAATACACTCCTAAACATCCATGTGTTACTGCCCGTATTTTCTTTTGTTTCCAAATGAGAAATAGTTCTGGTTATTTTTCTACAAGCATCTTAAGTTAGAGTTTATACTTTTGTAACTGCATTTATTATTCTTTCTGAATTTTAGTAGTTATTCTTGGTGTGACACAAACAGCAGTGGTTATTCACTATTCTCTGAATATGATCCAAATTCATAAATAGAAAGTAGTTTGTGTTGAAGTTAAATGGCATATAATGATGTAGTTTTATATTTCATATCTCTAGTTATTTTGTACCGTAACACTTCATAATCTGTCTGTGCCAGTTAGATTTTCTTGCAGTGCAACAAAACCAGAAGTTAGGAAGCAAACTATGAAAAAGACATATTCAAGGACTTGAAGTATCTGTCTGGGTTTATACCCATAAAGCATTCAGGCACATCAGATCGAAGGGATCAGCCTTGCTGGGCTGTAAGTATTGTGCGCAACGTCTTTGGGTGGTGTAAACTGCCAGAGCTTTGCATGGACTCCTAGTACAGATGCCCAGTCCTCTGAGAGCAGCCTGTTGATATTCTCTGCTGGTAGTCAGAGCTGAGAGATACACACACACACTTTGTAAACTAGAAAGAGGCTCTGAGGAGATTCGGCATGGATCTGTTTTAATGTTACTTGACCTGTCCCTCAGACAGTACATGCTTGGGAAGGTGGCCAGCTGCCCTTTCAAAATGCATAATTGCTAATATTTGGGCTCTTTGATAATGCTAATTAAAAAGGTGCCATCTCTATGTCACTGAGAATAGGCTTTGACATTAGGCAGCAATTGCTGTAAGTTTTATTACGTGACTTCTACTTTCATATAGATTTTGTTCAGTATCATTCCGATTTCTATATGCTGCTGGGAAGATGAAGCTACAGGTGAAACAAGGTAGTATGTACTACTCTGCTAAGGAGGATTTGCAAAGTACTCCATGACTAAGTATACTACTACAAAGAGAAGTGAAAAAAGGCAAATACTGAAGTCTCAGGTTTCTGGTTTTGTGAATAGATGTGTGGAAGAAACATAAATATGTTTTAACATGCGTGCATGCTTTTGTGTGTGTATGTGCACACAGGTTGTATGATTAGATTCCTAGGTGGTAAGGAAGAGCTCTGTAAGGGGAAATCTGAGAAAAAAAAAGCATGTGCTTTCCTGTGTATTTTTTGCTTTCAGAAAACAGGTAGATTACTCAGCATAGTCAGCATTGCTCTAGATGGCAACTGTCATCTTCCCAAAAAAACAGCTAAGAATCTTGAGGTTAACTTCATACGTATCTTGTACATGTCTTTCTCATGTCTGGGCTTAACAAGAACTGAATTTGCTCCGGTCATCTACAGACACAACAGAAAAGGGCATTTATGTTTTTTGAATGTATGAGCAGCACTTTGCTAGATTTTCCCTTTACTTTCCAATATTAAATTTTTTTGAGAGTGTGATTTAGTTCAAGTTCACCTTTCCATTTAATTTTGTATTGGAAAATGCTGGGAGCATTCTTGCTCATAAATTATAGCCTGTCCTCTACCTATATGATCACTGTCAAATTGTTCAGCAAGATCTATGCTCTTAGAAAGAAAAGGAAATTTTTGAATGTTTGAGAGTGAGATCTATTCCTGGTTGAGCTGTCTAGTTCTTTGTGGTTGTCTTCAGATGAAGAAATACAAAGTATGGAAGTTTCTAATTCTGGCTTTCCTTAATTTTGATGTTCAGAAGATGCTAATTCCTCTTAGTAACTTTACTATAGGCCTTTGCTATTTGCCTCTCTTCTCCCACTGTCACAAGCAAATGGAACATGGTGAGTTTGCAGACACATCAGGCAGGTAAATTAATTCAGAGAAGTCATTTGTGCAACTCTGATGTTTTCTTAAGTAAATCGTAATAAAGATCAAGGCTTCTTAAATAAGAATGTTTAGTTTTAGGTATAGTGAACAGTTGAAGCCTTCTGGGCATCTCAGTAGAATTAGGAGGGCGTGTGTGTTTTTTCTCTACCTTGCAATGCTCAGAGGAAAAACTGGTTTTGAATTAGTGCTGTGTTGAGTCTTGCCTGACTTTGGTGTAAACCTGCTGGAAATAGTTTTGTCATCTGTGGCAGTATTAAATAAACTGCTTTGGATGACTGCAGTCGTCCAAGTTTTAGTGCCTATACTGGCTCGGTCGCTAGCACCAGTTTGACTGATACAGTTGGGTTTATCACGCAGCCTAGTGCATGCTGCATAATGATTCTGGGGCATCTCCAAAGAGGTTTTCAGCAGAGCTGATGGGACTTCTTAAAGCAGCTTGCTCTTTAATAGCAAAATTAGAGGCACAATTCTGTATTCCCAGTTTAGCGCACTTCCTTAAGTCAGCAGACCTATATGAAGTAGGCTTTTTCTAATTAATTAGGGCACCAAGCAGTGGTGTAGATGTCCAGCAAGGAACTTAGTGGGGGCTCCCTGCCCCAGTGATTACACATGTACTTGGGAGGTTTCCTCATTGGCAGGGCTAGTGCCCCTGAGTTGCAGAAATGTAACCCAAGTGATGGGACTGAAGTAATTCATAAATCAGAATTTCCAATCTGCACAAAATTGTGCAGTTCCATGATATTTTCCCCTTTAAAAGAGCTGGGATCTGATTGATATATGGCTGTGCCTTCTGAGCTACAGGGTAGACGTACGGCCGCAATGCAAACTTGGGTGTACTGTGGGAGTGTCTATGGGATTCATGGGCCCACTTCTTAGAAGGAAGTTTGTGTGCAGTTTGATTGCTCACCAAAATATCTTCAGAAAATACAACCCTGAAGGTCTGTGAAGTTGCACAAAGCTTTATCCAATCCAACATATATACACCTCATGGAATTGCCCTGGATTAGATTATGACAACTGACTCAGCTCAAATCTCTCCCTGCATGAGCTTGTCTGTGCATTTGAAGACATACAGCCAGATCAGCTGAATGTTTTTCCCCCTCAAGGGCCTTTCACTCAGATGATGTCCTAATTAAGTCACTGAGAAAATCAAAGATACAGAAACTGGATTGATTGCTCACCAGTTGGCTCCTATGTGAAATTGCTGTACTTTATTTTAATTTGTCTTTAAGATGTCTTCTGATGTTTGAGAATGTTACCCATAAAAAGGCAGACTGCACGTCAAGAATGCAAGTCAATGAACACATGAATATTTATTTTGAGCCACAGAGTGTAGCATTCAGTATTTACCACTACAGGAAAGAGGCATGTGACTTCTCTCTCACATGGCAACTCCTAGATTTATGCCTTACTGACTGGAAAATAGCAAAAGTATCCTGCAGGATCATTTTTGAAGAAAGGACAAAGCACTGGAACGATCCACAGTGCTAACATTTTGCAACAGAATGATCCCTGCTCTTATCCCATAAGAAAGCCCTGTGTGTTGGAAGAGAACGGAATTGCTGAAGGCAGAGATGAGTTACTGCAGAGTCCCTCCATTTTTTTTTTTGTGCTTAAATAAAAGTGTTTTGTTTTAAGTGTGACCTCAGAAGTAGCAGTGTGGCCTGACAAGGAAGCATATTTAATCTGCACCTTGACGGAGTTGAATGTGTTTTGTCCATGAAGGCATATGCTGTGTATGCAGACAGGTAGGAGAGAGTGTGTCTCTTTGTTGGTACAGTTTGAGAGGGAGATGAAGGTATTACTACTTGGCAGAAACACACGTACTCCAAGGCAAACAAGTTTGTTCAATATTTTTATGAGTCTCTGAGCTCGGCTGTTTCTGGCAGGGATGACTTGAGTTCATCCAGAGAGGCACTAGGGGGGAAGGTCATTCCAATTTTCTCTTTATTTGGGTAGTGGAACATGAGTAACTTCTTTCCAGAGCTGGAGGGAGTTGCCTTGGGCTCCTCGTCACACACGTCATGTCACGTCTCTCACGTCCCTCCACAGTGTCTGCTGTGACTGCCTTATATAGCCTAACCATAGTGCAAAACCTAATTGTCTCAGATGCAGCAGTTTCAGTACAAGCACTTTGGACTCTGTGGAATAACAAATAACGAAGATGGTTTTGCAATAAATGCTAATCACACCCTGTAGGATTGCACCGAATTCATCCTTAGATAGTAGGTATTAGATGCAGAAATACTACCTTTCACAGAATCTTAGAGAGTTCAGAGTTCTGCATAAATATGTGATTCTCCCTCTAAACATACAGTTCATTTCCCAATAAAAACTCTTCTTCATTCTGTAGTTAAGACTGAAAGGTGTCATCATTTACCTGAGTCAGAAATGCCCTTAAGAAAACACAGTCATTTACTGAGATGAGCAAGTTCTGGAAATTGAGACAAAGGTTCTGTTCTGCAGGTGAACAGCATCTTTGGCTCTCCTTTGTAAGGCAAGATAAGGCCAGGGGGCTTTTTGCCTGCTCTGGTCTCACCCAGAGCACATGGATAGGAAGCAGGTGAAAGGAAGTGGAGTCAGCTGACAGATCCAAGCCAGTGTTTTGGTGAAATAAGCTTTTGGCCCCAAAGAGAAGTTACTTCCTTCTGGGAGGAAAAGAGGTAAAGTTATTGTAGCTCTACTGTAGTTCCTCTCTTGGGTATCCGCAGGAGCAGGATGGTTTCAACTGACTGGCTCTGAAACAGAATCCTGGATTTAGTTGGTCTTTACTTTCATGTATTTATTAACATTATTCTGGTTTACTTGAAATTTGTTTTTTTTGTTGAATGATTTAACAATTATAAAAGAAGTAACTATCCAATAACATTGGTCAAGTACCATCTTTCTTTAAAATGGATGAAAATTTGTGAGTGACCTGAAATAAATGTGAAGTTCTTGCCTAGGAGAGATTTAACAACAGCTGTATAGCTCTGAAGTTCAGATGAACAATGAAAAAGTGATGACATTTTAAATCTGGTCTCAGTTCAAAGCATCCCTGTTCTACAAACTGATATTCAGTCATATTTGTCCTGTTTTGAGTTAGAACAGAACAATTCTGTTNATATTCCATTTTATTCTTCTTATTTTCCATTTTCATTAAAGCTGTTCTAGTTTCCTTTTCTAATTGATGTCTCTTTCTCCCTTATTCCTTTTCTCTTCCTCTTTGGGGAGGGAGGGGGGTTAACAGAGAGCGTCTGTTAGGTTTTGGGGCTGCCCTGACCCTAAACCGTGACAATATTCTGTTACTAGCAAAAACAACCAAGCTCTGCAGTATATTTGCACAAGGCATGAAGTAGCAGAGAATTTGACCTTATCTTTTGTATGTAGAAATGGAGAAGTCATGTTTATAAGAGCATTCTGTGTTCATTCCCTTTCTTGTATGTGTGCACGTAGGGGAGTGAGGATAAATACTCAGTCTCTCTTTAAGCTCTATGCTGACTAAGCTGTGATGCTTCTCAATGTGGTTTTGAGAAAAAAAAAAAAAAAAAAGTGATTCCTCCATTACACACTTGAAATGCTAGCTGTAAACCTAGCCTAACCAAAAAAATATTAGCTAAACACTTAAGCATTCTGGATATTTTTATTAGAAATAATATCAGATTTTTTTAATGGCTGAACAAGTGTTGAGCATATAAATTGAGTTGATTGCCACAACAACTAAAAGTGTACCTTTTGTTCAGCTGTGCTCCTACAAATAGAAAAATGATAAAGAAACTTAATATTTGTAGGGTCAGATTCAAGAAACTGGAAACAGAGAAAAAAATTGAAATTTTAGGTCTAAGGCAAGATTTATATGCTAACCATTACATTTATGTTTTCTGTTCACTCTTCCTTCACAAAACCTGTTACTCTGTATGGCAGAAGTCCCTATAAACTGACTGTGAAATTCTAATCCCCAGGTAATTTGTGCCATTATGTAAAATAAGGTATATATACACAAATATGGGAAATAAAAGAGCAAAGCAGTGTGTGCAATCAGGTAGGAAGACTGTGAAGAGATGAAGCTGAGATACACTGTTAGCGCTGCTGGTGAAAGAAGGAAAATTGTCACGGCCGTGGCTCCTGGCTGCTGCTGCTGCCTGGGAAATGTGTGTCAACATCATGCAGCGACACAAGCTGCTGAGGGAGGATGCTGCTGCACTGCTCTGTGCTCTGCTTGGTGCTCTCCTCTGCTGGGAGGTGCCATTTTATTGTCACCAACAGGAGTGCTCCTACCGCACTGTTGTCTGCATTCCCTTCTCTTTCCCCACCCAAACAAAACAAAAAAACCCAAACCAGTTCTGGTATGTAGCAGTGAGTTAGTTAGTTTGTTTGGGGTTTTTTGTTTGTTTTGTTTTGTTGGTTTTTTTCTGTCGATGTAAGATTTTGGAATGATTCAGAACTGTGTTTACTGAATTTGAGAGGTGGTGTTGGAGGAAGAATTCCACCACTGCCTCAAACCCAGCAGTTTACGGTATCCTGAGCTGACCCTGACTGTATTACATCAAGTCTGAAACATTTTGTTGCAGGAGCGCCGCAGCCTTTTCCTTTCAGAGGAATGGTTTGGTCTACTGCTTGCTGGTAGCTTAACGACCTTTTGCTACTTGAACTGTCCTTTCTGCCAGATTATTTTTCTAGATTCCCTTAGCATTTGGCCATGAGCTGAGTACATTAGAGACCTCTAAACAAGAAGAAAAAACCCCCAGAGGTGTTAGCCAAGCAACCCTATTTAAGTAATAAAAACAACTGTGTTTGAGCCACTTGCATAGAGCAGACAGTTAAAGGACAGGAATGCTAAATGCTTGTTGGTAAACCTAAGCCTTTATTAATTACACTGTTACAGTTATAAAAAAATATAGTCTCTTTCGGAGTCTCACAGACTACCTGCATCCCTGTATTAATTCAAAGCGCTGCTGAGTGGGCTTTGTGAGGGTTGTAGGATTAATCCCTGTGGTTCCTTGATTATGAGCATGTGCAGAGCAGCCGAAGGTACAGTCGTGCAGCTAACACACAAGAGACTTGCCTTGCAATGCCGTGTTTGTGCATGTGTTCCTACAACTGAGAAGGATACCGGGAGCCTGCTTGCTTTGCTGACTTATCTGATGTTTTCTTGTTTCTGTTTCGGCATTCAGAATAATTCCTTCAACACAACAGCTTTAGCAGAGTAAGTGAACACTTTCAAGATGTCCTTATTTTTAAATAAGAGTGATGAGTTTAGTTACTGCAGAGAATAATTATTGCTTGCAATTATAAGTAGTATGTGTGAGAAGTCCCAAGCTATCTGCCATATTTTGAATAATTTTTCTGTGATCTAAATATATTATTGACTGTATGGGAAGGATTGCATGATACAACTGCCTTTAAATGCTTTGTAACCATTTAACAGTGAAATACCTTTCTAGGAGAATATATGTTTGATGCACATCACACATGTTTAAATGCATGATTTTCAGAGTAGGGTAAATCTCCTGTGAAAATATTGCTCGTTTCTGGTATTGACATCTTGACAAACACAAGTATGTCAGTTTTCTAAGAATACAAGGTCTGTACTTCCTGCAGGCATTATTAGAAAAAGAAAATATTTGTAAATATTTTGAAAAAAAACCACTATACGTCATTTAGACAGGCCAAGTATCAAATACATAATTTCTTTGTAATCAGTTCAATAAACTGATTAGAAGATCTTTCATATGTATCATGAACATAAGGATATATATGTAGATTTTTTTGTTGCTGGTTTTTTTACAGAGAAAGCAGAATAAGACAAGAGAGAACATTAGAAAGTTAGAGAGACAAAGGCTTTAGGAACTATTACAGAGTAAATGTTCTTTGTTTTATTTCAGTCTAAACTGCTTCAGTGCTGGTGTTCTCTGAATTATTGTTTTGCATGCTTTTGATTGTTTTAAAAGCTTTTAGGGAAGATTCTTCAGCAGTAATGTGCCAAGTACCACCTCAGGAAAGAAATTATTTATAGAGTTATAGATTTATTTATGTATTAGGTGAGTTTTACACTGCTAAAATGCTCATAATTTAAAGCACCCTGTCTGCCTAAGTGTTTTGGGGACAGGATACACTCTGAAAGCAGGCCAGGTTGTAATCTGAGTCGTCCTTAAGTCTTGTCAGAATTACTACAGGGGAAGTAACATTCCATAGGGATCCAAATACTTTCCCTCTCTCACATTGCTTTATTTACTTGCATTGCCTTGCTTTATTTAATATTTTAACTTAGTCATGCATTTTATGTGATTGTGGCAGATACAGAAAGGTTTAACAAAAGCTAATAAATCGTTAAATAATTTTTTTATTATTTTCCAGTGTCCCTATTAATTAAGTGATGAATTGTGGTCTGTAACATTCTAGGATGCTCCCCATTCACAGTAGAATAACCAGATTACATTTTTCATAACTTATTTCTCTTTCCCTTTCTCTGTCCCTAAGTACATCCTTTGTTTCCTGCAGAGATTCCCCTGGAGCAGTCCCTGTTCCTGCCTCATCCTTAAGGTTTCTAGGACCTGAAGGTGATGGCTTTTCTCTGCTATGCTTCCTGTGCCATTAAGACAAGGGCCACAATGGTTTAAAAGCTGACTGAATAGTGCCAGCATGGACCTTGGGCAAAGGGAGAGGGCTGCAGGTGCTGGGCTGTGCCAATGGGACAGGCAGCAGCATGGCAGGGCTGGGGCTGGGCAAGACACTGCCTGAAGGCCAATCTCCCTCATTTAAGATGTTGTTGGTTCTGTTTCTGGGGCTTTAATCTTTAATCTTACCCTTCCAAACATAGAAGTAGAAACATCTTTTTAGAAAACGAAGCAAAGTGAACAAAGACATCTGAAAAGCATTGTCCAAATGAACAAACTTGTTTTCCAGAGCTGATTTTCCTAAATCTTGTTTAGAGCCTCTCCCTAAGGCCTGTTTTTGAGAACTGCTGAGGATACACAGTCCTTACCAATTTCAGCACTAGTTGTTTGTTCTGGCCATATCTGAAAATAGGTCACTTTTATTTAGCAGAATAAAGAGAGAGCTTGCCAGACAACTCATTTGACAATTTCTGTCTTTGTGGTAAAGGAAAAATCAGAGCTTCCTGAATCGTATAAAATCAGAGATACAATACTTTCAAGAACGTTTATCCAAACAAGGCAAGTGCCTGGGGCTGCTAAGCTTTCAGCAAGCCATATGTGCAGCCTGGTTTAGAAATTGGTCATGTGAAGATCTTAAAAATCAAGTCAGCAAAAGGGAGTTGTTTTCAAGTTGCACTGAAATGGCTCCTGTGGAAAGGTGAAAATGAACAAAAGTTAAAAAAACTCATCCCATTAAATCAGAGATCCTTGGAAGAAACATAAAGAGGCAGTACTACAAAGCGTAAGAACAGCAGTCCATCTAGACTGGGATCGCATCTCTGACCTGACTCTGGCCCATGCCTTAAGATCAGTAATGGATGTACTTACTTTTAAGAGATATATTCATCAGTATTTACATTGGGCACTTGAAAAGGATTTACATCCCTGGTTTTGTCAAAAGACATGCTTCCTGCCCAAAATAAGCTTCAACCCATATGGATTTATGACTTGAAGCTGTTCTGGCATATTCTCTGATGTTTTAGGAATGAGGGAGATACTGCTGCAGTTTTTTGTTGTTTGGGAAAACTTTCTACTACATGGCCACAAGCTATCACAAAATGTATCAGACTCTTGAATGTCCCTCTAGCTGTTGACGATAGCTAAAGTTGGACCAGATATACAAATTACTGGTGAGAGGAGGGCTTGCATGTCTGTGTTCATATGTACAGACAAGTGGCATGAACATCTAGCTACATTTCTTAAAGAAGCCAAGGTAAAATCACTCAGCTTTAATGATGGATATTTGCACTATTTCAGAATTCATCTTTTTAAAGGTCCTTCTATGGCCTTAGCCTCAAGCACTGTCTTGTGTGAGTGAGCTTTCTTGGTTAATATTTATTCTTACAAAGAGAAAAATTTTTATTAACAGCTTCAGCGTGTGTTGCTTCTGAACTTCTTCACAGCCTTTTTATTACATGATGGACGCAGTCTTCTCTGGTTCTATATTGCTTATCTTTCCTATCTACTTCTCTCTGGTTATTCAAATACATTTTGTTATACTTGCTTCTGTTGTTTATAAATTTTGTTTTGTTTTATGAATTTCTCAGTTGCTGGATGCTAAGTATCTCTACTTCTCAAGATCACCATATTACAGCCAGCTCAGGGAAAGCAACCCCCAGAGCATTACCCCAAATTAATGAGCATGCACATAAGTGCGCACACATAGACCTGGCTGATGGACCTGAGCTCAGCCATTCAACATCCAGCCAGCAAGCATTTCCTGTTGCCAAAACGGTGCTTCAGGACTGAAGATTGCCATGTGTGGCAACTGGTGAGAGGAGGGGGTGAGTGAAGCCAGTAGCAGAGCTGCTTCCTCCCACCTGCTCCTTCTGTGGCACATGTAAGAGGGAGAGTTTGTCCCTTTAGGGGATCCTTAGCCTTTGTTGACTGGCTTGGCTCTTGGTACACAGCATGCCTGATGGCATCTTACCCTGCTCTTCTGTCTGTGCTAGGAACTCTGTCTATCCAGCTTTGATGTTGGCACTGTCTCCTCACAGTGGATTTCCTTGCTATGTTTTCCTCCTTCTGAATTCTTCCATTGTTTTCCATCCAGGTTCCTGGTTCCTTTTGTACTGGGATTCCTTCTTCATACCCTCAGTACGTCCTATCTTCACACCTTGCTGGTGTTAGACACCCATGAGGTAATTAGTGATAGACCAGAGGGGAAGGTGTGACTGGCATCCAGAAGCAAAGGCAACTAGATTTGTATGGTGAAATTTTCCATTTTCTGCATCAACCCCCAGCTTCCATCTGTCACCCCTCTTTGTCTTATGGGGAGAACTGCACCCACTGCAGGAATACTGTGTGAGTATAGCTACTGCAACAGTAGCTATAGCTACTGGAACTTACATGTTCCAGTTGCGAGCAGCAAATGCTTTCATCCATATGCTGATGCATTCAGGAAGTGTAAACACTTGAGTGTCTCTTTAAATATTTTCTGCTGCATTCTGGCTTTTGATAAAGATAGTGGCTGAAGACTGGTGGAAAAGAGGAATATATTCACAGATTCACAGAACAGTAGGGGTTCGAAGGGACCTCCGAATATCATCTAGTCCAATCCCTGTGCCAGAACAGGATCACCTAGAGCTTATCACACAGGAACACATCCAGGCGGGTCTTGAAAGACTCCAGAGACAGAGACTCCACCATCCCCCTGGGCAACCTGTTCCAGTGCTCTG
>VWZK01001099.1:0-12023 GCA_013396935.1 Baryphthengus martii
TCTGTACTGGTGCCTGGGGTTATTCTTCCTCTTCTATAGACATGTCAGAGATAAAAGGAAGGCTAGAAAAGATGTTGGCCCTCTCTGGAAGGAAGGAGAAGACCTGGTCACAAGGTATACAGCGAAGGCTGAAGTACTCCAGGATTTCTTTGCCTCAGTCTTCACTGGCAAGGTCTCCAGCTGCNCTCCAGCTGCACTGCCCAAGTTGCTGAAGCCAAAGGCAGGCACTGGGAGAAGGAAGATCCACCCACTGTAAGTGAAGATCAGGTTTGAGACCATCTAACTAACTTGAAGGTGCACAAGTCCACGGGACCGGATGAGATACATTCACAGGTCCTGAGGGAACTGGCAGATGAAGTTGCAAAGCCACTTTCCATCATATCTGAAAAGTCATGGAGGTCTGGTGAAGTTCCCACTGATTGGAAAAGGGGTAACATAACCCCATTTTCAAAAAGAGAAGATCTGGGAAACTACAGGCCAGTCAGTTTCACTCCAGTGCCTGGCAAAAAATAATGGAGCAGATGTTCCTGAAGACTCTGCCAGGTCACATGGAAAACAAGGAGGTGGTTGGTAGCAACCAACATGGCTTCACCAAGGGCAAATCCTACCTAACCAACTTGGTGGCTTTTTATGATGGAGTCATGGCATTGGTGGATAAGGGAAGAGCAAGTGACATCATCTTTCCGGACTTGTGCAAACCGTTCGACACTGCCCTGCACGACATCCTGGTCTCTAAACTGGAAAGGTGTGGATTTGATGGATGGATCAATCAGTGGATAAGGAATTGGCTGGATGGCCACTCTCAAAGAGTTGCAATCAATGGCTCAATGTCCAAATGGAGACCTGTGATGAGTGGAGTCCCTCAGGGATCGGTGCTGGGACCGGTGCTGTTGAACATCTTTGTCGGTGACAAGGACAGTGGGATTGAGGCACCCTCAGCGAGTCTGTGGATGACACCGAGATGTGTGGTGCAGTTGACACGTTGGAGGGAAGGGATCCATCCAGGGGCACCTGGACAGGCTGGAGAGGTGGGCCCAGGCCAACCTCATGAAGTTCAACAAGGCCAAGTGCAAGGTCCTGCAGCTGGGGTGGGGCAACTCCCAACACAAATACAGGCTGGGTGATGAGTGGCTTGAGAGCAGCCCTGCAGAGAAGGACTTGGGGGTGCTGGTTGATGAAGCACTGAAAACGAGCTGGCAACCTGCCCTGGAAGCCCAGAAAGCCCCAACTGTGCCCTGGGCTGCATCAAAAGAAGTGTGGCCAGCAGGTCAAGGGAGGTGATTCTGCCCCCCTACTCTGCTCTGGTGAGACTTCACCTGGAGCACTGGGTCCAGCTCTGGAGCCCCCAACACAAGAAAGACATAGATCTGTTGGAGAGGGTCCAGAGGAGGCCACAAAGATGATCAGAGGGCTGGAGCAACTCTCCTATGAGGACAGGCTGAAGGAGTTGGGTCTGTTCGGCCTGGAGAAGAAAAGGCTCCAGGGAGACCTCCTAGCGGCCTTCTGAAGGGGGCTCCAGGAAAGCTGGGGGGGACTTTTGATAAGGGTCTGTGGTGACAGGACAAGGGGCAATGGTTTGAAACTAGAGCGGGGTAGATCTAGATTAGACATTAGGAAGAAGTTCTTCACTCTGAGGGTGGTGAGACACTGGCACAGGTTGCCCAGAGAAGTTGTGGAGCCTCATCCCTGAAAGTGTTGAAGCCCAGGCTGGATGAGGCTCTGAGCAACCTGCTCTAGTGGGAGGTGTCCCTGCCCATGGCAGGGGGGTTGGAACCAAATGATCTTTACAGTCCCTTCCAACTCAAGTCATTCTACGATCCCATGAGATGAAAGTAAAACTTCCCTGCTTTGCCAGGTACTATAAAATTTCCAGTACAGTGACCTAACTCTCACAGTTCACGTCTAATTAGCACAAGTCAAGATTAGACACAACATAAAGTCAGGATTACATCAAGAGAATCGCACTTGTAACTAAGACAGGTGAGGTACATAGCGCTCTAAACTGTTTTAACAAAAAAGTCCCATCACTCCTAGAGATAAAAAGCAGCCAATTATAGTTCACAAACTTTCTTTCTGAAGGAGGACACAGGTTGGTTATTAGGGGCACTTTTCCTCTAAATTCTTCATCCTAAAATCAACTGGGAAAAAAAACCAAACCAAAACAAACCAGAGCACCCCCAAACACATGTCGGTCAGCCATACTTTTTCCCCCACATTATCTACCCAACCATATGGGTGACCTGACACACTTCTGAAATTTAAAAACTTTTTGTGTCCATAGAGAACATGAGTTAAGAAAGCCTGTCACAGACTGACAGGAGCATTTTATGAGAGTTAATACTATTTTTGGCAAAAAAACAGTTACAGTTCAAAAAAGACAGCTTTTTGCAGAGCGAAACAAAAACACAAGAGCCCTGCCACACACACACCTCCCACCAGCCCAGGTTTCAAGCAACAAAAACTCCGTCGTGGTCAAAAGATCGTCTGTGCAGTGAAAAGGGCCTGCAGAGAAACTGAGGATGTTTCTAAACTAGAACAGATTTTAAATTTGAGAAAATGAAACAGGTAAAATAAAAGATGATTAATCCACACTGTAGAAAACTCCAATCTCAGTACCTGCTCTGCAGCAGAGAGTGGTTCTCCCTTCAGCTTGCTGTAATACATGTCAGTGTAAGACACCGCATCCTGGGCGCGATGCAACGCGAACTCCCAGGTAGAACGTTGTCTCTGCTCCCTGATCTCCGAAAGATTAGCGTTCAAAGCAAAGATCCACCACTCCCGGCAGCTGAAACATTTTAAAATGACTCTATTAACAGCATTTCCAAAACCACCAACGCGTGTCAAACCAGTGAAAGGTCCAGGAGAGGTTCAGGAAAAAAAAAAACAACCAAAAAAGCAACAGAGGGCAGCGGTGTTAGAGACAGCACATGTGGGCTAGTTCTGTCCATGGTGCAGAACAGTGCTCTGCAAAGCCCTCACCACTTCCGCAGGATTCCACGTAGCTGCTACGTACCAAGCACATCTATCAAATGTTGAGCTACACAGCCTTCTGCTCTGAACTGATACCATCTTTTTTCTTTACCATTAAAAGAAACTTAATAGGAGTTCTTTCCACAAAGAAAATCCCAGACTGTTTTTGTGCAACTTAATTTTGGTTCTTGGAAGCTGTGACAGAAGGAATTAAAGCCTCAGGGAAGAGTAACTTCATTTTAAGTTTGAATTACATCTGAAAGCTGATTTATGAGGCACGGGAACAAAACTTGAAAACTGAAACTCTACTATATGATTATCGTCTACTTTTTTGTATTTGTCTTCATTCTAGTCTCTCTACTACAGTTTTTAATATCACATTAACACCGTCACACATGTAAACAGACTTACTTCTCTGTTACTGCAACCTTTGGCCTCCACTTCCTAAATTTAAGCTGCCGTTCCTTTCTAGCCAGTTCCTTTAAAAATCCCACGATCTGCTGATACTGCATCTGTTAGTAAAGCAATACACAGATCAATTAGGCAACATCGAAGTCCTTTCAAAGTAAAGGGAAGGAAAACCCAACCGAACAAAACACCGACCAGAAGCTTAGTCTATCTGTATCAGTGGCCTGCATATGGTTTCAGAATTAAGGATAATGTTAATCCTAATTCATAATCTGGTTCTCTAGTGTGACATTTCTCCCAGTAGCTAGGGCATAACAGTTAATTTACAGGCTTCCTTAGTTACAGACACAAAGAATGAAACCTCCTTCCATGTCAGGTTAACAACATAACATCAGCTGCCACTGTACATTCTACAGACTAAAGAAAATCCATATGAACCCCTTCCACTACAATAAAAAGAACAAAACAAGCTGTAATTTATTTGCAATGATCAGTTACAGCAAAATAATTAAATAATTTTGAATGCTTGGCTTTAAAACAAACTACTACTTCAGTATATTCCTTTTGGTTGCCTCTAAAACTAAATCTGTTTGGAGGTATTAATTTTATGCTCCAACAACTGATACTTAAGTTGTTACAAGCACTACCACAGTTTTCTGACCCCTACAGGCATTTCACTGTTTGAATCAGCAACTGTTTTCTTAGAGATAGAGAAGTGAAGATGGCATTTTACCAGCAGAATCTTCAGAACCAGACATATGAACAACAGTTGCAGTGTGTGAGAAGATAAACCCACTCTATGTCAAACCCCAAATTGAACTTGTAGACATGGTGATAACCAAAACATAACAGAATATCCTCTTTAATCAGCCCTTTCATTTGAAAGTGAGCGTAGAGCAGCGTGCAGTCCAGGGGGCGGACACCACACCGCCCTGAAGACTATCTAGTTTGGACACCCAACGCAACCCAAGGTGGTTAAGAGCACCGAGCTCACGACGGCCTCCTTTGCCCTGCTTCTCAACAGTCCGTCTCAGGTGTTGAGCGTTCCACGAAGACGATTGGGGTTTACCTGTGAAAGCTTCAAGGGTATAGTCTCAAGCTGAATGTCGCACTCAAGCCGTGGAGTGTGGCGTGATCTTAAAGGCTCCTTAGAACAATTTCTCTTAAGAAGAGCAGAAGTGCAGACAGGTTCCATGATGTAATTATGAGCACGACTTTCCATACTTCTATCCATTGCTTCCTGTGGGTTACAAGGAAATTTGTTCTCTAAGAAATGAGGGTACGATGCTTATTAGGATGCAAAGGTTTCAGACACCAGAACACACTTTATTCACATGCCAGTCCATTAGAAAAATCTCTTAAATATGTTCTCTTTTCGAAGATAAAACAAGGTACTTCACAGCACAGCCTTTGTGGGTTGCACAAGAGTTGGAAAGGACCTCTAGAGATCAGCTAGCCCAGCTCCCCCACTAAAGCAGGATGGCCTAGAGCACATTACTCAGGACGGCACCCAGGAGGGTTCTGAATGTCTCCAGAGAAGGGGACTCCACAGCCTCCCTGGGCAGCCTGGGCCAGGGCTTTGTCACTCTCAGAGTAAAGAAGTTCTTTCTCGTATTTAAATGGAACTTCCTCTGTTCCAGCTTGTGCCCGTCACCCCTCGTCCTGTCACAGGGAACTACTGAAAAGAGTCTGGTTCCACCATTCTTGCACCCACCCTTTAGATACTGACAGGCATTAATAAGGTCTCCCCTCAGCCTTCTCTTCTCCAGGCTAAAGAGTTCCAGCTCACTCAGACTTTCCTCGTATGAGAGATGCTCCAATCCTCCAGTCATCTCCGCAGCCTCCGCTGGACTCTCTCCAGTAGTTCCCTGTCTCTCTTGAACTGGGGAGCCCAGAACTGGACACGGTGTTCCAGATGTGGCCTCACCAGGGCAGAGTAGAGGGGGAGAATCATCTCCCTCGACCTCCTGGCCATAATCTTCCTTACACTCCCCAGGATCCCTTCGGGTTTCTTGGCAGCAAGGGCACATTGCTGGCTCGTGGAGAATTTACTGTCTACCAGGACTCCCAGAGCCTTCTCCTCAGAACTGCTTTCCAGCAGGTCCACCTCTAACCCATACTGGTGCCTGGCATTCTTCCTCCCCAGCTGCAGGACCCTGCACTTGCCCTTGTTGAATCTCATGAGGTCCTTCTCTGGCCAGCTCTCCAGGCTGCCCAGGTCCCACTGGATGGCAGCACAGCCCTCTGGAATGTCAGCCACTCCTCCCAGTTTGGTATCATCAGCAAACTTGCTGAGGACAGGCTCTGTCCCCTTGTCCAGGTCGTTGATGAAGATGTGAAACAAAACTGGACCAAGTGTTGGCCCCTGGGGGACACCACTTGCTACAGGCCTATGATTTTCCCCTGCTCCATTGACCACAACCCTCTGGGATCCGTCACACAGCCAGCTCTCAATCATTACAGCATGACACTATAAACTTCTGCTGCTCTTAAAAGCACCAGATACGACAAATTCTAAGGAATCAGGTCTGCCATACAGAAAGGAGATTTAATAACAACAACAATCTGTCGTATGCAAAACCTCTCATACCTGTAGCTGAGCAGGCGGCAGGTCACCCAATAAAGTGCAGTTGGTATCCCAGTAGACACTGAAGTCAGCAACATCCAACTGTTTTTTCCGCATCAGCTTCTCTACCTGAAGAAGAAAAAGTGGAATAAAGTCAAGATTACACACCACGTGCCACGTAGTTTTTCGTTCTATATACTCAATAAACAGTATGAATTGCCCAGAATCAGTTCATTCCAATAACCAGAAGAGTATTAAAATGCCCTGTTTTGCTAACTATTTACTAGCATCCATAAAATGCAGCATCACATCTTAGCTGCCGTGAGTTCTTGTACAAAAAGTTCTACTTACGGGTTCAAATACTGCATTTTGCATTGACACATTTTTGATGCACACGCCAAACGCAAACGGCTGCAAAGGATTCGTGATGCCATCTTCAAACCTCAAATGGACATCCTGAATTTTTAACTAGACAGAAAAAAACCCAGCATTACTAGAGACAACTACTTACATCACTAGAGTGGACATCAGTACTATTCAGGAACCCTCAAGTAACTTAACATTTAATTTCTGCAACTCTCCAACAATCTGCTGGTAGGTATTTAAACCTCATACAAATCCTGTTGCTCACTTCTGGTTTTGTACTCCCTGGTTCTATCTTCTCCTCAGATGCCACTTGTCCCTGCCCTTCTCCTCAAAGCCATCTAGCCACTTTCACAAGACAGCGTACTTTATTTTGGTATCTTACTATTATTTTCCATTTTAAAGGCAAATGAGTAATTGCCTCCCTATGAATCAAATATGCTCTATGTACTAGAACCATCTGCCTGGGACAGAATTACAAACTAATAACAACACAGGGTGACCCAAAATAATTTTATGTTGGTAAAATCTTTGAGAGCTCCCAGTTATTACTGTTCCTCAGAGCGTAGAGTTGAAAGTAGAGATGCTCTTGCCTTGAGCTCCTGCACCAGACACATTCTCCTCAAACACATCAGGAAAAGCAAGAAGCCTGAGGTATCTTGCTTCTAAATTGCCTCTAGTGAGTTGACATGCAACCAAATACTACAGTCAGTCTATCTGCACACAGGTAGAAAGGATAGATCATCCAGGGAGGCAAGCAGACAAATTTTAGCAAGTAATATGTAGCAAGCTTCTGGTTCTTAACCGCAAATGATTAATGATGTCAAATTTGCCAGAAAGTCATTGACCACATCAGGACTTCCAAAGAGAAAAACCAACAGTGTGAAACTGCCCTACTTTTGAGTCATTTTGAAACTTAGGACACAGATGGCAGATTTTTATTAACAGTAGAAAAAGAACAGTTAAGGAACCTGAGAGACAATGCCCAGTCAAATATCAAAATCATAGATCAGCAGAGAGATTTGTTTACTTACAAATTATCTTTTTATCAAAACAAATCATGCTCTTCTGCTTCAAAAACAACTCGATTATTTCAGAGGGTTTATAAATCAGAGAATTAATATGTGAACAAAACCCATTAGATTTTATACAAATTCATCATCCACCTACTGTTTCACCAAAACATTTGATGTTTTCCCCTTGGTAAAAGCAGGACAGAGGGTTTTTCCTTTCCACAAGTTCCCATCTGGGCAAGTTTAAGACAGAAGTTATGAAGGTTCAATCTGAAAAGGGACCTTCCTCTGCCAAACACCTACTGTGATTAGCATTTTTATTCTCTGAGGACTACACAGTGTGAAATACAGTGCAATTTCCTAACAAGTGGGATAAACTTTACAATGCAAAGGCTTACTTCAATGTTTTCTACAATTCTTGTGACCACAGACGCAGTAACCGAGTACCAGTACGACTCCCCTTTCTGCTGTCGTTCTTTCTAAGAGAGAAAACAGAGATAAGCATTAACCATCACTGTAACGACTGGTCAGGAAACAAAATACCTTCTTACACTTAAATTATTGTGAACAGGGAGAAAAGAAAAAAAACAAACCAAAAAAACCAAAACAATTTTGGTATCTCCAGCCTATGTGGGACACACAACATGAGAGGGTGGGGCAGAAATTGCAAATTGTTGCAAGTGTGAATCAAATTCCAACTTAGGAACCTATGCATTCGTTCTCCTACTTGTTAAGACTTTAACACAATCCCTCTACCACAGCGGTTTCTTCACCGTGAAAGACAAGCGTGACTTACTTTCCATTTTTCTTCAAGTGCTAGAAGAAGGGCTTTCTTGTGCTCTCTTTCTTGCAACTTCTCCCTTTCCTCATCGAAATCATCTTTTTTTTCTGGTGCACCAATTAAGTGCAGTTTTGACACAGATATCACCCACGGATCCACGTGTGGACGATAAAAAGGTATCTGCAGTGTTATTTTACCAATGAAACCTAGATATACAAAACAGAGATGCTATCAGATTCCCGTGTATGTAATTTATCACCCTTGGAAAACCTGGAGGAAAAAGTGAGGTTAGAAACAAACAAGCTAAACCAGAACTGGATAACCTGAAAGCCAGACTACTTCGGTGTAGGGCTCCCCTACAGAGGGCAGTTTTAAGACTGAACTTGACAGGGTGCTAGGCCATCTCACTTAAAATTTTTTTTATTTTTTTTTTTCACTTGAAAGGTTGGACCAGACGATCCTTGAGGTCCCTTCCAAGCTGGCATTCTGTGATTCATTTGTTCAAGCTTCTGACTCACAGGTAAAGGTTCTTCTAAAATATGCAATACTTCCTGTTTGTAAATACTTGTCCTGCGCACACAAGCAAAATACAGACCTGCCTTCACTTCAAAGGGTAACTCCAGTTCCTTCAAGGCATCTTTCTTCAGTGGCAAGTTTTCCAATTCAACAGCACCTACATAAAGCAGAAAAAAAAGACATGTCTGTTAAACAAAATTCTGTTGAAGAATGCCAGCTTGAACATTACAAGTCTAGAATGACTGGCATCATGTTTTAAAGGAAAAAAAAAAAAAAATCAAACAGGGTTTCATGAGAACAGCCAGCCTTCCACTTTGAGTTATGTTAAGATTGTGTTACTATTGTGTTTAATATACATGTCAATTTTCCAGTGCCATGTGCTCAAACTACCTCATGAGGTCATCTAGAAGCAATCTCCTGCTAGATTTCAGACCTGAACTTCATTGTAACCACGGAGAAACCTTCTCCTCATCGTCCTTTCAAATGAGATACTTCAAGTAGCTTGCCAATATTACAAAAAGCACACACAGAAAGACTTTGAAGTGTTATAAAATACCACCAGAAATAGCGGAAAACTGCAGCAAAAGGTAAATCAGCACTGATTTGAGGGCTCTGTTATTACAAGACTTTTGAACACAACATGACACAAGCCAGAAGTCTTAATTACCGAGGAGTAACTAGCACCAAAATATCAGAGTTAAGGACTATAGGATACTTTCTGCCACAGACCCTCAACAGGACAGTTACTGAAGAGTATTAAGAAAAATAATACCCAAATATTATATAAATCAAACATGTTGATAAGATATGCTAAGCATACTTGTGGGAGTTTCATAGAAATTGGTTTAACAGTGTGGATAAAAAGCAACAAAGACAGCGCTAACACAAAACTCTGTATTAAAAGGGTTTATAGAAACATTAATCACACTATTAAGTGATTGTTCTTATTCCACCTTCCAGGTATTACAAAAATAGAACACTTCCCCCCCCCCTCCTCAAATCACAGTATGAAAACACTACAGAAAATACCACAAAGCCTCACCCTTTAGAAGAGCGACTGAAAGCTGGTCTGTGTTCAGGTTATTGACATATTTGCCCAAATACGTGTTGAGGACCCAGGCTACCAATCCTTCCAACATGACTGTCCTAGAAGAGGGCAACTAATGTTTTTCTGTCATTTTCTGGATTTCTGTTTCATAATTGCAGTCTTGTTCTGAAAGAAAAAACATGAAGACAACGATTGTCTGACCCGCAGACTCTCAGCAGAGCTGACAGACTGCTATCGCTGTAACTCTTACTGGAAGTAATCTAAAAAGCAGTAAAAACACTCATCTTGACTTTGACCTTAAAAAAATGCTTTATGCTATGCCCTCTAAGCCTCAAATCAGTTTCATATAGAGCTTTGATAACTACAGAACACCCCTATTTGCAAATTAAGTTCATCTTTGCAGCCTTTCTCTAATTTTGTTACAATAACCAAGAAGGCCAAGCTACAACCCTCTTGCAGAAAAGAGAAGACTAAAATTCCACGCTGATCTGAAGCAGTTTCGCACTGGCCTCCTCGACTTGTGCTGCCAGGATTTCTCCAAGCTGCCAGCGTTCTGGTTTTGGAAGCCTGTTCTAAAGCAACAGCTCAGAGCTTTCGACTGTATTTTGGAATTCTTATGAGATCTGTGAAACAACTCACCCTACCCAACCCCCTTTTCTGGAAAGAGTGTATGTGTGGGAAGTAATCAGACACAAGTTGCATAAATAGCTCCCCAAGAGTTACCCTAACAGGTTTTCAACGTGCCAGCGTGGATTACTGCAACCAGGAGGGGAAAAGCACTGCGTTCGACGAGCAGCGCAGGTCATACCTGTCAACATTTCCCTTCGTGCTCTTCTCCAACCATTGGTATTTCAACTTCTGTGGTAATCAGACCATCGAAACCCTGAAGTCGCTGGTCAGGTTTTTAACCAGTGCACTGCAAAACTGCTATTAGCTTCTGCAAGGGCAGAATCAAGCATATTATTACAGCAAGGAAACAAGCACGCGGTCAGAAAGTAGTAAATGCATCGGTTCTGCCTTTAGCAAAGTCTCCCAACACCACACTCCTCCCTAAACCAGTGTACGTAAGACTTCGACAGAGGAGAAAAGCAAGATATGTCAGACTTACTTACATCTGACAGCAGAAAAATCCAACGATTTCAAGAGTTACACTTTAAATTTTTGTATTAAGATTCAGGGTTTTCCCATAAGGAGGTTTGCTTGTTTTTAGGCACTCACATTTAAGCCTTTCTTTCTTTTAAAATAATAATAATTTTTAACAAGCTAGAGAAAACACTTAACTACTACAGTTAAATAAAATAACCAGAATTCAGAAAATCTTGACCAGCTTTTTCTAAAGGCTGAAAAGTGAAACTATGCCAACACGCAGAATGAAGCACAACTATCACCTATAAGACAGGGAAGTCACACTAGAATAAAGCGTATCTTCATGTTAAACACATTTAAGATTTTTATGTTTGTAAAATTTCTCTAGGGTTTTCAAAACCAATGGTCTTATTCCGCATAATAAAGACCAAGCATTGGTACACGTGGGGTCACCACTTCATAGGACAGGTTTTCATTATAATAAAACTGACAAGAAAGTTGAAGTTCAACAAGCGAACACAGGAATCCTTGCCATGCTGCCCTTAAAAAAGAAGTAAATAAAAAAAAGAAATCTATAGGTGATAGAGGAAAGACCTTGAAGAAACATTCAGAAGCACCGAACAGACTGGCATCCCAGTGCCTGAAAACCTCCGGTGCATGAACAATTCCATGCCTGAAGTTGCCATAAGAACTGTAAATAAAGTAAATCACCTTCTTAACCCGAATTTGTGTAACATAACTATTTAGGAATCTTTCAAATGTTGGTAACATTACAGTTCATTCCTGCCCCTAGAAAAACATCACTTATTTTCAATAGCAGTGGTTTTATTTTCTTAACATGATGGAACGTAAGTGCTTATCAGGATGAGAATCAAAGGCTAAACCAGGATCTCATCCAGAACTGGCTCACTTTTTCTGGAAAAAAAGGATGCAATTTCTCCAACAGAGGACGAGAGGCCCTGAAGGAGCGGGGCCAGGAGCTGCGCGGCAAGGAGGGGAGCGAGCCGGCCGAGGCCGCCCGTCAGGGCAAGGCGAGGGGGCACTGCACCCAGCGCCGGTTACACAAGAAAAGGGCGGGGAGGAGCCTGCAGGCCACTGTCCCTTCTCTTTCTCCACGCAAGCGAACACATCGCGGGGTGGAAGAGCCAGGCGACAGGAGACCTGTTGGCACGCAGCGCCTGTGGGAGCCGAAGCGAAAGGTCACCTTGCCCCGCGGCGGCCGGAGCAGCCCCGCGGGAACCGCGGCGAGGAGCCTGCGCCGGGCCCGGCGGC
>VWZK01001099.1:12073-24478 GCA_013396935.1 Baryphthengus martii
CCCGGGCAGCAGCGTGTGCCGGGCCGGGGCCCTCACCCCTGAGCGCCGCCCTCTGTGCAGCCAATGCCCGAGGGCCGGCTGCTGGCTCTCGACGGCGTCACGGGTCCGTTTGCCCGGGCTGGAGGTCTGACTTAATTCATCGATGCTGAAGGGAGAGCGGTGCTTCAGGGTCCTGCGCACCGGCTGCGGTCATGGCCCTCTTGTCATTACTCGGTAATAATAGGAAATAAAATGGCTTGGAAAGCAGCAGCTTAACCGAAGAAGTTACAGAACCCATTCTAGAAATTAGAGTTTTGTTTAATGAAGAGGTCAAGAAACTTGCATATATTTGTAATTAAAAAAAAAAAATGCAGAGTTGGTTTTTTTATAAGCAAATCCAAGCACACTTTTCCTACATCAACGTAAAACTTGACTTTCTGTCACACAGCACCATAATTTGAAAACCCAGTAAATTAACTGCTGTAACAGGATCAGCCATTTTAACGCTTTCAAAACTGAAAAAATCTCCCATGAGCTTTTCAATGTGCTCCCAATACCAGGAGCTGACAAAGCATGAAATAACTCAGGGTGCAAGAGGTTCAAAGCGCTGAATAAAATTTCTTTTCTTGCCCGCTTCCTTCAGTTTTGTAATAGTTGCAGTGTGCCCATTTTCAAAGCCTTTTCTGAAAATTACTTTCAAGTACAGTTTTAATATACAGCAGTAGATTTAAAGACTTGTTTGCCAGTTCTCAGTTCCAGAAACAGCATTAGTAAACCTCATGGCTGTTCTGGAAGTTTAAAATTTGTGATTTTTAAAATCTGTATCTCTTGTGTAGCTGTAGAAGAAACACTAATCAAAATATCCTTTTTCAGTCTAAAACCTCAGAAATAACTACTGCATTTACCTTCTCCTGAGGTAGAACAGAATAGTTCTGTTGGAAGGGGAGTACAGTGATTACCTAGGCCAACACTATGTTTTTATGGCTGTACTAGTCTGAGCTAGAACAGAATTACTTCTGGTCAGTGATTTTACTTTTCAGCTCAGTCTCTCCTGAGGAACTGCACTTTCGGAAGTTAAGGGCAGATCTTTGCAGACAGTCTCTGCTTCCAGCAGTGCCAACGCTCCGTGTTTGGAGTTACTGCCAGGGATCGGGGGGCGCAGAAAGGCTCTCGTTTAGATTTGCTCCTGTGCAGACCCAGGTCTCTACTGGATCCTGTGCACCACGTTGGGGGTGCAGAAAGTAGACGGCGTCACCTGAGGGGAGGAGCCAGGACAGGTGACCCCAAACTGGACAGCCAGGGATTCCATCCCGTGTCCGTCATTTCCAGGGTAAAGCTGAGGGACCACGAGGGTCAAGCCTCCTCTTCAAAGGCCGGTGTCCAAGGAGGAGGCCTCTGGCTGTTCTGCCTTCGATCCCGATTCATATGTTCCTGAATCCCACACCAGAATCCAGCGGCTGAATCTGGTTCCCATCTGCTGCAGAGTCCAGTCTGGGACTTCCCCGGTGCCTGCTCCACAGCATCAGTGGTGCTGGTGCTGGAATTACTATCGGGGGATTGGGTTTGATACTGGTTTGGTATATATTTGTACAGATTCTATTTTATTATTATTTTCATTAAAGCTGTTCTAGTTTCCTTTTCTAATCAGTAAGTTTCTCTCCTTTATTCTCTTTCTCTTCCCCTTTGGAGAAGGAGAGGGGTTAATAGAGAGCGTCTGCCCCATGTCTAGCAGGCTGCTCTGACCCAAAACCTGGACAATGGCATAACAGAAAAAAGTCACACCTAGTGTATGACTTCACTCAAATGTAATTCAGACACCATACTGGGTTGAATACAGACGCCACATTTGTCAGTGAAGTCACGGGAAATGGGATCCTAAAAATTTACTTCCAAAACCAAAAGACTCCCATTTGACTCAAGGTGAACTTCTATTAAATTTCTCTCAGAGGTGGTTGGAAGTTCAGCGTCAAGCAAGACGCGAAGGAGAACCGTATCTTCTGGTTCTGAGGTTTGAGCCAGTTCCACTTTAACAGATTATGCTGCGCAATCATCAAGCGTCCTTTTCCTGAGGTCAGTGGGTGTGAGCTATCTGGCATACTTCACATGCATCTTCTCTAATAATCACTGGAACATAGGGAAAAATATTTGGGGTTTATGGTTAACCTCAAAAATGAAGTGGAAATCAATCAGGGAAGCATATTAAATCAGCCAGGACACAAAGATGACAAACTTCAGCGATGATAATAAAAGGAACTTACTATCTACTCCAAGATAACAACTATTTAATCTACATTTTCTTTTCTAAAATAAAAGGACCTTTGTACAGCTAATGAAATGCTATTGTTAGACACAAGAGCTGTCATCCTGGAAAAAAAACTCCCGTAAAAGATTTCACTCCTTGATATACTTAAGGTTGGTTTGAGAAGTCTGGTCCAATAATGAGTGAAAGGAAACTGTAATAATAAGAGAAATATCCAGGAGGATGACAGAAAGTATGTCCATGAAGACATGGGATAGGAAATTGAATGCAGTAGTTTTAAAATTAAAATCAAAATGGATAATTCACTAAATCTGAATGAATGATGATTTAACTCCAGTCTCCTCAAAGTGCTGGTGACAGCCATGTCCTTGACAGGTGGCATAGCTGAGCCCAAGGTATCGCCACAAGAAGTCTCAGCAGAAAAATCAATGGTGTAAAGTTAGAAAAATGTTCCTTTTTGCATCTAGTCAAGGTCTCTCTAGGGTATCACAGAGGAAAGGGAGGAGTTGGCTGTTCAGTTTAAAAGAAAAGCAATTTTTTTTTTAAACTGCAAAGATCATTCCTCAACTCTCAAAGCTGACAAAAGAGATTAAGAACCTCAAAAGCATCAGTGTCTATATTCGTCTGAAATTCCAAGTCTCTGTAGGAGTGCTACATTTAACACAATGTTTGTATCAGAAGATAAGGGCTTGTTGGATTAATTTTATCTGTCAGTCAGGGTATGATCTGGAATTTCCTTTAACTGGTTTTCATCCCTGCATCTTGAATACCCAGAGGAAACTTCTTTTCCTCTGGAAATGCGTCTTGAAGTAAATTGTCCACATTTTCCACTGAGATCTGAATTTCAGTTTCTTTTTTCAAGGGGTTTTCTTCTTTCGAAAGGGGAATTTTTTCCCCTGTTGGGGAGTAATAGGGAACGTTTCCATAATCCATGCCAGTTGAACTGGACTGTTCTGGGAGCTGGGAGCTGCAGTCTGGACCACACACTTTAACAATACAAGTCACATTGACCTGCGTTCCTCCGTTACCCGAATGTTCTGTCAAAGAAAGAGAAAACCCATTAAACATGGAAGAATGAAACAGGGCACTGGGATTCTTTATCCAGTTCTTTCACTTAAAATTAAAATAGACACTAAGTATCTTGTTGCTTCACTTAATTTAGGCAAGCTGGGGGAGTTGGTTCTGTAGCGTTTTAGGGATTTTTTAATACCACAAAATCCACATTATCATCCCAGAAATAAAAAAAGCCATAAAAATTAAGATAGAGCCCGGGATCACAGCCAAGTCCCTACCCATCTGTTGCTATTTCAGTGGCTCTTGACAACGTTCTTCTCTTACTGCTCCCTTTGGCTCTTCCTCTTCTTATAACTGATAATCTACTTTCCATAGGTTCTGGATCTTTCTGATACACTCTTACCTGAACTCGCAGAGTGGTGTCGGTCTCCACTGTGAAGCTTACAACCTTCTGCAACTGAAAGTTGCCGCTGAAATCCTTCTGTTGGTTTCTTTCCGTTGTTCTTGTTATTTGTCACAGTGACTCTCGCAGATCCAGTTGGATTGTTCAGGGAGCTACTGCTGGACCCAGAAGTTTCCAAGAGATGCTCTTCCTCCTGTTCAGAACTGCTGGAGTTTTGTGATCCTGTGTTTCTTACTTTTTTGTCACACTGCCTTTCTGTAGGGGAGAAGGGCTGGAATATTTGCAGAGAAAAGCAAATCATTAATACTATAAAAACACTCCCAGAGAACTGGTCGGTGTTTAGGCAGCTAAAGAGACTGCTGATAATTGTCCTTTGCACTGTGATTCCCAAGTAA
Organism: Baryphthengus martii; assembly: GCA_013396935.1. Taxonomy (NCBI): domain Eukaryota; kingdom Metazoa; phylum Chordata; class Aves; order Coraciiformes; family Momotidae; genus Baryphthengus; species Baryphthengus martii. The sequence goes on from VWZK01001099.1 coordinate 16,125, forward strand.
AATTCATACCAGCTCATGAGGCATTGAACAAAACGAACCTGTCTCCTGAAGGCATCTCCACTGCTTCACTGATTACCCAGGGAACAAAGGCTCTAAAATCCAGCCTTCTGAACCAGACCTGTGTTTTACTGCTAATACAGCCCAACATAAAACCAGGATGGCACATTGCGTGGGTTACACAAGGGAGATCTTACACTCCGGCTTGGGGACCAAACCACCCCATTCTCACCCCAGTTGTCTGCGGTGCAGTTTTCTTCAAGTTGCAATTAGCTAAGACATCGTTTCTGCGTAACTTTTAAAGAAGTGAAGAGGAAGGAAAGGAAGCCGTGACACTCACCGTGTCTGCTTCTGTAGACGATGGAGAGTGCACAAGGACTGCAAGTGAGAAAAGACAATTCATTAGCGGCTGTTTCGGTCACAGAAGCTGCTCTCTTAACTAGTCTGAGTGACATCCTCTGCTCCTGGAATAAACTCCAAATGCACATTGATTACACACTGTTTGAGAATGTTGAAAGCTGTATCGTAGTAATTTTAATAATTAAGTAAATGACTTAAATTTAAATTAAATTAAATTTAAGTAAATGACTTAAGTTTAACCAACAAGCAAAGAGGACACTGCGTGATTTAGTATTTTTTCTAACATAGTGCCAGTGAGGAAAGGTACTGATGACAATACACCACAGTCGTGACTGGTTTAATGATGATATTTGGTGTTCAGTATTTAAATGATGAAGTACAAAATACTAAGAAGCTCCAGCAGGAACACAACTGTTGTACAGTTGTCCAGCTCCATCAGGATGTTGCATGTTTAGACAATTATCTAAAATGTGAGGAACAAGAGAGATTTGAATGGGACGCTTGCCCCACTGTATCCCTGTATTGAACTTAGTTTCACTCCATGTGGTTGAACAAAGGTCCTTTTACTCTAAATACAGATAGAATTCCTGGAGTATTCTATTTTTCTGGAACCACAAAGCTTATGTGATCCAACTGATTTGCATTAGTTTTCTCTTAGTCTCTCTTATGTTGACCCGTGAGCCTTTTTTGGCAATTTTACCCCAATGGAACAAAGGAATGGTGTCAAAAATTCCTCAGGGTATCCTGAAGCTATAGGTTTCCAGCTAGTGAGGCAGAAACCTGTAAATGATGGCTTTGTCTCTTTAAAAAAAAATAAACTCACTCATACATTATTAGACACCAAAGAATCTCCACATCAGTGACAGTTCATCCATATCCAGCCATGAGAAAGGCTTCCAAGAGCATATTCTAAGACCCTAACGTCACTCCACCACTCGGCTCATTAGAAGGAAATAAGGTGACACTCTTTCTAATATTTACGGATCTGCTTCTTATCACTTCATGAATCTTACCTTTTTTTTTGGAGACTAAGCAATACCCCAAAATAGTGATTATCAGGACCAATAACAATGGCCCTGCTACTGATCCTGAAAATAAATAAAAAAGATACATTATTTAGCAGGTTGATCTGACAAAGGATCAAATTAGGAAGAGGTAGTTTTGTAACTTCTGCCCCTGGCTACTACAGCTAAATTCACAAGTTTATCAGGTGTGTCCCACATTCACATTTTGCTGGTTACCAACGTCTCATTTCTGTCTCCGCCACTTCATAAAAATGATTTTCCCTGTCTTGAAAAGTGAGAACAGACCTTTGGGCTCAATTACAAAAGATACCTTTCCAGGCTAGCAACAGTTTGTTAAACAGGAGGCCAAGCAGCTCAGAATGCTCCTAACCACATACGCCTTCTGGGTAGTTGTGGAGAGGGTACAGCCACACTTGTCAATGCCGTCAGCACTTCCTCGCTTGGGAAAGGCAGCCAGAAGTCTCCAAAGATCTTTCACCAGGAAGTGTATGAAGTGAAGTCTGCCTCAGTCCAGAATTACAAGATGATACGACCTTTTCTACCAGCTTCTTCATAGGTGGAAATTTTCCAGAAATGCCTTGTATAATCTAATTTAGAACTATTTAGAAAGATTTGCAGAATTACAAGGGCCGTAGAATGCACTGGGGGTAGCACAGATCCATAGGTAAATATTAAGCAACTCACTACAAGCAGTGTCGTATTGAATTAATTAAGGTTCTGTTTGGGTCCAGGTAATTGGTCTGGGAAAGAAACTGAGAACTCAATACAAACTTGTCTCCTAGCCAGACACAAGTGACTTTAAATGAGTTATTAGCTCACCGATGATGTAAGACATATCAGGGACCGAGTTGAAAATGACAGGTCGAGTCATTATTTCAGGTTTGTTGGAAGCTGAGCTTTGGGTCAGGAGCAGGCTCAGAACAGTGTGAGGTAGAACTGTGGTAACTGCTGTCCCTGAGTCGCTGCAAACAGTGTCATTCACACTGTTCCCAGGAACAGCCACTGATTTACAGCTGCAAGAAACAGAAAGAGACATTAGGAAAGAAAGGAACCGCAAGCACAGTTAAGGTTTTTATCAGACAGAAACGCTGGCTTACACTCTATGTTGCGTACAGCTGGTTTCGTAAGATTCCTCATGTGAAAAAGTGCCAGGAGGACAAGGTTTACATTCTGTATCTGTGCTGTCTGTCCCTTCAAACAAAGAGAAAAACTCCCGTTAGTCATCTCGTGAGGAACAAGAATAAACAATCAAGACCTGCAGTACATATCCTGGAAGAGATACAGAGGCAGCACACAAACGAGAGGAACTGTCACAGGAGAGATTAATTGGAAACATCCAACACAAATCAGAAGATAACTGCCTGTTAATTTAGTATCCTTGATACTCAAGTATTTTCAAAAATTGTTCAAACCCAAGAGAAGGTTAAAATGTGGTATTGCTGACAAAGCTGAGCTTTTCCACTAGTCCCTGACAGACTGAGCACCTATTCCACTCTGTTGGAGTTCTTTATCTTTTCAAATGATTCTTAATTTCTTAAAAATACTCAAAATTCCACCTCTTTGAATATTATTTATCATCTTGACACAGCTACATTATCAGTAGTGAATTTCATCATCTAATAATAACATTAATTCTGCAGGACAGCACAGAGTCATCACTATTTACTGTAACCAAAATTCAACCCGAATCCTGGCTTCAAGAATTTAAGGTGGAATTAAGTGCTCTTGAGCCTGAGTCACCTGTACAAAATAAATCACACAACAGAGCAAAACAAAGAAAAATTAAGCTGGACTGGGGAACTTTAAGATATATGGTAGCAACTGACTGCAAGATGTTCTCCCTTTGAATATGCCTCTTGAGAATACTGTTGCTCTAGTTACTCCTTACTTGCTCACATAAAGCTTGCACTAAAAAGAATGCGTAAGTGCAGGGAATTAAAAGACCATATTTCTGTAGTTTACTCAGTTGGAAGCAGATTCAGAAATAGTTATGGATTATTAACACAAATAATAATTTTGTGTGTAGAGTGCTCAGAACTGAATTACCTCTTCTGGAAACTCGGTAACCTTTTCCACATTTTTTGTGCACTTGACATATTTGGCAGTACTCGAATATTTTTGAAACGCAGTACTCATTGGGTGGGCAGCTACAGATCCTGTCCTGTGACTTTGTGCATGTTTGATTCTGCACAAATCCTGTTTTAAAACAAGAATAAAACAGTATGTCATTAGCAGCATTTAAAATAATAGCCTGAAATGTTTCAAGTGAATATGTGGTGACGTTTATGTACCACAAACTGAAGACAATTTAACAGCTCCTGGCTAGCACGCCATCATAAACCAAATCTGTTATATGCCCCAACATTTACATTTTCAGAAGAGTTTCCTCTCTCCTTCCAGGAAAAATTTGCACCTGTAGAGTGCATGCTTGAAATCCGTAGCCGCAGTTGCATTATATCGTATCAGAATACACATCTGTCAGCTTACCTACAGGGACTTGACCCTCACTTTTCTACCCAGGTCTGTCCTGTGCAGTTTGGTGGTCACCACTATGCATTACAGAGTTGGAGCTGAGTCAAATCAATATGTCAAAGGTCATATTAGACATTCTTTCACTCACCTTGTGAAATACTGGCCATCTTTTTTTTTGCCACATGGTACAAAGTAAGTTGCATACCCAATGGCAAAGGCAGGAAAAACAGTCAGGTGAAGTCTATTTTCTGGGGATTTGCAATGAAGTTTTAATTCAGCATTGGAATTAAAATTTATTTTATTATGAGATCTTTAAATATTTCCAGAGCCTGACCTTTTCTGGAGGCTGTTGACTAATTAATGTCTGGTCTGGTATTCTTCAAACTTTCCACATAGTTCAACTTGTTGCCAGCTGCTTTCAAACACATTTTCCATGAAATTAGGTTGTAATTAAGTACAGTTATTTGTCTTACCCATGTTCACTGTTACACTATCTGGGGGCCATACGAAGATTTGTAGTCTATGCAGATCGTGCAACTGTATTTAAACTGATTGGGGACCTCACTACAGACATTTTCATGCTGTATTTAACCCGTTTTGTAGCTGGTTGAGCAGGCGACAAAAGTCACAAATGCCTCTTTACAAATTCAAGCCTACCTTTCCTGCAGGGTGGTGAGCACGCAAAGCACTGAGGAGACCGATTCCAGATTGCTGTGTATGTGTTGGGTCTACAGGGACTGCACTTGGTGTCCACAGTGTGGCTGCAGCTCTCTGCCTTATACTGACCTATTAAAAAACCAAACAAACACAAAACAGAGGAAGCATCCCATTGAAAAGATCACTCGGAATTGTTTAAGGTTACTTTTGTTCTTAGCTGTAGCAACCCCTTCCCTTCACTGCCACTATCAGACTGGTAACATCTGCCAGGCAAGTATTGATTAATGGATTTCTTTTACATTATTCACGTTTGACCCCTTTTCCTACATCCAGTTCAGTGAATTCATAGAATCACAGAATCATTCAGCTTGGAAAAGACCCTTGGGATAATCGAGTCCAACCATTAACCCTACTCTACAGAGCTCACCCCTAAACCATATCCCCCAACACCACATCTAAGCGACCTTTAAACACATCCAGGGATGGGGACTCGACCACCTCCCTGGGCAGCCCATTCCAATGCCTGGCTACTCTTTCTGGGAAAAACTTTTCCCTAATATCTAGTCTAAACCTCCCCTGTTGGAGTTTGAAGCCATTCCCTCTTGTTCGATCACTAATTACCTGTGAGAAGAGACCAGCATCAGCCTCTCTACAATGTCCTTTCAGGTCATTGTAGAGAGTGAGGAGGTCTCCGCTCAGCCTCCTCTTCTTCAAACTAACCAGCCCCAGCTCCTTCAATCGCTCTTCATAAGATTTATTCTCCAGGCCCTTCACCAGCTTCGCTGCCTCCTCTGCCCTTGCTCCAGCACCTCCACATCCCTCTTGTATTGAGGTGCCCAAAACTGGACACGATACTCAAGCTGTGGCCTCACCAGTGCTGAGTACAGGGGGACAGTCACCTCCCTCCTCCTGCTGGTCACACTATTTCTAATCCAAGCCAGGATGCCATTGTCTTTCTTGGTCACCTGGGCACACTGCTGGCTCATCTTCAGCCCAGGTCCCTCTCTGTCAGGCAGCTTTCCAGCCACACTTCCCCAAGCCTGGAGCGTTGCCTGATGCTGTTGTGGCCCAAGTGCAGGACCTGGCACTTGGCCTTGTTGAACCTCATACCATTAACATTCGCCCATCTATCCAACCTATTCCAGCCATGTTCAACCCTGAACCAACCACCTCGGCACACACTTGGATGCAGCTAGCACAGTACAGAAACCAAACCATTTTCCCCTCAGAGAAGCTGTGCTTTGTGAGGAAACACAGGATGGCATTTCAGGCCAAAAGTCAGGCACGTGTTAGAATGACGTGCCTGAGTGAGGCCCTTACCACCATTACAGGCAGCATAATAAAGTATTATCACCAACAGACCCGACCTAGAACTTCACCACTTGTCACTACCGAAGTGACATCAGCTCACTCATTTTCCTTCATCCTTTCAGCCAGCCCTAACAGATCAAAGCAATGGGGTTCTAAAGCTCCTGGCATTCCAAGCAAAATCAAAAGCTATGAAAGGCAGTTTCTCCAAGTCTTCTCACCAACAAGAGTTCAGTGCAGTGGTGGGAATAAGTAAATATGAGCTCCAACGTAGCCATTTTGGAGAAAGGAAAACACTGCAGTTGCCATTTCCCCCTTGTATGAACAGAGGAAGAAGATAAACGCCAATGTCTCATATCCTGTACAGAAATATCATGGAAAATACACTGAGAAAGCAGAAGTAAAACTGAGAAAGTCTTTGGAGCTGCTTGCAGAATCTCTGTTCTCCAGCCACAGGAATTATTTCCAAAGACTGATTTTCCATGTACTTACTTGAAGCTCCCATATCCTGTTAAATAATTTAGGCTTCAATTTTTGATAAATTATAGGAAAAAACATTCAAATATATAATAACAAAAAAAAACCCTAAAGTATTTTAGACTTCCTACAACCTGTCCAGAGTTTGTTATTCTGAAAACTTAAAGTTAAGGAGAAACAGACTGAGCAGTACCTACCACAACAGAAACAGTTTCAACCTACGAATTACCATCTCTCATCTGTTGTGTTTTTAACAAAGGAAGTTTGGCAGATCTATCTAGACATTTTCAGTTAATTCAAGCAACTGTGTCTGCTTCAGCAGATACTGATTTCCTGCTTAAACTTCCGGATGTCTCTGATAGGAACTCAGCATTTATGGAAAAAAATTCCGTTTGTTCAGCACATAATGAGAAAAAAGGCAGTTTCTTGCTGTGTCTAATGTAATAATAACAACTCGCTGCAAAACCTCTATTATGACAATATCCAAACAATTTTACTACCCCCAAGAAAATCAACCCCCCACACCCACCTTTCTGCAGTCAACAACTCTGCTAACAAAAGATCACTAAAAGTTATCAGTGGAGGGTGAGATGTGACACCTCAAAGCAGCTGAGTTTCTGTCATCTCAGAGGGTCTCTGATCGTGTTCTGCAGTGTCTGATTTACAGTAAAAGACAATGAAACCCCCTTAATGAGCAACTATAGATTAACCTGTCCAATGGAAAGCCCCTTATATAAGTGATATTATCATAGTACAGAAACTAGGCTCTATTTCTTGCCTTGTTTTACAATATATTTGTTAGGAGCAGACTTGGGTTTGACAAGTGTCATCTAATTTTTGTAATTCCCTTGGTGAGCTGTTGCTCTCCTTGCAAAGTTGACTTTAAAATACTTTCATCACTACATCATGCAAAGCTGTGGTTACAGGAGCTCAGCAGCCTACCTCCTGACAAGCTGCAGCCAGGTTAACCTTGCAAGAGAATTCCAGTTCTGATGAACAATCTGTCTCTTTTACAGATATTTTTACAGTCACATTTTATTCTCTTCTAGCCAGAGAGCTTTACAACAGTGAAAATCTGATGCTCTTCAGATTTATAAATAATCCAAATGTACTACCCTCATCTGAAAATTGACTCAATTTGGCTGTGTAAAGTAATAGTTTCAATTATAACCTACCTGGAGGGCATTGGCTGCAACATTTGTTAAGTCCTTCTTCATAGAATTCAGTGCTGGGATCTTTGCATTGTGCAAACTGTGGTGTATAAGGCAATGAATATTCCTAGGAGAAATTAATGGAAAAACATGAGTCACAGGTCCATTCTGACCCTAAAGTAGAGATTCAAAAGAGACAAACCCTAAAAGATCAGTGCAGTTATAACCACCTTCCATCCCAAGGCACTGATGAAGGTCTGAAGAACCAGAAACTGGCAGAGGCCAAAAATCCGAGGGAGAATGCACAGCTTATAAGCTGCTTGAGACGTTTTAGAGGTTCTTTGTTTCTCAAAGAACTGTCACAGTGGACAAAGTGATTTCTCTGGGGTTTATGTTCAAAAGAATGCAATGAAATATGGGATTAGCACCACACCTGCTCACTGCTGCATCCCCTAAACCAAAGGACTAAGGACTATTCTCAGTTGCCAGGATTCAAACAAGCTTTGACAAAACACCAGTGAAACCTGAATTCTTAACTGGGGGGTTGTGGGGAGAAGCATTTTCTGCAAAGTGGTTATGTTGAAAATGAAACCTATTCCCCATGCACATTTAGAGCCCTGTCTCAAAACAAGACTGACTTTGCTACTGAATTCCTTCAGGCCTCTCAAGCTGGTAGAAAAGGGAGCTGAGTCTGGCACTACTGCAATGCCTGATGGAATCTTTCTGTTTCCATCAGTGGGTGCAAAGGACACAGGACACTGAGTTCAATTCTTTATTGCACTTCTGTCCATTATACGCTCACATCGGTGCGATAACCAAGCAAGATAATCCAGCTCTTCAGTCAAATAACTTGTACTGTTTCATCAAAGGAACGGAAAAGCTTCTTCAAATACCTGGCAGATAAAAC